>CM033647.1:82255538-82463944 GCA_019512145.1 Engystomops pustulosus | reverse complement strand
TCATATCTTTATTAAATCAATTTGAAAAAAGTAGCTGGCACGTTGTCAGCATACTCACTGAGTCACAATAGGCATGTTTTCTCTTCTTCAGGCACTCAAATCTCATAATATAAATAGAAAATATCAACCATATTATAGAATAACATACAAATTGTAGATGATCCTCAAGGTGGGGGGGGTCACATCTACTCATTGGAGCAGATTTACTTACCCGGTCCATTCGCGATCCAGCAGCACGTTCTCTGCGGTGGATTCGGGTCTTCCGGCGATTCACTAAGGCAGTTCCTCCGATGTCCAACAGGTGTCGCTCCTGCGCTGAAGTCCGCCGAGGTCCGCTGGAGTTCACGATCCATTGCTGGGTGCAGGTAAGCGCGTGTCCAGCGACACTTTTTTTTAAAAATACGGCGGTTTCTCCAAATCCGTCAGGTTTTCGTTCGGCCACGCCCCCCATTTCCGTCGCGTGCACGCCGGTGACGATGCGCCACAGTCCGATCGCATGCGCCAAAAACCCAGGTCAATTTAGGGAAAATTGACGCAATTCGGAAATATTCAGGTAACCTGCTGTAAAAACGCGATTCTGGCCCTTAGTAAATGACCCCCATTATCTCTGTAATCCCTAAATTGCTACATTATTCTCACAAGACCAAAATAGTCAATACACATCTTTGACCATCAAATACTAATTTATTTTATATTCAAACTAACTCTCAATATTTTACATATTCTATATTCCTCTATACTCCAAAGCTGCACTCACAATTCTGCACTGTGTAGATACAATGGGGGTCATTTACTAAGGGCGTTTTCCCGACGTGTTACCCGAATATTTCTGATTTGCGCCGATTTCCCCTGTATTCCCCCGGGATTTTGGCGCACGCGATCGGATTTTGGCGCATTGACGCTGGCATGCACGCGACGGAAATCGGGGGGCGTGGCCGAACGAAAACCCGATGGATTCTGAAAAACCAACGCATTTAAAAAACAAAAAGTGTTGCGGAGCTTGCACTTACCTTCACCAGGAATAGGCCGGTGTACTTGAGTGCATTTCAGCGGACTTCAGCGCAGCAGTGCTAACTGGTGGACGTCGGAGGAACTACCTTAGTGAATCCCGGCCGGACCCTAATCCACCGCCACGCGCCGCTTGATCGCGAATGGACCGGGTAAGTAAATCTGCCCCATTATATTAAGTTTATTTATAACTTATTAACAATTTGTTAACAATAATAAAATATACACCAAAAATAATGACACCACAAATCTCACCCATTCAATGATCACTTCAAAACAAAAACACATTAACAGAAAACAGCATATACCACGCCCCACACCCTCTCCAAAAAGAAAATATCCACACTAGAGATGAGCGGACATGCTCGTCCGAGCTTGATGCTCGGTCGAGCATTAGGGTACTCGAACAAATGCTCGTTGCTCGGACGAATACTTCGCCCGCTCGAGAAAATGGCAGCTCCGCCGTTTTGCTTTTTGGCGGCAGAAACAGAGCCAATCACAAGCCAGGAGAATCAGCACTCCACCAGCATGACGTGGTACCCTTACACGTCGAAGCAGTGGTTGGCTGGCCAATCAGTGTGACCCTGGGATAGACTAGCCGCTGCCCGCGGCTGCTCGGATCATTCTGTGTCTGGATGCCGCTAGGAGAGAGCTGCTGCTGGTCAGGGAAAGCGTTAGGGTGTTCTATTAGCTACTTTGGCAGGAGTGATTCTCAAAGAACCCAACAGCCCTTCTTAGGCTACATAACGTTCTACTTTTTTTATTAATGCATCTAGTACCATTTTGGAGGAATTAGCAGGGGACTTGCTACCGTTGTTGTTAGCTCTTAGTGGCACACATATCCATAGCAAAGACCGAAGTGGAAATTTAGTAGGGGTTGGATTTCAATTAGGCACTAACAGTGTCATCTCATCTGGCCTAGTAGTGTGCTTTGATACTTGGCTAGAAAATACCATAGGAGAATAAAAGAGCTTATACGCCTACAGTAGGTTCTATATATTTGATTTCTGGTTGATCTGCTGGTGGCTGTACTTTCTGCAGTGCATGTACTAGCCAATTCTGAGCAATTGTAGTGAGACTTGCGACCGGTGTTCTGCGCTTATGACGCACATATCACATGCAAAGACCGAAGTGGGAAAATTTAGTAGGGGTTGGATTTCAATTAGGCACTAACTCAGTGTTCATTCATCTGGCATAGTAGTGTGCTTTGATACTTGGCTAGAAAATAACCATAGGAGAATACAAAGAGCTACTTACGCTACAGTAGCGTCTATATATTTGTGTTTCTGGTTGATCTGCTGGGGCTGTACTTTTCTGCAGTGATGTACTAGCCAATTCCGAGCAATTGTAGTGAGAATTGCGGACCGCTGTGTTCTGCGCTTAGTGACGCACATATCATAGCAAAGACCGAAGTGGGAAAATTTTGTAGGGGTTGGATTTCAATTAGGCACTAAATCAGTGTCATCTCATCTGGCATAGTAGTGTGCTTTGATACTTGGCTAGAAAATAGCCATAGGAGAATACAAAGAGCTTACTTACGCCTACAGTAGCGTTCTATATATTTGATTTCTGGTTGATCTGCTGGTGGCTGTACTTTCTGCAGTGATGTACTAGCCAATTCTGAGCAATTTGTAGTGAGACTTGCGACCGCTTGTGTTCTTCGCTCTAGTGACGCACAAATCCATAGCAAAGACCGAAGTGGGAAAATTTAGTAGGGGTTGGATTTCAATTGGCACTAACTCAGTGTCATCTCATCTGGCATATAGTGTGCTTTGATATTGGCTAGAAAATAGCCATAGGAGAATACAAAGAGCTTACTTACGCCTACAGTAGCGTTCTATATATTTGATTTCTGGTTGATCTGCTGGTGGCTGTAGTTTCTGCAGTGCATGTACTTGCCAATTCTGAGCAATTTGTAGTGAGACTTGACGACCGCTGTGTTCTGCGCTTAGTGACGCACATATCCATAGCAAAGACCGAAGTGGGAAAATTTAGTAGGGGTTGGATTTCAATTAGGCACTAACTCAGTGTCATCTCATCTGCATAGTAGTGTGCTTGATACTTGGCTAGAAAAATAGCCATAGGAGAATCAAAGAGCTTACTTACGCCTACAGTAGCGTTCTATATATTTGATTTTGGTTGATCTGCTGGTGGCTGTACTTTCTGCAGTGCATGTACTAGCAATTCTGGCAATTTGTAGTGAGACTTGCGACCGCTGTGTTCTGCGCTTAGTGACGCACCATATCCATAGCAAAGACCGAAGTGGGAAATTTAGTAGGGGTTGGATTTCAATTAGGCACTAACTCAGGGTCATCTCATCCGGCATAGTAGTGTGCTTGATACTTGGTAGAAAATAGCCATAGCAATAGGATAGCATTGTTGGTTTTAAAAACTCAAAAAAAACCAAAAAACACAAAAAAAAACAAAAAAACACAAAAAAAAACAAAAAAAGTAAAAAAAAATAAAGTTATAACTCTCATTTTAAAAATGTTTAACACTGAGGGCTAGGGTAGAGGACGAGGGCGGGGACGTGGGCGTCCAAATTGCAGGGTCAGAGGCCGTGGTGTCGGGCGGGTGAGACACACCTGCTGATGAGGGAGCAGGAACGCCGCAGAGCTACACTCCCTAGGTTCAGTCTGAAGTACTTGGGACTCGTGGTAGAGCACTGTTGAGGCCAGAACAGTGCGAACAGGTGATGTCGTGGATTGTTGACAATGCTTCGAGCAATTTGTTCCACCACAGTCAGTCTTCCACGCAGTCCCACCACATGTCACCGAAATCGCCATCCTCCAGCTCCTGCACACTCAGCTCTCCCCCCCCAGTCTGCCCCCTCCCAGGAAAATTTGGCATTTGAACCGGCATACTCTGAGGAACTGTTTTCTGGACCCTTCCCACAGTCACAAACCACTTGTCCGGTTGCGCTGAGCAATTTTCCGATGCCAGGTTTTCCACCAGTCACAGTCTGTGGGTGATGATGACCTTCTTGACGTAGTGGAAGTGTGTAAAGAGGTGTCCGACGATGAGGAGACACGGTTGTCAGACAGTGGGAAGTTGTTGTCAGGGCAGGAAGTCCGGGGGGAGCAGACTGAGGGATCGGAGGATGATGAGGTGACAGACCCAAGCTGGGTTGAGAGGCCGGGGAACACAGTGCTTCTGAGACGGAGGAGAGTCCTCGACCAGAAGGTTGGAGAGGCAGGGTGGGCCAGACGGAGAGGCGGCCAGAGCTGGTGCATCAGCGCCAAATGGTCAACTAGTAAAGCCCCGTGGGAGGGCTCTTGCGGCGAGGCTAGTCTTTCAGAAGTCTGGGGTTCTTTAAGGAAAACACCGGATGACCGACGGATGTGGTGTGCAACATTTGCCAAACCAGGCTCAGCAGGGGTTCCACCACTATAGCTAACTACCACCAGTATGCGCAGGCATATGAATGCTAAACACCCCACTCAGTGGCAAACAAGCCCGTTCACCTCGGCGTGCACACCACTGCTCCTTCCCTGTGTCAGCTGCTAGTCAGCCCCCTGCCCAGGACCTGCCACAAAAACCCCATCGTCGCTCCACGATCCTCCACAGCATCCACCAGCGTTTCAGCTCTCCATTACCCCAGACGCTGGAGCGGAAACGCAAAATAGTGCAACCCACCCGCACGCCACCAAGCCTTAATGTGCACATCTCCAGATGCTTAGCCTGGAGATGTGCCCTATAGGCTAGTAGAGACGAGGCCTTTGCAACCTCATGGCGGCCGGCCCGCCCGCTATTCGGTCCCCAGCCGCACTACTTTCCCGATGTGCCGTCCCAGCCCTGCACCAGCACGTGTCAGACAACATCATCCGTGCCCGACCAACGCCGTTTCTGACAAGGTCCACCTGACCACGGGACACGGTGCGAGTGCTGCGGGCAGGGCCAATATATCGTGACGGCACACATTGGGTAACTTGGTGGAGGCTGGGACCGAGTTGACCTGGGGCTGCTCATATATACTGCGACGCGAGATTGCGGGGCCTACCTCGTCCAGGTGTTTCAGGCCTACTATGCCCCTCCTCCTCCCACCCTCCTCCACCTCCTCCCTCCGAACTACCATCCGTGGGCACGGCGCCATCAGTCTGTAGCTCTAGGCACAGCAGCAGTGCCGTCGCTAAGCGACAGCAGGCGGTGCTCAAACTGCTGAGCCTAGGCGACAAAAGGCACAAACCGCCAAGACTATTACAGGGCATCACGGTGCAGAACTGATCTGTGGCTGGCACCGCTGAACCTCAAGCCGGGAATGGTTTGTGTGTGACAACGGCCGTAACCTGGTGGCGGCTCTGCAATCGGCAGACTGACACATGTGCCATGCCTGGCATGTGTTAAAATCTGATAGTTTCAGCGTTTCCTCAAGACATACCCAATCTGTCTGATTTGCTCACGAGGGGCGCCGCATCTGTGCGCATTTCAGGAAGTCCAGCCCAGATGCTGCCACTCTCAGGGCAGCGCAGCGCCGCCTCCAACTGCCCGCTACCGACTGTTGTGCGACGTGCCCACGAGGTGGAATTCAACACTGACCATGTTATCCAGAGTTTACCAGCAGCGCAGAGCATTGTAGACTGCCAGAGTCACTTCCACCAGAACTGGTAAGTCAGGTCAGTCAGCTTCCTCAAGTCTACAATGAGGAGTGGACGTGGATGTCTGATATCTGTCAGGTGCTGAGTAACTTTGAGGAGCAACACAGATGGTCAGTGGTGATGCCGCCATCATCAGCCTCACAATCCCGCTGCTTGGCCTGTTGAAAAACCTCTGGTCAGCATGAAGTCGGAAGCTTTGCGCTCGTCACAAGAGACAGGGGAAGAATATCCTTGTTGATAGCCAAGCACCCTCAGTCTGTTCTCAGCGCATATCGGAGGAGGTGGGGTGGAGGAGATGAGGAGGAAAGAGGGGAGAATGTTGGCGAGACACAAGAGGGGACCATTGTTGAGTCCTTCACTGTTCAGCGTGTATGGGCAGAAAGAGAGGAGTGAGGTTGGAGGAGAGGAAATGGACAGTCGGCCAGTGAGGGGAGTGAATTCTTACGCGTTGGTACTCTGGCGCATATGGCAGATTTCATGCTAGGCTGCCTATCCCGTGACCCTCGCGTTCAAAGAATTTATTCCAGCACGATTACTGGGTGTTCACTCTCCTGGACCCACGGTACAAGCAAATCTTCCCACTCTCATCCCTGCAGAGGAAAGGAGTGTGAGAATGGCATGAATACCAGCAGGCCCTGGTGCAAAAGCTGAAACAGTTTTTCCTCTGACAGCGCTAGCGGCAGAGTGCGTAGTTTCTGCGGGACAAGTAGCGAGGGAGAGTAGGCGAGCAGGAGCTTGTCCAGCACTGGCAAGGGTACGCTTTACAAGGCTTTTGCCAGCTTTATGTCACCCCAGCAAGACACTGTCACCTGTCCCCAGTCTCGGCAGAGTAGGGCTGATCTTTACAGAAGATGGTGAGGGAGTACGTAGCTGACCATACCATCGTCCTAAATGATCACACACGCTCCCTACAAAACTACTGGGTTTCAAAGCTGGACATGTGGCACGAACTGGCGCTGTAGCCTTGGAGGTTCTTGCCTGCCCTGCCGCTACGTCTTGTCCGAGCGGGTTTTCAGTGCAGCTGGTGGCATCATCACCGATAAGCGTACACGCCTGTCGACTGACAGCGCTGACAGGCTGACGCTTATTAAAATGAATAAAGTGGATTTCTCAGAATTTCCAATCTCCACCAGGTGAAGGAAGCTCAACCTGAATAATTTATCCACTCCTCCTCTCTCCTCATTTTCCTCCTCTCCTCCTCTTTGTACGTAAAGCAGAGGAAAATGGCTATTTTTTGACAGGGCCCACTGGCTTGCTATAGTACTTCATGCATTTAATTTTTCTGGAGGGCCACCTACCCGGTCCTTGTTGGAAACAATTTTTGTGAGTGCCACATACAGGCACTCAATCTATTCCATTTTACTGGAGGGCCACCACCTGCTCCTCTGGTTTGAAAAATTTTGGGACTGCACATACAGGCACTCAATCTATTCCATTTTACTGCAGGGCCACCTACCTGCTCCTCTGGTTTGAAACATTTTTGGGACTGCCACATACAGGCACTCAATCTATTTCATTTTACTGGAGGGCCACCTACCAGCTCCTTTGGTTGAAAAATTTTTGGGACTGCCACATACGGCACTCAATCTATTCTCATTTTACTGCAGGGCCACCTACCTGCTCCTCTGGTTTGAAACATTTTGGGACTGCCACATACAGGCACTCAATCTATTCCATTTTACTGGAGGGCCACCTACCTGCTCCTCTGTTTGAAATTTTTGGGACTGCCACATACAGGCACTCAATCTATTCCATTTTTCTGGAGGGCCACCTACCCGGTCCTCGTTTTAAAAAATTTTTGGGACTGCCACATACAGGCACTCAATCTATTCCATTTTACTGGAGGGCCACCTACCTGCTCCTCTGGTTTGAAAAATTTTTGGACTGCCACATACAGGCACTCAATCTATTCCATTTTACTGGAGGGCCACCTACTGCTCCTCTGGTTTGAAAAATGTTTGGGACTGCCACATACAGGCACTATCCAAATTAAATTGTCTCCATAGCAGCCTCCACATGTTGTCTCCATTGCTACCTCCAAAGTACGTCCATAAGCTGCCCATACATCGTTCCTTTATCAAACGAGGTGTGTCAGGCAGAAATTGGGTGTTTTTCATGATTCCACATCAAAGTTGTTAACTTTGTCGCCACCCTGCTGTGTTATCCCAAAAATATACGGCAAACTTTACCATTTAGGGATATTATTTCAGCGCTTTTGCGCATTGTTACATTCCCCTCACCTGGCATATCCTAAACTTATAAGAACGCTACTCACTGATCTATACAAAAGGTTCTTAGAAGTGCTGTTGGGGAGTAGCAGAGACAGGGGCTTGGATTGGCGAAAGCTCGCCTGGCAGCGGAGCGCCAGCTCCATGCGCATCATGCGCTTCTTGCGCATCTGTTTACATTCCCCTCAACCCGCCAAATCCCAAACTTATAAGAACACTATACAACTTACTTGGTGCAGGCTGGGACCGAGTTGACCTGGGGATGGTCATATACTGCCGACGCAGAGAATTGCGGGGCCTACCTCGGTCCAGGTCAAAGGGTTAGTAGAAGAGTTAAAACTTCATGCAGTTAATGAGTGTTATAGGTTGCCTAAAGAAATGGGGTTTAAGAGCACGTTTGAAACTTGGAGGTTAGGTATAGTCTGATAGTCCGGGGCAGAGCATTCCATAGAATTGGTGCAGCTCTAGAGAAGTCTTGGAGACGCGGAGTGGGAGGTCCGCACTAGGGTAGAGGTTAATCTAAGATCACTGGCGATCTAAGAGCAGGTTGGGCGATAGACTGAGATAAGAGAGGAGAGGTAGGGGGGTGCAGAATATACAGAGCTTTATGGATGAGGGTTATTATTATTTAAAACTGTATTCGAAAGGAGACTGGCAGCCAGTGCAGCAGATGGCATGAAATGTAAGCATACATGGTCCCCTTATCAAACGAGCTGTGTCAGGCAGAATTTTGGGTTGTTTTCATGGCTTCCATGTTAACTTTGTCGCCACCCTGCTGTGTAATCCACAAAATATACTGGCAACTTTTATCATGTACCGATATTATTTGAGCGCTTCTTGCTCACCTCCTTTGGTTCCTCTCTGACAACCCATTGGTTTGAAGCCTGAGTCCAATTAGGGTATGTGCCATGCCACTCTCTAGACTGCTGCCGCTGCCTCTGCATGCCGTCCCCTATAGTGTCAGGGTCAATATTGGATGTTTTAGATGCTATCTAGCTTCATTCTGTGTCACTCTTTCATGGCCATGCTGTTGCCCACATAATTTTGGCATAATGGTGCTGCGATTAGGCAGCCTAGAGGCATCCATCATGCTGCCCGTGTTTCCTGTCCATTTCCGTGGTGTTTCCATCCTTTTCTGACGGTTCCCAGGTGTTTGGCCAAGCTTCCCTGTGCAGAGCCTTGGTCCCCTTGAAAAATGCTCGAGTCTCCCATTGACTTCAATGGGGTTCGTTATTCGAGACGAGCACTCGAGCATCGGGGAAAAGTTCGTCTCGAATAACGAGTACCCGAGCATTTTAGTGTTCGCTCATCTCTAATCCACACCTATAAATATACCTTTTTTTTCCAAATACAGCCAACCATATAAAAGTTAAAACCATATAAACTAAACTAAAAACAACCACGCTTAACCTCCCCCTTCCCCTCAGACAATGGTCTGACGTCCAAAGTTCGTCGTGCTATGTAGTCCAGACCAGTGTCCAAGATTAGTCCATAGATTAGTTCATAGTCCAGGAAAACATTCCCGTCATCCCCCCTCCCAATCTAACTACCCCCCACACCACACTATATACAGTGTATACACAATAAAAAAAAGAAATAATATATGAAGCATAACAAAACTATAACAAGCCATATAAAGCCCAGGTTCAGCACCTGCAAGCCCTAAATCTCTATATACTCATAAAACAAAACAAAAATCTACTGGGTAGACTGAGCCCAACACCAGGAGGGGAGATGACAGACTAAGGGACACTAAAGGAGAACCCCCTCCAAAGGAGAGAGGCCCTCTCTGTGCCCAGCGTCTCATACTCCAGAGAGTGAACCTTCAACAGGTCACCAAGAATGTTCCTAACCACCTCATCCACTGGGAGGGTTTTATGCTGCGTACTAAGCACCATGCATTCCACATGTGGTACTTGACCACTAGACTGACTAGGAATAAAAAGCAGTGGTCCCGGCCACCCAGGCCTCTGAAAGCTCCATAGGCCCACTCCGCATAGGAGAGACAAGCCAACAAGGGCCAATGGATGGAAGCACCCACCCTGTTCTACACCTCTGTGTTAAAAGGGCACTGAAGCAGGAAATAGTCCATGCTCTCCAGCAGGCCACCACACTCCTCCCAGGGACATCCCTTTTCCTCAGAGCTCCTACACATCAGATTGTCCCTTACAAACAGCTCTCCATGGAAGCAGCACCAAGCCACGCCCCAGAACTTCAAGGGGATCCTTATGGAATTCAAAAGACTCAAATCCACCTCCATATCCAGACTTGGGCAATCCCTGAGGGCCAGAGGTTTCTGTAAATGGGTCAACAGAACCCTCTTGTCGAGCAGTTTCCTTGACATGGTCCTGATCTCCAACATTCCCAGACCCCACCGTTGCATTGCCTTCAGAACCGGGGGAACATAAGCCGGAAGATGCACATGCGGTGTGCGGAGATCCTTCACTTGCCCTCCTGTCTCCCATTCCTGGAATAAAGGCCGAAAACAACCCCTACAGGAGTATACCCACGGAGGAGCCCTCTCTTTTCAGAGATTTACGATATTGATCTTAAGAAAGGTATTCACTAGGAATACCACAGGGTTGACCATACACAACCCTCCTTGCCTCCTCGTGGGGTAAGTTACCTCCATCTTGATTAGGTTCAGCCTATTCCCCCATAACAGCTGGAAGAACAAACTGTAGACCAGAGGGGTTCCGGCAAGATGCACACCCTGCCCAGATATATCAGCAACAGAAGCAGGTAGGTTTTGATCAGGTTAACCCTTTCTCTGAGGGTCAAAGACCAACCCTTCCACTGGTCCACCCTCTGAGCGGCAATCTTAAGCCTGCTGTCCCAGTTTTGCATGGGGTTATTCCCCTGGCCAAATTTGATGCCGATAACTTTGGCAAAGTCTTTGGGCCCTGGAAGAGTGTCCGGGAGATCAAAGCCTGGACCTCCCTCTCCCAGCCATAGACTCTCACACTTAACCCAGTTGATATTGGACCCAGAAGCCTAAGTGTAGCGGTCAACCACCGACATCACCCTTTGAGCCCCCTCTCCCGAGGACACGAAAACGATGGCATCATTGGCATATGCTACCACTCTAAGAGCGGCTTCCAGTGCCGCCCGGTCTATTCCAAGTCCCATCAAACACCAGACCCGACCTCAAAAGAGCGGCCAATCCAACCGTTCACATGTGGGAAACTCTCCGCCCTTGCATACAAAACTTTTGCCTGATCCAAGGACAGCAAGCACCCCTTCCAGTTACCAACCCCGGCCTGCTCCACTGCCAAAGCAGAGCACTAAATGTACTGCGGCCAAGAGAGGCGTCTACTCCTGGCTCAGGGACCAATGTCAGCCAGAAAAGCCGACATCACATCCTGAGCTAGATCCTTCCTGCCCAAGAGGTGTGAATATCTGATGACCTCCAGAATCGATTATCAGGACCTTTTCAGGAATCCTGTACTGCATCTGTGAAGCAAATAGGAAGTGTCATAATTTTTTCATAGGACAATGGATCAGTGAGAAAAAAATCCAGTGTGAAAACATTCATTGGAATCAATGGCATTCAGAGGCATTTGTGGAAGTCAAAGAACCACGGATGTGAAAAACAACAACATTGTGAAAGAGCCCTAAGTGTTGTCAAAAAGCTCTCTTTAATAAAAACACAAAAAAAGCATGTGTTAAGTGGCGAAGAACAATAATCTTTATTGGACAATAAATGATTACCCGAAAAAACACTAATCGAACAAAAACATATATAAAAACATTTAAAATGTGGGGAGATACAAACCAGATCAGATTGTACCCCCAACAGAGAAATGGACAACAGGGAGACAGTGGCACCTGATAATGCGGACAACCTGTCACCCCAGAAAGACCCTGCTCTAACCACTGTCCAAGGACCATGCAAAATGCAGTTATATGGAAACTCACACAAACAGGACATAGTGGGTGGCAACTAATCTGGGCACTCAGGGAATGAAACACCAATAATGTGGCATGAGTCATGCATCAAAAGACACAATGCATATACCATATATAACCATATGTATGACACCCAGGGCACGGATGCCCACCTGTAGTATACCAGACAGTCACTCTGCTAGAAAAGCCTAAAGCAGAGGGAGCAAGAGAAAAGAGCCCTTAACAATAAGCCTGCTGCGAGTAAAAAAATATTCACCATTTGGTCCGAACAGTGCAGGGAAACACGGCTTCCTCAAAGTTCTCTTTACGACACTCTGGATTAGCACATTACCTAAAAAAAATGTACTTAATAAAGCCTATATGTGTGTGATCATGATCTGAATCTATGAACAACCCGGGTTATTTGCATTTTTAGGCGACATTCACTCTGATACATGGTATCTGCATTATCCATACTCTGTATTGTGGTGACACACAATGAATCTGTCTAGAGAGAACAATATTGTAGCAGCCTCACTGAATGCACGGAGAAATCTCGCTATGTTTATAGTGATAACATAATTCAGCAGCAGTTTCCATGGTTCCACATTAAGGATTATTACTGTAACTTCAAAGTAATCTGCAATGCAAATAATGCACTTTATATCTGACTGAGCATCCACATGACATAAGAACAAAGTGCATTGTCAGAACTTTCACATCTAACTTCCTGCTTTCATTGTCTGCTTAATGCAATTAATGTTTACCAAAGTTCTTAAAGTGACTCTCTACTGTACTTTACCATATACTGTGTAAAATGTGACATACTCTGGAAACTATCAAAAAGAAGTTTGGTGGCAACAAATAATTGTATGTTACCATTTATATTGTATGGAAAGCAAGCTTGGGCAGTAAGGCGATCTCTAAGACCTCCATAATCATGAGAACCGGGATGCATGCGCAAGCACCACTTCACTCACTTCTACTACACAACCTTATCAAGAAAACCATGGGGGAATTTATGGATAAAGTAAAAAACTATGACCAGAATAATTCTCCATAAGGCCTGTTGCAGGATATAGCTAGCACATCATCATAGTGCACCTGTAGCCCACATTGTGCAAGGGACAAATCATTCGCAAATTCTTGGCCTTGCACCAGGAAATGTGACTATAGCATGGCTTGTATGACACGGGGTAGGACTCTATTCTTATGAATATCTTATCTCCCTAACAGCATAAGAACTGTGCAGTCCAGATCCCTATTCTCACTTCATATCTCATGTGACATTTGCTCTTGAAGGATAGTTGATAGGATCTCATATACTGTACAATAGATGGTCAGCCTGTCTTGATATTTCCATAGAAAAGTAAAAGTGAAAGATTGGACCTCTTCTGTGCTTTGGAGCCAGCATGGGTTTTGGCTCACAAATAATTATATGTGTAATCTTTGTACATTGGCATGAATCTCCTGGCTTTCAACAAATCAAAGTCATATTAGCCCTGAAGACAGAATAGTTTTCTCCACACAGCTTCTCCAAGTTAAGCTTTTGTGACAGTATTAAGCATAGTCGGTAAGGATACTCAACTGTAGTTTACACTGATGTAGGTGCTAGAAGAAATAATGTACCTGGCATCACAGGGATAAAGAATGATAATAAAATTATGGAAGGTAATCTCCTAGTACCACTTCATGAGTGGGGTATTATTTAATTAACATGAAACAAATAATTAAACCAGTAAAAAGTTCATATGTAAAGCAAATGCTTTTGTATAAAACGTTAAACTGGTTTAGTACAGGTCCCCGACAAGTGGTGAAGTAGTGTGTTTCAAACAAAGCTGATGTGTGTGAACAAGTAGTAATTCACTTCAGCAATTCACTTATCTTGGTAATAGATGAAATCGCTTATGTAATGGATCAGATTAAAGTAGCAATGGTAAGTTTCTCTATCACAGAGTGTATATTGCTCATGAGGGGAATGAGTGTTCCTACTTTCCATGTCTCTGGCACCCCAGTCGAACTAAGATGGGTATACATTTTGCGCCCTAATATGGCGGTCAGAATAACTCCCTGGATCAATATAAACTGTTTACAAAAAGTTTTGACCCTTGTGAGTCTTGCTCTCCAAAACAACATCCAGGCCCTGTGTGAACATGTTCAAATTACCAGCCATAACAACATCTTGTGACAAAAATAGGTATAAATACTACACAAAGCAGATTGAATTTGGCGCAACTTTAGAATGATTTTAAGATGTTGCTGGTAACAGAAGTAGTGACCTGCACCCCAACAGTCTAGGCAGGGGCAATGCGCCTACCTAGACTGCCTATCGCTATAAAGCACAATGCACAGTGACACGATACCCTGACAAAGAAGGCAGTAGTCTTCGAAACGCGTAGGACAAAGTTTGTCTTTCTGTACTTGCCGTACCTGGTGACATCACCACACGGAGCTCATCAGAACTGTGAATGGAGTATTAGCCGCCGGCTTTACTCCACGTGCAAGATTGATCCCCAAGCTTTGGAAAGCTACATTGGATTACCTTTGGAAACTACATCTGGAGAACCTTTCGTGGATATATCAGAACATAATATTCCGAGACACAGGAGGACCAGCTTTATACTGAACAAGCAAGACTGCTATTTCCTCCCTCCATGTATCCCCATAGTAACACACTGTTCACAAACCTATACACATAGCACAATATAGATCTCATTTGTGCACTTACCATTCATGTACATATTGAGCATTGTTACATTGTAGGTACTATATGTGCAAAAGAGGGGTTGGTGACAGATTTATTTCCTTTCATTTTATTGTCATTTGATTGGCGCAGGTACAACGGTTTTTATCTTGTGACAAAAGGTTCAGTCTCACTGCTCTCACAGTAAAGAATCCCTGTCTATGGCAATGATGGAGACACCACTCCTTTAGTCACTAGAGCAGGGGTATCAAACTCATTTTCACCAGGGACCACATCAGCCTCGTTGTTGCTTTAAAGGAGCCGAATGTAATTTTATTACTTTATACTTGTAATTTATATAGAATTACCATTACAATCAGCCCTATGAGGGCAACCACAAAATAACAATAACCTGAGGCTGTGTTCACATCTGGTGATTGCATTGCATTTGCTTTGCATTTCAAAACACACAGATTCCTCATGCATTTACTAAATGCAATAAAAACGCAATCTTATTTCAATAGGTGATCGCAGGAAGAGTCTGCGATTGAAAGCCACTTGTGAATGTGGCCTCAGTCAATAACATGGCCATTATGCCTCCCCACAGCAACTAAAAGCCAGAGTACCCCCACAGCAGCCAGAAAGCTCCAACAAGCAGCAACATTGCCATACACCCCCAGCACTCCTCCACAGTGTTCAACAGCCACCCCCAGCAGCAGCCACAATGCCATACACCTCCCCCCCAACAGCAGCCACAGTGCCCCACACCTCCCTCCCTGAAGCAGCACCCATAGTGCCCCACACCTCCCCGCAGAAGCAGCCACAGTGGCCCACACATTCCATACCCAAGCACCATCCACAGTGTCCGACACGCTCCTCCCACCATCATCCACAGTGCCCTACATCATCCCCCCCTCCCGCAGCAACCACAGTGTCCCAGACCACCCCAGTAGCCCCTGCCCCTCTGTGGGAAAAAAAATCAGGCGGTGAGTGGAGCTATTACAAGATGACGAAGCCCGTGATCCAAGGCGTCCATAAGAGCTATCCAGCATGAAAAGCGGACTTGCAACAACGTAATGAACTTTGAAATGTGAGTTACTGGAGCTGGGATGATTCTAAAGCAAGTGGAAGGCCTTTTTAAGCCAGATTTCTCCATGTAAGCTTAGCTGAAGTCCCTTGGTTGAATGCTTTTAGTGGAGCTCCCTCTAGATACGTGCCTGCATCGCTAGATCCCCCTCCAAAAAATGTTTACCATTTAATGAATAAACTTTATGATCAAATTGTTGTTTTTCCATAATTTTTTGATGTTTTGGTTTAGTTAAATAAACTGTGGTAGTGCAGCCCATTCAGCTGTTTTCCCTGTGCACGGCACAGCAGAAGCTGATTGGCTGCTGGTCGCCAGTGGATTGAAAATTCTAGTTTACAAAAAGTGCTTTGGGTACTGTTTCAGTTGAGTTATTATTACTATTGGTTTTATAGCAACATTTGTACTAAGACAATATGATCTCCCTGCTATATGTTTTGACATAATATAGAGTCATTTATTGGTTTTACAACACCAAAAAATGGTAAAAGTAAGTAACATTTTTTATCTGCTGAGGGTGCTGCAGCAAAAATGCCAAGTCCTAAAGCAAAAGGTTCAAACAGTAAACAAAAGTTTTGTCAAGCTTCAACCTCCTTTTGCTTAGAGTTGCCCAACCCTGGGTTTTTTTCTTGTCAGGTTCAAGCCCTGGAAGAATCTGACAAGCAAAACTCTAGGTTGGGCAATTGTTTTCCGGCTTGTCTACACTTTAGAAAAGCATAGTTATTTTAAAACTCTTGTATATATAAGTTTGATAAATACTTTTTTAAATAGACTAGAAACCTGTGTGATCTGCACTATGGTCTTGCCCTATCTTTTTCTCTTATGACCACAGTGCCCCAAACCTTCCATACACTGAAGACACTGCAGCAAAAATGCATGATTAATCCTTGTTCAATAGTCCTGGCGATGTATGGCTTTTTATTTGACTAACCTTTTTTCACAATTGATTGGTTTTATTTAGTTAAGTGATAAGTATTTTCATTTCTTTTATTCATTTTAGAACTAATTGATCTGAAAATAACTTAATAACCCATTAATCAAATATTGCAGTCCATTTGCACTAATGTGTTCCTTTATTTTAATTAATGTATTATATATTTATATAAATGCCTTCATTGGCTTGAGAGGTTATATAGGTTAGCCTTGTCCTAACTTGCCCAAAATATTACTGTTTAGGAGTTGCTAATTTTAATTTAGCACTGGTTCATTAAGACATTAATCAGCATTGCATTAGGAATCATTACATATTTCCTTTTCCAGTGATTGGGGATATATGTTTTTTTTCTCTAAAGTGTGGCATCCTCAAAAATTGGAATTAGCATGATTGGATGCATCTCATTGACCTTTCCGCCAAATTGAACTTTACTGGCCAGTTCATATATCATGCTGATGTGGAATATTTCCAAGTTACCCTCCATCTCTTGAATGAGAATGAATGTTATTATGGGGATAATGAACCATTTAATAATTCAGAGTGTGTTGATTTATCAGTTGCTTCTACAAAGGCCAATGTAAAAGTACAAAGTGAGAAGACATCAGGGATTGTGTACAATAACAATGGCTTGTCTTCACTAGTGACAACCACAATGCCATTGGCATCATCAACCAACCAAGTTTATAACCAACCTTTAATTATAACTTGTTGTGCGACTGGAATGTGGGCTTCTTGTGTCACAAAGTGTGCGTCATACACAAAGGTGTGTGGATATGCCTAATGATTTGATCAGTATATGCATGCCAGGGGTGACCTATTAGAAGTTGGCAATTCTGAGAGGCTGGACATCTACATAAACCTGTAGATGGAAGTAACAGAAACAGACATTCCCCTCACCTTCCAGTAGCCTATGGTTGCTTACCTGTCTGCAAAGTGTTTTAAATTTTTAAAAACCCAACTCATAGCTCAAGTTTTGCAGTGTCAATTAGTGGAAAATGAATTGTAAAAGGTGCTGCCCCCAAAAGGTTGGCCACACTTTTACATAAGTTGCCCATGTTCCTTTATTACCCTAATAATAATCACTTTATGAAGTGATTCAGCATTCCTGTTACTTACATTAGTGCTGTCTACAAACTCTCTGTGGATCTTTGTTTACAACTCTGAGCTCTACTGAATAAAAGGAGGTACAGCAGGAGATTATGACACATGATACTTCCTCCACCCTCCTCTCTTACCCTGTGTCTGTCAGTGAGATGGACTATGAGAGAGAGAGACTATGAGAGAGGGTGACACCGTTACGATGGAATGTAGGATAGAGAAACAGAAAGTTGTGTATATATATGCAGAGGGGAGCATGGTGAGTACAGGGAAAGGCTGAAGCTCTCGAAGAAGGCAAAGGTACATGTAGAGACATGTCTAATGAAAGAGATTTATTGAAAGTGTCCAACCCCTTAAAGTACTGCTATCAAATCAGGGGAGCATTTAAAGACAAAATGCTAATTTATTGAAACCAGCAGTAAAGGCTGCACCTCATCAAACATATTTGTTTGTAATGGCTGTAATTTTTTTTCTCAGCTTTTTTTCCACATTGGATCCTTCTGGAATAAATTAACTCATATTTTTTGATGAGTCTTCTGCTGCATATTATACAATTTAACTCGTCATTCACTAATTATATCATTTCATATTTCAAATTCAATATCTTATTTTTGGTAATAATTATTTCTTTTTCTGAACAGAAAATATGATCAGTTATGAAAAATCAGAGTAATGTGCTTTCATATATCATATATATTTTTTTTCACATTTCCAGAGGGAAATCAACAATTTATTGGCAGCACATTTTCTTTTCTCATGCATTTAGTAGGTTCGTTTGGAGAAAAGCATTACGGTGCTGATGGCTGAGTTAATAGGTGTTCTAAGGTGCGTCTCTCAAGGTTATTCCAGGTGTCATTCTTCTTGTTCTTTGAAGCAATTGGTGCAGCATTTCGCCCACACTTCACAAATAAGTGCCCAAGTGAAAAGTTACATGGTGTACCAAATGAGATTTTCTTTTGTGTTTTGTAACAGCTCTCTACTGAAACTTTTTTACTCTGCGAAATGTATTTACATGGGTAGCTCAGTATTTTCAAATGTAATTCACCATATATCTGCAGGGCACTGCTGGGAAATTGAACACTTGCATATTTTAGTACAACTGATATCAAGGGGGGTATCAGTGATTATGATAATGAAGATGGCGGTGGTGTTTGGAAAGTTTGCTGGCAAATTGTCACAGTGGAAAATGGGCTCCCAGCACTCTGTTTTTATGGGGAGGATTTATCACCAACAAAGTCTCAAAAAGTAATATAAGAAACCATACAACGGGGTTATTTACTAAGGGTCCGTCGGGCGCATTTTCGTCGGGTTTCCCGATGATTTCTGTTTTGCGGCGAATTGCCCTGGGATTTTGGTGCACACGATCGGATTTTGGCGCATCGGTGCCGGCTGGCACGCGACAGAAATCGGGGGGCGTGACCGTCGGACAACCCGATGGATTCGGACAACGCGAGGGATTTAACATTTAGAATTGTGTCGCAAGACATGCACTTACAAGTACGGGGAAAAATCAGGGGAACTCTGGCGGACCTTGGCGCAGAAGCGACGGATGCAGGAATTCGGGGGCAGGAGCTTAGTAGATCGTGGCAGACCCGAATCCTCATCGGACAATGTGCCGCGGGATCGCGACAGGACCGGGTAAGTAAATCTGCCCCAATGTGGTGATAAATCCCTGCAGTAATTTGTAGGCGTTCATAGTAAATTCCATTACACAACAACATGGTGTCCTGTATGTAAATAAAAAAAGGGAGAGGCTCTGCTAGAAGAAACAAATAAGGAGAATACAACAAACAAAAACTTACTACATTTAGTAAACAATCCTAGATAAACAAGTCCTATGTCTTATGTGGGTGAAGAGCTAGCTTGTTTACTCCTAATCTTAACATCTTGTTTTCAGTTAATATGTTCTCCAATACTCTAAAACACCATGGTTTGTATACCATCTGAGTCCATGTTGTGATTAGTGGGCTAGAGATGGACCGTGATTCATGGGAGCGAATTTCAAAAATTTTTTAAATTATTTTTTACATTTTTTTTAGCAAAATGGCTGCAAACACAAGTGTTACATGGGGTAGATGAACTCTGGGAAGAAGAAAGAAACATGGCGGTGCTGTCCTCACTTGTATGGGGGTAGTATCCTCAACTTTATGGTATGTATTCTTCTCTGTATGGAGGTAGTGTTTCTCACTGTATAGCAGTAGTGTTCCCACTGTATGGGGTAGTGTCCTCACTGTATGGGGCTAGTGGCCCTCACTGTATGGCTGCATTCTTCACTATATGGGAAGTAGTATTCCTCACTGTATGGGGGTAGTATTCCTCACTGTATGGGGGTAGTATTCCTCACTGTATGGAGGTAGTGTTCCTCACTGATTGGGGGGTTAGTGTCCCTACGTATGGGGGTAGTGTCCCTCACTGTATGGAAATAGTATTCTCACTGTATGGAGGTAGTGTCCCTCACTGTATGGGTGGTAGTGTTCATCACTGTGTGCGGTAGTGTTCCTCACTGTATGGGGGTAGTATTCCTCACTGTATGGGGGGTAGTGGTCCTCAATGGTATGGGGGGGTAGTGTCCCTCACTATATGGGGGTAGTGTCCCTGATGTATGGCTGTATTGCTCACTGTATGAGGGTGGATAGTATTCCCACTATTATGGAGGTAGGTGTCCGCAATGTATGGCTGTATTTTCACTGTTATGGCGGTAGTAGTGTGCCTCCACTGTATGGTGGTAGTGTTCCTCATGTATGGCTGTATATCTTCACTGTATCCGGTGGTAGTGTGGCTCACTGATGGGGTAGTGTCCTCAAGTATTGGGGTAGTGTCCCTCACTATATGGGGTGTGTCCCTCACTGTATGGCTGTATTTCACTTATGAGGGTTAGTTTCTCACTGTATGGAGGTTGTGTCCCTCACAGTGTACGGTTTCTCTCACTGTATGGCTGTATTCTTCCGCGTATTATTGGCATATGGCGGTTACGTGTCCTCAAGTATGGGGGGTAGTGATCCGTCACTATATGGGCAGTGTTACATCATAGAGATGAGCGAGCACTAAAATGCTCGGGTGCTCGTTATGTCGAGACAAAACTTTCCAGAGTGGCTCGAGTGGCTCGTCTCGAATGACGAGCCCCAGTGACGTTAATGGGAGACCCGACAATTTTTAAAAAACTGAACAGTAAAAGAACAAGTGCAAAAAAAAATTCCAGATGTTTGCAGATGTTTACTTGTAAGAACACAGTGAAATAACACTTATCTACTTTGGCAGGTGTTCGCGCGTGTCGCCGCTAAGTGGAGGAGCTGTGCCAAAGAACACTGGAATGTGAAGAATATTGTTCTTCAATGTGTTCTGCACTTAAATGCTCCTGTGTGTCAGCTGTTTTAATGTTTTAATTCTCTGCTCACTTTGCAGGTGGTGCAGCGAGTGTCTCCGATAGGTGGCGATACGCGCGCACAGCTGCAAAGTGAAGAATAGAATAAAAACTTTAAAAAACAGTGAATACAGGACATTATGGACAGAACACCATTTGCAAAGAAGAACCCCCACTAGTCTTCCATTACCAGATGTTCCGAACATACTCCGCCGACATACGGGAGCAGATATCTACGCGCGAAACCTGGAAAGTGAAGAATAGTGTTTTTCATGTGTTTTACAAAGTAAAACATATGGAAAATGTGTAATATGTTTTTTTGTACAATAAAAGACTTTTATTCAATTATTTATTAATTATGCCCTCGATCTCGAGCGGCGAGTATCGTTCCGCAGAACGAGCCGGTCCGAGTATGGCTAATACTCGACCGGCAGACCGTATACTGGACGAGTTTAACTCGCCTCATCTCCTATTCCTAACTATATGGCAGTGAGGTGTCTCACTTATCGGCTGTATTCCTCAATGTGCGGCGGTACTGGTCAATACAATCGGTTAAATCCGAATTCTCCTGAAAAATTCGCGCGCACCAGGTCCAATTGAATTTTGGCTAAACTTGCCATTTCTAGTGTGGCCAGTTTATGTGTCTACTTCTCTGAGAAGCTCGACAATGCGGGATGGCCAGACACATTGGCCCATCAAAGTTGTGGTAGAAATGTGCTCGTACCAATTCTGTGACAATCAAAATAGATCGACTTGTTGGTATGATACAACTGCAGCACAATGCAGCTGTTGTTCTGACCTGACTTATCTGCACTTCCAACATCATACATGAATTAACCACTTCCATGGGATGGGAATTGTCCTTATTCTAAACTAAGGACCATCCCTCTTTCTAGAACAAGTCTAGAGACTCTGCTATCTATCCAAGATTGTACATTGCTAAATATGGCTAAATCTGCAAATCAATAATAACTAACAAGTGAAACTCCATATTGCAATGCAAGACAAAGAACTGTCAAAATACTACGTCTAGGTGATCGTATGGACCTTGGAGTTTTGTGTCCATTAGACATCCTGGCTGAGATATGGTGCCTGCTTGGACTCAAGGTATCTTATATCTTGTTTGTGATTGAAGCTCCTGTAAGTCACTAGTGAATCATTGGATTGCTGTTTCTCCAGAAAAAGAGGTACTATTAACGCATTATTCAGCAAGGTAAAGGTAATCACTCGCCGCATCCATCCTTTTCCTGAGAGGGTTCATAGTAAATTCCATTACACAACAACATGGTGTCCTGTATGTAAATAAACAACAGGAGCTCTGCTAGAAACAACATAAGGCAGAATACAACAACACAACTTACTACATTTTAGTAAACAATCCTAGTAAACAAGTCCTATGTCTTATGTGTTGAAGAGCTAGCTTGTTTACTCCTAATCTTAACATCTTGTTTTCAGTAATATTGCTTCTCCAATACTCTAAAACATCCATGGTTTGTATACCATCTGAGGTCCACTGTGATTATTGTGGCTAGAGATGGACCGTGATTTCATGGGAGCGAATTTCAAAATTTTTTAAATTATTTTTTTACATTTTTTTTAGCAAAATGGCTGCAAACACAACGTGTTACATGGGGTAGAGAACTCTGGGAAGAAGAAAGAAACATGGCGGTGCTGTTCCTCACTGTATGGGGGTAGTATCCCTCACTGTATGGCTGTATTCTTCTCTGTATGGAGGTAGTGTTTCTCACTGTATAGCAGTAGTGTTCCTCACTGTATGGGGGTAGTGTTCCTCACTGTATGGGGCTAGTGGCCCTCACTGTATGGCTGCATTCTTCACTATATGGGAGTAGTATTCCTCACTGTATGGGGGTAGTATTCCTCACTGTATGGGGGTAGTATTCCTCACTGTATGGAGGTAGTGTTCCTCACTGTATGGGGGTAGTGTCCCTCACTGTATGGGGGTAGTGTCCCTCACTGTATGGAAATAGTATTCCTCACTGTATGGAGGTAGTGTCCCTCACTGTATGGGGGTAGTGTTCATCACTGTGTGGCGGTAGTGTTCCTCACTGTATGGGGGTAGTATTCCTCACTGTATGGGGGTAGTGGTCCTCAATGTATGGGGGTAGTGTCCCTCACTATATGGGGGTAGTGTCCCTGACTGTATGGCTGTATTGCTCACTGTATGAGGGTAGTATTCCTCACTTTATGGAGGTAGTGTTCCGCAATGTATGGCTGTATTCTTCACTGTATGGCGGTAGTGTGCCTCACTGTATGGTGGTAGTGTTCCTCACTGTATGGCTGTATTCTTCACTGTATGGCGGTAGTGTGCCTCACTGTATGGGGGTAGTGTTCCTCAATGTATGGGGGTAGTGTCCCTCACTATATGGGGGTAGTGTCCCTCACTGTATGGCTGTATTTCTCACTGTATGAGGGTAGTATTCCTCACTGTATGGAGGTAGTGTCCCTCACTGTATGGTGGTAGTGTTTCTCACTGTATGGCTGTATTCTTCTCGGTATGGCGGTAGTGTTCCTCACTGTATGGGGGTAGTGATCCTCACTATATGGGGCAGTGTTCCTCACTAGAGATGAGCGAGCACTAAAATGCTCGGGTGCTCGTTATTCGAGACAAACTTTTCCAGATGCTCGAGTGCTCGTCTCGAATAACGAGCCCCATTGAAGTTAATGGGAGACCCGAGCATTTTTTTAATAAAACTGAACAGTAAAAGAACAGTGCAAAAAAAAAATTCCAGATGTTTGCAGATGTTTTACTTGTAAGAACACAGTGAAATAACACTATTCTTCACTTTGCAGGTGTTCGCGCGTGTCTCCCGCTAAGTTAGGAGATGTGCACGAACATCTGGAATGTGAAGAATATTGTTCTTTCAATGTGTTCTGCCCTTTAAAATGCTCCTGTGTTCCAATGTTTTAATGTTTTAATTCTCTCTCACTTTGCAGGTGTGTGAGCGCGAGTGTCTCCGATAGGTGAGGAGATACGCGCGACAGCTTGCAAAGTGAAGATAGAATAAAAACTTTAAAAAACAGTTGAATACAGGACATTATATGGCAGAACACATTGCAAAGAAGAACCCACTAGTCTTCACATTCCAGATGTTCCCGAACATACTTCCGCCGACATACGGGGAGACTACTACGCGCGAAACACTGGAAAGTGAAGAATAGGTGTTCTTTCAATGTGTTTTAATAAGTAAAACTATGGAAACATGTGTAATATTTTTTTTTACAATAAAACGACTTTTATTTCAATTTATTTATTAATTTACTGCCTCGATCTCGAGCGGCGAGACTAGTTCGGTAACGAGCGCGGTCCGAGATATGCTAATACTCGACCGAGCACGTATACTCGGACGAGATAACCGCTCCATCTCCTATTCCGTAACCTATAGGCCAGTAGTGGTTCCTCACTCGTATCGGCGTTATCCTCACTGTGCGGCGGTACTGTTCAATACAATTCGGTTCAAATCGAATTCTCTCTGAAAATTCGGCGAACCAGGTCCAATTGAATTTTGACTAAATATTGCCATCTTCTAGATGTGGCCAGTTTATGTGGTCTACATTCCTGAAGTATGCTAGACCAAGGGATGGCCAGCACACATTGGCCCATCAAAAGTTTGGGTAGAAATGTGCTCTGTACCAATTCTGTGAATCTAAATAGAGACCTGTTGGTATGCTACAACTGCTAGCACAATGCAGCTGTTGTTCTGCCCTACATTATCTGCACTTCCAACCATCATACATGAATTAACCAATTCCATTGGGAGGAATTGTCCTTATTCTAAACGAAGGACCATCCCTCTTTCTAGAACAATCTAGAACCTGCTCACTCTATCCAAAGATCTTTACATGCTAAATATGGCTAAAATATGCAAATCAATAAACTAATAAAAGTGAAAATCAATATTGCATTGCAAGTACAAAATATGTAAAATACTACTTCTAGGTGATTATGACCTGAGAGTTTTGTCCACTATAGACTCCGGCTGAATATGGTGCCTGCTTGGAACCTCAAGTATCTTTAATTTTTTGGTGAAGCTTCCTGTAGATTCACTTGTCAATCATTGGATCTGCTGTTTTCTCCAGAAAAAAGAGGTACTATTACCATATCAGCAATAGTTAAAGTAATCAATAATCCCTCCCGTCCTCTTCTGAGAGCCTGTGACATCACCGAGCTCTTTGGAGCTCTAGTGCAGCAGTGCATAATGTACTGTTATACACTGACACCAATGCTTCCGGGTAAGTTCACTGCACCTGAGTTATATTTACCGAGAGCTTGGTGACATCACCGGCTCTTGGGAGAGCAAAAGGGGGTTCGGCAGAGATGTTTGATTCACGCTGTGGGGATTAATAATTGGGATAATACCTGAGCACCGAGTGCCTGTGTGACGGACACAGGAGCCCCAAATGCTCATTAGCACAATTGTAGAAAACATTTTTTCCTCTAAAAAACTTCAGTTCCTGGTCAATACAGGACCTGCATCAGCATAACAGCACCTGTCTAAAGGTATGTTTGCCTAATAATGGGTATTTCTAAATGGTAGATTTCCCTTAATAGAAAGGACCCTGAGACCCCTTTCATTAGTTTAGAATTCTTTTACAAGGTATAAGAAATTTAACATTCTAAACAGGTCATGAAGAGAGTTGTAGTTCTGCAGGAGCTGAGAGCCACAGGGAGAGGTAAAAATGACTTCTTGAGAGTTCTATATCAATATAACAACATTTTTAGTCTATGTAGATTTACAGCAAGAGTTTGTTTAATTACTAAATAGACTAATTTGTATGATAAAAGACAAGCACTTACCCAATCAGAGACCCAGGATTAGCAAAAAACACTTTGCAGATAATCCTTGTAATTAAAAGCTGAAATGATTTATAAGGTAGTCCTTATGGTACAGTATGACGTAAACGGGACAGAGGCCAAATCAAAGAAAAGCAGAATTGGAGATCCGACCATGGGAATTTTACTCTTGAAATTGTTTTATTTTGTCCTAATCTTTCCAGCTGCATCGGTGTTTGGAAAGTCATAAGTCCCTGAACTTGTAGAAGTTGTTGAAAAGTCATTTTCTTGGCTCCTTATGAATAGGATTCCTACTGTTGAATATGAAGTACTGCACAAATCGGAAAAAAGGATGATGAAGATCTTCACACATACACATTTCTTAGAATCAGATGAGAACACTTAAGGTTTGGCAAGAATACAGTCTACAATTTTACTGTCCACATCTCAGACAATCACTAGGGCAATAGCAATTACATAGGATGGAATCAACCTTTGCTAATGTGTGGGAATTTTTATAGATTGCATATATAGTTCTTTTTCTGCTTCTCAGCAGCCATTGGTGAATCCTAAAGATCAGACTCCCACCTAAGTTACTTATATAACCCCTTATGTGATGGGGCTGTTGCGATGCAGCCTTTTAAGATACTTAAGAAGATTGTACTGTGATAATAATGCCATACATATTTAACTGTAAAACCTATATAGTAATCTGGTCTAAACAGAGGGTTGTGGCAATTTTATTTTATTGAATTTTAAATTGCTATGTAAATGAAAAAAACCTCTTGACAAGACATTAGAACCTTAAAGGCAGGATATGCCACATCATTGTAAGCATATTACTCCACTATTACAGTGAATTGAAAGCATTTATGCTGTAAATTCTTAACAATTGAGCAGTCTCATAAAAATATAGTAAAAATATTTTAACCTATTTAAGATTTTCTTGCAAAAATAAAACCATAAAAGAGATAATTGGGGCACAGCTGTTGGAATATAGATAGAAACAAAGTTTTTATGCAAAACAAAATTGCTATAAAGGATTTCAGTGATAGAACAGATTGAGCGAAACTCAAATGGTGCTCAAAATACAATGCGGTCCGCTTTGTTAAAGGGGTTGTGTCACCATAGCAAATGGCTGTAATTTGGGCCCAATATATTGTGATAAGTACTTTCACCATTTACACTTATTACAAAATATGCAGCCTTACTGAGATAACTTCTTTCGTCCTGGTTTCTGGCGCCCCCTGGTGGTAGCTGTGTCCCGTCCTGAGCAACAGCTGATCTGGCCGAGTCTGCGCAAAAGGAGTCAGCAGCTGCTCTGCACTACAGATCACTCCATGGGCTCACAGCTCCTCTCCACACTGAGAGATCAGCTTACACACTGCAGCCAATAGGAGGTGAGAGGGGAGGAGGGCCAGGGATTGTGCTGTGATGGCCACTGCTTACTAGCTCCACAGGAGCCTACAGCAACAGGTACAAGGTAACTGCAGCTAGACATGACTATCTGCAGCACAGAGGAGTCCTCCCCTAACATGGATCATAGCAATGTAGCAGCCCTCTCCTCCCTCCACCATTAGTCAGGTCACACAGGAGGCTGCAGAGATAACACAAGTAACAGGCTGAGCTCTGACCTCTCCTGATGCAGTCCTCCTCCTGTACTCTCCACCATTCACTGTCCCTCCATGTTACACTGCTGTCCTGCAAAGGGGCCCCTGGCCCTGACTAGCAGGGAAGTAGCTAAAAATCAGTAACATGTGAGAAGCTGTCACCTATTTATCTACCCAAGTCCTATTATCTATCACCTGTCATCTATTTACTATCTATCTATCAAACTCACCAACTTTTTTGCACTTTTAACATAGGGCGTGTGACACATTTCTATTGGACTTTGCATGTTAAATCTGGCACACGGTCAGACTGAGCTCCGGAATGCCCCCTAATTTGTCATGTATTTTCTTATTTAAGTATATATTGACAATGATTAAAAGGAGAGGAAGCAGTGTCAGGGCTTTGGTAGGTGACACACACAGCACAATAGCAGATTTCTGCGGTGCTGGGGATCAGTAAATGCAGGGACTATTTGAGCACAGCAAGTGGAAGGAGACTCTGAAGGCTGATTGCTAGGCCCCTCCCACATCTGCTTCTGTGTGGAGCAGAATACAGGCTGAACAAGCATCATAATAACAAATAGAAAGGTATTTTTACTTCCAGGTAACATTACAAATAGATTTTTGAAATATTTTAACCTCTTTGACAGCTTTTGTAGTAAATAGTTTTGTGGCATAACCCCTTTAAGGCTTTTGGATCCATAAGATTAGCCCTCCCCTCACTAACCATGTGCGATTTATAAAACCAATGTCTTTTTATAGGGCAATGATGTCTTTGGTCATTCATAGACACCTTAGTGTCCTTTCTGATCATATGCCCAAAATGATTTTGTTGCAAAAATAAAAGAGGTAAACCCAACCAATGGTTATGGATGTACTTGACAAATTTGAAGACCGTGACTGAAATGACATTTGGAAGAATAGGGTGGCTATTAGTCCAATATTTCAGGCAGGGTACCACAGAATGTGTGGTCAAACTGAGATGTCCCACATCCCCTGGAAGCCTCCTCCGGTATAGTGTTTCTTCAGATATATGAAAAATTGGCAGCACAAAGAACAAAGGAGTATCCTGATTCTATTGAAACTCAAAATCAGGCACCAGATGAAATCCCTGAATTTTTTTATGGTCGATTAATAACAGTCTTTAAAAACCATAACAATGACTTGTCCACACCTATGGGCAGAGACTATTTATGGGAAACATGCACGAAAAAAGGTTAAAACCTGCCATCCTAAATAGGATAGCGACACCAAAACCTGACTGTAAGTCGACTGACCCGCCTGAATTACTGAGACTTGCACACAATGTAGACCTGAACCTAAAAACAATGAAAACAGGCAGGTGCACCTCCCTTAATCCAGCCACCTTGTTACCGGTGACAATTTATTCAGAGGGGGGAAATAGGGAACAAAGAGTGACTTGTTTTAAAATTCTTTGTCAAAAAGTGATCGCTTTGAGGCTGAAAAGGAGCATGATTGCAGCGCCCTGATTTAACAAGGGACCTGGGTTTTTTACATGTTACCAGTGATGAAATTTCTAATGCTGATTGTGAGTTTGTTGTAGATGGCTCCAGACTCATGGGAGAAGATAGATGGCTCTACACTAGATATGAGGTGGTCAATGGCACACTTGAAGTAGTAGAGGCATAATGATTCCCTCCACATGTGTCAGCAAAGGAGCCTGAGTTCAAGGCACTTGTCAAACCTTTACGGATGGCCACAGATAAGAGAGCCAATATATACCAACAGGTATGCCTTTGGGGTAGTTCACGACTGTTGTCCCATATAGTGGCTAGAGATAACCTCATCTCAGCAAAACTAGTGACTCCACAAACAGACAGGGTTGCAAAGAAGGCAGCAAAGAAAAGGACCCTCGGTGTCCCTATCGCTTTGGTGTGTACCGGGTCTTAAATGTTTGATTCACAGGTGTTCTTATCTATGGTCAAGCAAATTTCCCCAGAAGAGCACGGGCCCTGGGAAAGGACTAGATGGTAGCTGGACCATAAGACATAAAATATGTCTTCCTCAAGCCCTTTATCCAGTTATGTGTCAAATAGCCCATCGGCACACACACAATTCTAAAGGAGCCAAGATAGTTAATCCGAAAACAGTGGTTTGCCCTTACAACCCCAATCACTCGTATAGTGAAGGCCTGCATGACCTGTACCTGCCATAATACAGGGTAGGTGGTTAAACCCCCCCCCCCCCAAAAAAAGTGGCACCTATGAATATGTATTGGTGTGCATTAATCTATTTTTCAGGTTGGCTGTCAGCATTCACCATGACCAAGGCTACTGCCAGCACCATGGCCAGGAAACTAGTAGGTGAAATCTGCTGCAGTTGTCTCCGAGAAACCCTCGAATCTGACAAGGGAAAACATTTTACAGGAGGGGTGATGCAGGAAACCGTAGTAGCACTAGGGGTTCAGGTCCACTACCTGACCCAGTCTAGTGGGAGAGTGGAAAGACTAAATGGCGAACTTCAGTAGTGCTTCAATTGAAACTGGGTAACCCTTACAATAGGGATTCCGCAGCCAGGCATTGCAGGTGGATTCTGGATATCCCCTTATGCAAAAAATTTTGGCTACAGGGGACTGCAAGGAAAGTTTTTCCTTGCAGGCATGGTTGATTCTACCTATTGACAACAACCTTTTGGTCAAGAGCCAGAGAAGAAGACTCACCTACTTCTTCTAGAAAGTGGAGGATCTGCTTTCCCAGTGGCTATATTTTCAAATCCCATCTATAAGGACAAACTAGCTATAGAATTGGGTTATACATCTACCAATGCCTGGTTAAATTGACAAACTGTTTGATCTGTGCAGCTTCAAGAGTGATACTTTTTAAATGTATCTTGACCATATCCAATGGTGTCAGCAACAATCAGGGTTTCTATGAAAAAAATAAGAATTATACCTCAGTCCCCCCGGCGAGAACTGAAGATGTAATATCAGCTCTCCCTTGTCCTTACCATCGAATCTATGCTAACATCCAAGGGGGAGCCAACATAGGAAATTTCACATAGGGGTGTTGTCACACCGCTAGCAGTTTGAAAGTAGCCTTTCTAAATAACCAAACAAGTGGAGTGTCGGATATATATTAGATGTGTGGGGATGGTAAACTCAGGCCGCTCATGAAGAGAGGCTGGAGGGGACAATGCATGCTAGTCAAGCTAACATGATAGTGAAGCTAGCCATTTTCATGGCTCCAGTTGAGCATTTGGCACAGCTCATTGAAACATAAGAGAAGGACTCCATTGGGAAAGGAGGGAGACTCCCGGAGGATCCCTGCATCCTCATGTATAGATATTCTATTCGTAATGTGTACATCTGTTCCCACCAGTTTCAATTTGTTCAAATAGCTCTGATAATCCAGTTTCCAGTTCAGCACCATGGACAGGGTTGATACAATTACAGAGACCTAAAAATGGTTGTTACCATCTCAGTTATGCACTAATATGTGATTATAGATTTGGCTTGAAGCTCCTGGGTATAATCTCTCTGCCGTACCTCCTGGGGTTGGCTGCAACTGTCATATGTTATAGATATATCCCTTATAGCAAGTTAGCCCTCATCTAGGAAATTAATAATTCAGCTGTATTATATGGGATGATAGTGGATAAACATCCTCAACAGAGTAAAAGGATATTTGCATCACTTGAAGTATTGAAGAAATAATTGAGGGGATAGTTTAAAACTTTCTAACTTTCCTGACTGTTAGTTTTTTGTATGGCCTATGGAGTTCTCATTGGTCCCTCTGTTTGTTGCTGTAATTCAGTGATTCTAAAAGAAGTGAACAGAAGTCATCAGTACAGCCGCAGTCACATTCAATCGGCTCTCTCATTTATCTGTATGTGGGTCCCTGATGAGCTGCTTGCCCTCAGATATCTAGTATGGTCCTAAAAGTAACAGAGACATCCAGACCCATGTCACATTATATAAGCAGATATAATTTACTAGACTCTGGGCACAATACAGCCTCAGCACTGCAGGATTTGGTTATATCTGTAGATGTAAGCTGTTATTTCTATTGATGGAACAGGATGCTATGCAAATAATGCAGTGCAACCAGGACTGGTATAGTAAATGAAATCTACCATTGAAATCATCTTCCATCATGATAAATCAGGAACACTTACTCATAGATCCAGGCACCGTGACTGTGGTAATCTTCTTATGTGTTATCCATGTTCTTTGTAATTTGTTATCCATTCCTCTTTCCTTTTAAAATCAACTTTTACAGTTATGCTTATGAGCGATAAGGGCTCTGGGGGGTATTATTAGAGATCCTCTGTGCTGTAACTTACATGCTATTGCACTGTATAAAACACTTCCCCCCTGTCACTGTTCCTTTGCTGCCATAAGATTACATCAGGCAGAAGGAGGGAAGAAGTGCTAAGGGGTCAGGGAAGACAGTGTAACAGTCAGTGAAACTAAAGCATGAAGGGGCTGTGGTAACACACCCCGAGCTCTTAGGCCTCATTAGCATGATAGTTACAGTGCCTGGATCTATGAGTAAGGCTCCCTGGTAACCATGATTTTGATGATAGATTACCTTCTAATCATTGACTATTAATCATAGTCAAGAAAAACACTAGGATGGGACCTTTTCACCCAGCTTTGACATGCGAAATAAGATCACTGTACATCAGGGACTGAACCACTATACCAAAAATACTGATCACTAAGTAGTGTAATCAAATGCTGGATAAAAAGCACTAAGAAATAAGCTAGTACAGACAAGTAAGTGGCCACAACATCACTGACAGCATGCTACGAGACACTAGGCAAGTTAACTTTAGGGGTTGCGAAACTTATTCACTGCATACAAAGTGATTGTCACTCTAAACTGAGGTTCCAAATCTTTCAACAACAGGGAATTTGGTGCCACAGGAGTAGATATAAATTGTCATGTCAATGAAAAACATGTATATTCAGATAGAATTGGGACTTCAGCCTGCTCTTCCATCAGGTTTGCTGTATGAACCAGAGGGATATGTTTCACCAATGATATGCATATTGCTTCCTTCTTAGTTGTTAAAGATCAAAACATGAACAATATTTTATTTTTCCTATGAATACACACCTCCACTGAGGTCTGATAACTGTGAATTAACTCCTTTTGATAAAACAATAGATAACAATAACAATGATTTCTAAACTCCACATGTATCAAACATTTTCAAGGTCGTGACCTGTTATTCTACTTAATATGACTGATTCGGGAATGCTAATAAGGCCCATTGCCTCCATGTTTCTGATTAGGTAATTTGAACTAATGCTGTGATTGGCTAACAAAGGCAAGTTGTTGATTGGATGATCTGAATCAATTCTCTGATTGCTTAACACATTCAGATTGCAGTTATCAGCGCTCTGAGCGGCGTTTACTGGAAGACTCGTCAATACATCCAGCAAAACTAATCAAAACTTTTGTCCCATCATCACATCTAATGGTGAAATTGCTTAGGTTAGTAGATTATCAACAATACATTTGTTGATGTACCTAAACATACATGCTTACTAGAGAGAGCCATATCTTTTTAAGCCTATGAAATCAAAACTACTGGTAGGCCCAATTCTAGCATTTTTGCTGCCTGAGGCTAAAATTTAAATGACACCCCCCAGACAGGATCCTCCCACATAGGTAGTATTTATAGGCAGGATACCCCCATAGATAATATATGTAGGGAGGATCCCCAGACATAGTATTTACAAACAGCCCACGCTATAGGTAGCATATACAGGCAGGACACCCAATAAACAGTATATACAGGCAGGAAATCCAAAAGTAGCATATACAGGCAGGAAAAAAGAATAATACTTACTTACATGCTCCAGCCCCAATGCTCTTGGTGCTGCCTTCTTTCGTTCTCTTCTCCTCTTCTCCTGCTGGCAGCCTCATCATCTGTGCTGGGACACAATGGAGGGGTCAAGCAGATGGAGGGGTCTGTAATGCATTGCTCTTACTGTCAAATACAGTGGTGTCTTAAAGGGGTTGTCCGAGAGTTTGTAAAAATAGAGAGGTAGCTGGAGAAGGTCTGCATAAAAAAAAACATGTACTTACCTCGTCCAGCGCTCCAATGTCCTGCCACGCAGTACCCCAGCGCTGTGCCTTTGTTTGTTTACAGTGGCACGGAACCTCCACATCCCTACCCGACCACTGTCCCAGTGCTGTTTCACATGGTGGTTGTGCCAGGGCGCACAGAAGTTGGAGCTTCCATGTCCCTTCTTCGGTGTGGGACACCCGGAGCCGTGGACGAGGTGAGTACATGTCTATGTTTTTATGTAGTCTCTCTCCGACCATTCTCAATTCCTATGCTTCTATCACCTGTGATTTTCCAGTCATATCCACAGCTGCAGTCTTATTCTTGCCATTATCCACACCAGATACATCCAGAGTTGCAATCATCTATCTATCTATCTATCTATCTATCTATCTATCTATCTATCTATCTATCTATCTATCATCTGTGCATACCTTTGGTGTTCAATATAAGGTTTTGAAATACTTCTATTATTTTTTATAAAATGTCTGTCTTTTGATTTGTGATCTTTATGTGCAAAATATTTTTTTCAACCCATTCTGTTTTGTTATAGCTAACAGCAGTTATTTACTATCTCTGGCCATCTCCAGCATCCCCATTCACTATCTATGTGAATGCTAGAAATAGATGAGAACTGCACTTGCATCACTTTCATACTATTTGCATTGGCCGGATAAGCTTTACGAGAACATTCTCAAAATTGCTGGGGGTTCCGGCCGGCAGTCACTCAGCGATCACCTTGTATGAATTAAAACACAATCCATATTCACATCTGAATCCCAAGTTAGACAACAACCATTGATTCCAAGTTCCAGTTTTGGTAGACTGCAAGTGAACCACACCCAGCCTGTGCCGGAACAAGTATTTTGGTTTCCTAGATAGACAATGAAAATTGAGTCATAAAACAAATCCTCAAGATAGTTTCATTGGTAGAGAAGAGGATAAAGGAAACTTGTGATCAGTTTGATGGAGATCTTACCAACGGCTGAATCAACAAGTTCCAGTTTTGGTAGACTGCAAGTGAACCACACCCAGCCTGTGGTGGAACAAGTATTTTGGTTTCCTAAATAGACAATGAAAATTGAATCAAACATGGATAGGCTTCTCATTATAATGCCTCATGCACATTTTGGGACGTGAGATAGCTCATAGCCCCCCATTACTTCCATAATGCATATGTGGCCAAGTTACAAAATACATTTCAGGGAAGAACATTCCTGCCCTGATTGGCAGCGCAGCCAGGGACCTTGAGCAACAGCACACAGCCCTTTGTTTGTAGCCTCACTATAGCACATGGTAGGGTACATGTAGCCTAAGTATGTGACCTTGGTCAGAGTTTTTCAACAGCCAGGAACATGGAGAAGAGTCTGTAAGACTGCTTCTCCATGGCTTTTTTCCCGCCCAGACAGGGTTTCTGAACACAAATTGGAATCCTGTCAATTATTTCCTATATGCAAAGAAAGGAGAATCTGCTGAAGGGATCCCTTTAATATAAACAACACTTGTTATTTTTGTAAGTGATTGCAAAACTATTATAAAATCATCTTTTGAAATCATCTATCCATAGAAAAAAAATATAAAAAAACTGTACAATTTCATATACTGTACACAATTACCACCCAAGTATTGCAACAGTAATTGTTCCAATAGTGAAAGTAAGGGTAGGCTGTGGGTCCATTCACACACTGCCTACATAAAACTGCAAGTCATAGCTTTGATGTGGTTACCACAGTTTTGATGTGTTTATAGGTGCAGTTTCTTAATTTAACAAGTGAAAGTCACTAACTGAACAGATGAATAAGATTTTTTTGGGGGGAGAGGAAGGTTCTGTTTAAATCTATTTTATTGATTTTAACATGAAAAAAGACCTGGCTTGCAAGTCAATTGTTACAAAAACACTAGCCAACAAACAACATTTACAATAATCCAGATATAAACTACATAAGGAAGCTTTGACATAAAGATTGAGTATTGCCTGGGAGGGAGGGTTGAAGAAGGGAGAGAAAAGGAGTTGGAAAAAGAAGGGGGGTGGGTAGGAGGAATTTGGAAGGGGGAGTTTGGTACCAGGAGGAGGAGGGGAAAAGGTGAATTCATCAACCACTAATATAGTCCCATGAAGGGGTCAATCATTATATAGGTTGCCTGAACTGTCAGTATAAATTTATCGAACATGCATTGTTCCATATATTCTTTGTTGGATCCCAACTGGTGTTAGAATGTGGAATAGCGTAGCAGCTTCTGTTACTTAGTGATTAGCTGTTTCGAGGCCTGTCATGTAGTTGTTGCTGTAGATAATGTGGATAAGGGGGAAGGGAAGGGGGTTAAAAATTCTGACAATCTTAGTAACAACAACTAGAACAGCTGGGCTAGCCTCGCCCAGTAAGGTAACCGCTTACCAGTGTGGGTAAGAACAATTGCACTTCTGCCTTGTCACCCAATGAAGTACATTTATTGAATAGGTTTCCCCTTCAAAATCAAATTCACCCGTTCAATTCGTCTTTCACCTGCTAAATGAAGAAAATGCACCTAAAAGCACATCAAAAGTGATTATGATGCAGTTGAGATTAAGTTTTAACTGCCAAATATGAATGTACCCTTACACATGTGTCAGGATCAGTGGTAGTGGATCCTCTGTACCACCGTGGACAATGACCTAAGCCGACACCTGGGAGCAGAGTCTGGTGGCACCTGATTTTCACCAGAGCCCACCACAAACCAGGTCGTTCCACAGGCGTGACTTTGTCCGCAGTGGCGGCCAAGGCGAAGTACAGAATCGTAAGGCAAACTCGTGGGCGGGGAAAGGCAGGAGGTCGAGACAGGCAGCACAGGATCTGAGTCAGGTACGTAGCGATAGGTCAGGACAGGCAGCACGGGATCAGAGTCAATAACAGAAAACGGGGTCACAGCAGGAATTCGAAGATATGGGTCATGTTTTTCCTGTGTTTCCCCTAGGGACAATAATGTAAGGTTATGTATATTCAATATCTCAGCAAATGAAGCCTCCCAGTTCTGTAATCATCATTTGCCAAGCACATCAGCCAGGTTACCACCATCTGTCATAGCTCGCTGATGACTCAAGATACAGGCGGTTCGTGCATTTTAAGCTGTATTGCCACAAGCATTATTTCAATAAAAGAAGAAGTTTTACTACTTACCTGGGTCAAGCGCTGGATTCATTTCCTGTTTTACAAGTGAGACAGCCCTGATACCCCCTGAGGACGCCAGGTTGTGGCGAAACATGTCGGGGGGGCTGATTGAGCGGCTTACATTTTAAACTGTGATGATAAGTAGTGGATCTATTTAGAATCTATATATGTCGGACTGCAGCGACATATTATTAGGATTGTATTAGGACAGTGATGGCGAACCTTTTAGAGACCGGGTGCCCAAACTACAAACAACAACCATTTATTTACCATTAGGTGCCAACATGACAATTTATACAGTAACTTCTTGCTCCCTGTTCTTCCACAACAATCAATCGTATTGGCCCCCGGTGGACACTAATACAGCTGGAAGCAAAAGGGAAAATTCAGACATCATTGTAGATTCTCTCCGGGGTCTCAAAAATAAAGGAAAAATCATGGGGCCAGCAAGGGAACCTCCAAAGATAATTCGGCTCTGTTCGCACCTTCTCACTCTTCCTGCAGTTCCAATCAGTCAAGGATGTGTCACCTTAAAAAGATTGTTGGGATCAGCATCTCAAGTTGTTTGAGACTGCAGGAAGATTTGAGTCCTTTCTGTTGAACTTTGCCCTGGGGTGATAGCCTGGGTGCCCACAGATAGGGCTCCGAGTGCCACCGCTGGCACCAGTGCCATAGGTTCGCCATCACTATATTAGGATATTACCTTTACTAATCTAACACCTAGGGAGACGAATAGACAGAAATCAAAGATAAAATTCCATATAAATATTAGGGACAACGCAAGCAGCAGGATTACAGCAAGCTATACATCAGAGGGGATATAAGTGTGTGTGTGTGGACTCCTATAATACCCCTTCCCAGTGAGCATGTGTGACTGCGGATAAAGAGAGGATAGGTAACATACCACCAACTGGTGGATCCCCCATGTGGGCACCGGAGACTGCTGGGGCACCACGGGAGGTCCATACCAGCCCAGCAGAATTTACAATTTGAGAGGTTACTTCCATCTCAAATAGAGACAAAAGAGTGTTCACGAACACACACCCTACTGCTATAGACCTGGACGTTCTCCTTATATGGTGTTACAATACGCATAATTACAAACCCATTACCACCACAAAAACTTTTAAATATTTTCGGCCTTGCACATTTATCCTAAATAAGAGACAAACACAGACTTAGTTCTGGTTTTATTATATGAATATAATTAAAAGTTAATTTTTATCCATACCTTTTCATTTTTCCTTTTTTGGTCAAAAGACCTTTGCTTGCAGAAATGCAATTTGAGTAAAAATCATTTGCATATAAGACACTTCCAGAGGTTGTCAAATAAAAGGAAAAAAAGTAAAGGAAAACATTTTTTAAAAACCAACAAATATATTATCAGGTCTGACATTTATCAGTAGCCCAGTCAATAAAATAACAAATGGTTTATGTGTTTAACCAACAAGGCTAAAGGCAAACAACAAGGCAAAAAAAACTAGCCACATGGGCAAAAATTTGGAAATGTGGAGACATCAACACTTTTTTTTATGTAAAGTGTTTTCATCATGCGCTGAACCCCGGATTCTCAGACAAGTGTGTGCAGCTACAGCGAGCTGCCTGCTGAAGACTGGCGAAGAAGGGATTTAAAGAGGCTAGTCGGGCATGAAGTAGCCAAGAATCACACCCCACAGCGAGGCTACTCCACGCCCCAGTGGCCTTTTAAGAAAATGTGCATATAGATTAGATAAAATATATATAATGTTCTGGTCCACTAAAGGATTAGCAAAAAAAGGGCTTCAATACATTAGATGAACCTGCCACCAGATTTACCTTAGTATGTAAATCAGTGATGGTAGGTTTCCTTTAAAAAAAGAGTTTTTAATTTTAGAAAATAATCACCCAGTCCAAACCTACATTATGTTAACATGTGTGTTACAGAAGAGAGAACTAAAGATACTAATAGTTAATTCATCCTGGTCCACTCCAGGACAAAGTGCTTTCATTCAGAGAGCGTGCAATGCGCATCTGCAAGCACTCTCATTTTCTTTTATCCTCAATAAAATTTACTATCCTCATCATTCATTTAAGAGCTGATGATTACATGTCTAGGTCTGCTAATCATTAGGTGTCAGGAGGAATTGTTTGCAAAGAATTCAGTGTCTTATTCCATCAGAAATCCAAAAGAAGATCACAAGACTTCTTAGCTTCTCTGGTAAGATTGATCAAATCTACCATCTCTCAAGTTAGTGTAAAGGTTGGCATTTCCTTTTTTTCAGTTAGATCTTTCTGTAAAAATATGTTCCACCCCAACAGTAGAAAGTCCCATGGTTTTCATTGAGAAATCTCTTAAGTAACCATTTAATCCTTGTCATCTATCTTCAAATACAGAATAATCTTAAAGTTTTTTGCAGATATTCTAAGTGCTATTATGCCCTTATTGTTCCCTTATTTTCTTTGCACATCTAATTTTTTTTTTAATCAAGTCAAATTTTATTAAAAATTTTGCATTGTACAAACCTATAAACACCCTCCCCCACCCTTACCCCTTATACAGCAAACAAAGTCGCCCTGAGGCAACAGCTTCAAATGTATGGGCATAATACAACACATGCAAACATCTTCATATTAGACCATGTCAAGGTGCCATTCCCGACTGCCTGACAGAAACAGAAGGATATAGAATTCAGATTACAAAATTGTATTTATTGGGCTACGATAAAGGAAAGCAGAAGAGTGTCATCATCCACCCATGGACCCCCCAACTTTTAAATTTTTTTGGAAACCTTACACTTATAATGTAGCCCTTTCTCTAATCTGTTAATAGTTTTCATTCTGGAAATGTATCCCCCCACTGTAGGCACGGAGGGGTGTATCCAATGTTGAGCAATTAATTTTTGAGCTTGATATAACATCCTACCTATGCTTCTTATGGAGACTGCATTCATCAGGCCATCTTCACCTTGGAGGCCCAGAACGCACCCTATGTGGGAAGCTGGCAGGTTTATGTCGTGTATCTTAACAACCACGGCCAAAACTTCCGTCTACTAAAACCCCCATATCATATGCAGTAAATGTGCCCCTTCAATCCGACACCTAGGGCAGTTGTCATTGTCCTTAAGCCCAACCTTATGTAGCCAACTGAGAATTCTGTATGCCTTGTGGATCAGAAATAACTGAGTTAGCCTGTGAGTCTCACACAATGATAGCATAGGAGTTCCTTCCAGTAAGGTTGACTACTATTTGTCTGTTAATAGGCCAACAACCTCCTCCCATTTAGCATTCCGGAGCTGTAGATATTGATAGAAAAGTTTGTGTGGGAGCTCAAACCCTGTTTGCAATTGCTCGAAGGATTTAAGCATATTGTTGTGATAAAGCTGTGATGTGGATACCAGATGCCTCACACCTACTGAAGTCTGTCAGACTCTGCATTTATGATAGATTAGGATTATGCCTTAGAGGGGTGAACCTAATACAGCCCTTTAACCCCTGCATATACTTACTTTTACTCCAAACTTTTAGCAGGATGGACATTGTGAGTAGCTACTTGGGGGCCTACCTTCGGTCGCAATTTCCATTAGATACAAAGGAGGCCTGCCCCCCCCCCCCCCATGATAAGACAACAGTTTTTCATATGAATAAGGGTTATTCCTATGACTTTAGATGCTGTAATTGGGCTGCAAAAAAATACAGCCACGGGTTGGCAACAACATCCTTCTTGATCTTTGTTGCTTTGCAATGCTTCTAGTCTTATCCTCACCCCCTTTTTCTGCCATCTCAAGGAGTGAAATAGGTGCTGAATACATTTAAAAATGCTCATTGGCACCCAGACTGAAGAATTGTGTAAGATAGACAGAAATTGGGGCATGAGTACCATTTTAATATGGTTATCTGTTCCGATGACTTATATAGCGGGTATACACGAGGGGTCGACTTTCGATGAGGCACTTTCTATTAATTGGAGCAAGGTGAGTGTAATAAAAGCCCTTATGCAGGCAGATTTCCAGATTCCCGGGTACTTAATGGTGACATTACCTGAACATAGCCCAAAACATCGCCAACTGCAACGAGTAGTGGATCCACAGAACATGGCATAGCATGAGAACAGATTTATTCAAGGTTATGGGAAAACACAGGCCCTAGAGTCATGGACGTCTCCCATGAATAGGGGCATATAACGCCACTCATGGACATTTATCCATGTGTGGATAAATGAAAGAGAAAGTGTAATTTTAAGTGTACAGGCGGTCCCCTACTTAAGGACACCCGACTTACAGACAACCCATAGTTACAGACAGACCCCTCTGACCTCTGGTGAAGCTTCTGAATGCTTTACTATAGTCCCAGACTGCAATGATCAGCTATAAAGTGTCTGTAATGAAGCTTTATTGATAATCCTTGGTCCCATTACAGCAAAAAATGTTTAAACTCCAATTGTCACTGGGGCTAAAAAATTTTTGGTCTGGATCTACCATTATAAAATATACAGTTTCGACATACATACAAATTCAACTTAAGAACAAACCTCCAGACCCTATCTTGTACGTAACCCGGGGACTGCCTGTAATTTTAATTTTATTGTGGCTTCCCATTTCACCCATTTTTTAGTGTTTATAAAATTATTATCCAAAATGGTGTGAGCTACTTTGTAACATAATTCTAGGTGGGTTGGTTTCATCATAGTATCATAGTATAATAGTATATAAGGCTGGAAAAAGACACAAGTCCAACCTTTATGAATTAAACAAATGTTTTTTTTTCCCCATAATCCGTGAAATTTTTGCTCTCCAGAAAGGCATCCAGGCCTCTCTTGAATATGTACATAGAGTCCGCCATAGCAACCTCCTGAGGAAGAGAGTTCCATAGGCTCACTACTAGAACCGTATTGTACATTGTAATGAGGTCTCCCCTCAGCCTGCTTTTTTCTAAACTCAATAACCGTAAATGTTTTAATCAGCCATTGAATTCTAGTCCCCCCATTCCCCTAATAATCTTGGTTGCTCTTCTTTGCACTCGTTCCAGTTCTACTATGTCCTTTTTAAACACGGGTGTCCAAAACTGTACACAATGGGGCACATTTACTTACCCGATCCCTGCGCGATCCCCGAGGTGCGTTATCCGATGAGGATGAAGTCTGCCTTTATTCAACAAGATCGTGCGGCCGAGATCTTGCATGTGTCACTCCCCACTCAGGTCCACCGGAGTTCACCTTCTTCTTCCCGGTGTATGTGAGTGCAAGTCTTGCGACACAATTTGAAATGATAAATCCAGCGCTTAGTCCAAATCAGTCGGTTTGTCTGACAACTCGGCCCCCGATTTGTGTCGCTTGAAAGCCGGCCTGATTACAACCCAATGGGATCACGTGCGACGCAATCCCCAGCGCGATCCCTGAAAACGTTGGAAAACCCAACTGAAATGCGGCCGCAGGACCTTAGTAAATAAGCCTCAATATTCCATGTGTGGTTGTGAGGCTATGCTGTACCTCTTCCTGGGTAAAACTGCTGACATTCAAAAGAGAATTTACATAATTCCTCACTATGTCTTTCACCATGAGATTTTCCTGAGTAAAGAGAATTCCTCATCTTCCTCCACCATAACCCCCAGGTTATTCCTCAGAGGGCACACACTCTCCGTTTTTAGTTTCTTAGCATTTATGTACTTAATAATTTGGATTGTGCTCACTGTTGCCCAGTTTCCCCACCAACATGTAGTTTTGATACCCTGTCAGGTCTGTTGGTTAGGATAAGGTCCAGCAGTGCCCCCCACCTTGTTGGCTCCAGGACTAGTTGCAACAGGTAGCTGTTGACAGAAACCCCATAGATAAGAATTGGGGATGGGGAGGTTTTCTGTAATGATAACACTGAACTCACGGATGGCAGATATGACAGTGCACCCTAAAACTGACTCCCCAAACAGCCCTGTAGGCTTGCCTCTGTGATTCCTATACGATACACAACAAATATGAAGATGATACCTCCCTGGGCCAAGTGCAGACACAAAACAAGACAAGGAAACAGAAAAACCCATGTAAGCAATTCAGGTCACAACTGAGATACACATATAATGTACAGAATTGCATACACAAAAGGATAGTTAGAAACATCAGAAAAATATCAGAAACCAGAAGTATAGAAGTATAGAAGTGTTGCAAGTGAAGCACAGACAATAGAACTAGCAAGAAAATATAACCAGCAAACTAGCATCCCATTGACCAATAATATAGCCTCTCTGCAACATCAAAAGCAGTTACAGAAGTTAACATCAGTTATGTTCTGTTTTCTAGTAGAAACTTCATCTTTTCTTCTTTTTCTTGGATACTTTTCCAAATCGCTGGTTTTCTTGGTAAGATCTATTAATTACCCCTCCCCTTAAATAAAAATCAATTTTCCACTCTATTCGTCTGGATAATAGAATTAGAAGGAGAAATTGGAAAAAAGGGTACTTGTACAAACATTAAGACATTCCAGTCAAGAAGGCTTGAAGGAGTAATTCCTGTAAATGTACATATTTCTCTATGACAAGTACCATGACAGAGACACTGAGCTCAAGAATCAGAATGATCTGTATAATGGGAATGATTGTCTAGATATGTAACCATATATTTCTGAAGATGAGCCTCATCATCGGTTCCATTACCAACTGTACACTTCTAATAATAAACCAAAGGATGTTACAGGAGAAAGGTCTCTATCAATTTAAATATGATGTATAGCTTATAGCAGGTGTAATACCCAGGTTATACCAGCATGTTACATATCACTGTACATAAGATGTATAACCTAAACCAGCTGCATATATGTATAATTATTAAGAAGAAGATTCCCAGGTTATACACTTCACTAAATACAAGAAGATGTATGCTAAGTATACTGTTATAGTTGTAGCATACAGCAGAGCTTTGTTCTGCCATTCTGCAAGTCCTGCAGGAAGACCCAGTTCTACAAGCACAGGTGGCACAATGACATCACTGACTCTTTCTGCCTGTGCTGATCAGCAGCAATGTACACATCTATGTTGCGGAAAATTGAGTAACTAAAACCTAATGGGGTTCTAATTATAAATTAAAAGGGGTACTAATTAAAAGTCAAGGGGAACTAATTAACGACTATGGAAGGTACTAAGTTAAGGCTACAGAGGAACACTAAAATGTAGACTGGGCACTATACACAAGGCACCATTGTCTGGACTTAATAGGAAAAAAAATGAACCATTTCCAAGTCATAGGATTCATTAATACTGAAATAATCTCTATGGTCTGTGTGGAACAAGTATCTACCTCTGTATGGAGGCAATATTTGAGTACACCATTAGATGCCCAGGTTATAAAAGAAAGGTTCGTATCACAATAAGAATCAAAAAAATAAATTTACTATATAATTATAAATTGAACTAAACACATTGAGAAGATAAAGCAAACATTGAGCCTGGCACTGTGACTGATCTGAGACTTTCCTTCACATGAGATGACATTGCAATTGGCTCTAGTTGTGGCCTCCGCTCAGACAGTAACCCCAGCTGTGAGAATTTTCTGCCATGCTTCAGTAGACCGTTCACAGGAAAACAATGTCCTGGCTGCAAAATAAAACCTTTTTGTATGTTTGTGTGTTTACATTTGGGAGACTTATCTCATCTGCTATAAAGCCAATAAGAAATTAAGTCCTCATTAGGCCCCTTAAGGTGGTTTCACACGTGGCGTCAATGCATGTGTTTCCAAATGCATCACAACAGCTGAGAAGAGGACATTTGCCTAATTACATTGCTGTTAACAATTAGTTTACAAAATTCATGAGTTAATGCAAAGTTCAGGCCATTGACACATGTGCTGTTTATGTTACGTTTTCAACACATATTTTGTTTTTATTTGGTTGCATTTGCTTCATTTAGGGTGCGGTCACACGTTGCAGTTAAAACTGCATCGCAATCAGCTTTGAGGTGGTTTTAGGTGCAGTTTTGTCAATTGAACAGGTGAAAGACATGAACTGAACGGGTGAATGACATTTGTGGAGCAGGTTCCCCCTTCAAAATCAAATTCACGCGTTCAGTTCATGTCTTACACCTATTAAACAGACAAAATTGCACCTAAAACCACCTCACAGCTGATTGCGATGCAGTTTTAACTGCAACGTGTGACTGCACCCTAAACATAATGCTTGATGTGCTTTAATTGAATACATCTGTGTCTCTTGGAATTTGTAAAAATGCAGTGATCTTGTTTGTGCATATGTCCATTTCAAAACGCAGATCACAAATGCATGCAATTTTAAAAGTCCCAACCACTTTGAAAAGTGCAATGAAAATACACCTCAAAAATGCAGACACAAAAAATGCAAGGGAGAAAATGCAAAGTTAAAAACCCTTTATCAAACAACGATTTAAGAAGCCATTATGCAAAATTGATACGTTTTACAAGGATGCATTAATATTGCATAAAACGCATGTACCTGTTAACATGTTCACAAATGTGTTTTGAAAACACAATGTTGACAGCAATGTAATTAGGCAAATCTCCTCTTTTCAGCTGTGATGTTTTTTAAAACGCATGTGTTAGGGTGCGCTCACACGTTCAGTTTTTCAGATGCAGTTTTTTGGAGATAAAAGCAGGTGTGGATGATAATGGGTTGAGACCAATAATTGAAAAGTACTGCTACTCCTCATATTTTTACTCCACTCCTGATTTGGGCATCACAAACTGCATCTGAAAAGCTGAACATGTGGTTTACCCTCTATGTCACATGTGAACGCATCCTTAGACACAAGTGAGTGTGATGCATCCAACACACATCACACCCACACCAAGTGTTGGCTGGAATGTCCGACCCGGACACTGAGCAACCGGAACTGAACTCAGCATGTCAGTTCAATTCTAGTTGTCAGCATTTGGGCCAGTCGTTCCAGCCAGCACAAGCTGCAAGTGTGGAGATTGTAAGGAATTTGCTGAGAATAATTGAAATACCCTGTAGCAACAACTTAGCTATACACATAAAATAAATATGGAGCCGTAGGAGGGAAAAAAAAGTTTAATCTGTAAGTAGATCATTCAAAAACATTATTTTAGCATCTGTTATTAATGACAGAGAAATGCCCTAAAAGTTTTGGAAGTTGGGGGGCATTATATATTGACTGCCTGACCCTACTGAGTTAAAGTGGACCTTTCACCACCTTTGTCAAATTCAACTCTTTGCATACTTTAATTGGTAAGTGACTGTGTGGAAGTCACTAGAAGTCACTAGTGCCGTAGCTATCAAGTGGGCAGGGGGTGCAAGGGCTCCAAGCCTGTTGACTTGTAGGGGACCAGTGCAGGGACAATGGATAGGTGAGGGGCTGACTATATACTGGGAGGGGGCAGGGGCTGTCAGGTTTTATACCGGGGGGAAGGGGCAGGCTTTATACTGCGAGGGTCCGGCAGGCTATATACTGGCGGGGCTGTGAACAATGCATTTCCCACCCTTGGCTTATACTCCAGTCAATAGGTTTTCCAAGTTTTTGTGGTAAAATTAGGTACCTCGGCTTATACTCGGGTTGGTATAGGGTGATAAACGCCATACATCGCGTTTTTAGTCCTTTTTTAAGCATGCGTTTTTAAACGGACTGAAAACGCAGGCCTAAAAGCGGACTTAAAATGCCATGTGTGGCATTACCCTTATAATCAACTATATAGGGTACAGATGGCCAGATGCTCCCTCAATAGACAAGAGCAGTGACACAGTGTGTTCTCATCGCATCATCACCGGGGGCCATAGAAGTCTATTGGGGCCATGATCTAGTCGCAATTCATGCGACCAGATCACAACCCCAATAATGGGCGTCTGAATGAGCCCTTAGAGACAATAGAGGCCTAACTACCCCTACCCTACTACAGAAGATTAGAAGTAACAATGGGGGGAATTCATTAAGACTGTCTTAAAAAAAACCTCCCCCACTGGCGGTCCAACGCCCATACCCACCAAGAGGTTCTGGCTTCTTAGTTAATACAGGCGGAAACTCCATCAGTTTGCACCCAAGACCAGATCAGAACTGGCTGAGTTTTTTTATATAGTATCTAGACTATAATAAATTTGGCAGGTTGGGCGTTCACCTGCCGGCCTGCCCTCTGCTGTCACTGCTACCCAACCCGACACACCCAAAGTGGCGTGTGGGTCAGGAAAAAAATTAGCAGGGAGCGGGAGAATTATGTGCCTTCTCCACCAGAAAACTGGCAGAGAATAAATCTCCTCCATTGTCATCAACGCCAATGAATTTGGTTTATGCAGTTTCAGGATAGATAGAGGATTCTGTGATAAAAAGTCATATACAATAGTAACATCCTCTCAGCTGCAGGTCACAGCTATTACATAGCAAATGTTGTATCTTTCTATAGAGATCATCATGTTTTTCCTCTTTCATGTATTCCCAGCTGTGCACATTTTACACTGAGAGGTGATTTCCATGTGATGATGTCAATCTGCAATGAGATGATGGGCGGCCACAGAAGCAAAAGCTCCAGGTGTGTTAAATTGACTAAACAGGGTCTTTTTATTGGACTGTGTGTCAGTACATAAAACACTCAACCATATTTATTTCAGGTCCCAGATAATGACAATTTTATATTTTATTGCTAAGAGGGCGTCATTCCTGTATATGAGCATGCTGGGATATAAACAGCTGTGTGGGGTGACCCTGCAGTACGCCTTTTCAGTAAGAAAAACAGTAAAAAATATACATTTTATCCTGGAAATGAGGTGTTACAGAAATAAACACACTGGGGGAGATTCATCAACCTGTCTATGCCAGAATTTTGGAGTAATTTGCATCTGAAATGCTGTGCATCACATTTTATTGAAGGTTTTAGACCATTTTTAGGCAGTTTTATGGAAAAGGGGGTGGTCTCAGGAAAAGGCCGTGTTCGAGCCTAGGTGCCAGAAAATTCAGACATAAACTAGGAAACAAATAGCCCATCTAAAGTACGACTCGAACACAGATGTGTTTATACTTAAAAGCTTGTATCGAGTAAGTAGCAACAAGTGCTTAACTCAGCAAAACAATCTGCTACTTACCAAACACTAGCGTTTAGGTTTTAACACATCTGCGTTCAGGGAAGGGTTATTCTGAATGTGCTTAAAGGGGTATTCTCGACTGGGCATTCACATTTAGTTTCATTAATCTGCCATATATAAACATTTCTTCAATTAGAATATTAAAAAAATTTACCTCTGTGAAGATATCTTCTCATAAATGTAGTTATATGGTCCCTTAGAAACAAGACTGTGTCCTTGGATACAGCCACCTCTGCTGGAGGGATTGAAGAAACAAAAATTTTCTGTATATTAAATGTCTGGGAGTTACTACATGTCCTACAGCTGTCCTGTAGTAATGATCACTAAAGGACTCAATACCGCATGTCTGGCCACCGCTGCCAGTGTGTGAGGTGGTTGTATCCGAGGAAGCTATCTCATTTCTAAGGGACAGCATGGCTACATTTATGAGAAATTATCTTCACACAGGTACATTTTTTTAATAACATCCAATTGAAGAAATTATTACATATGGCAAATAAATTAAATTAAATGTAAATGCCCAGATGGGAATACCCCTTTAAAGTGTGTTTCATCTCTCCCTCATATTGGGGCCCGTCATCTCTCCTCATATTTAGGCCCATCTCATATTGTGGCACCCATCTCCCCCTCATATTGTGGCACCTCATAATGTTTCCCCCTCAAAAGATTTTGGTTCTTGTCAACTCCTCCTCATATTGTGACTCCTTCAGACTGTAACCCCTCTCAACAACCCCTCATATTGTGGCCCCCATCTCCCCTCATATTGTGGCCCCCTTATGTTGTGGGCAGCCTCCTCTCCCCTTCTTCTTGTGGCCTTTCAGGTTCTCCTCATCCTGTTGGCCCTCTATTATATTGTGGCCCTTCACTCCGTTTCATATTGTTATCCTCCTCATATTGTGACCCCCTCATATTGTAACCCTTCTACTTGTGGGCCTCCTTCATATTGTGCCTCATCCTGTGGACCCCCCATCCTCCTCTTTTCCTTGTTTCAGTGTAATAAAACATAACAAACACCAAGTACTCACCTACCCTCATTCCCCAGAAGCTCTCCTCGTCTTTACTTCTTCTTCCTCTGCTACTGTTATGTGTATTGATGTCAACAGACAGGGAGATGTCATCACACCTGCCAGCCTCTGCTGCATATAGCTGCAGCAGGGGAACAAACCATCATCATATCCAACTCTATCTTTGTTTGGAGAGCACAGATATAGTTGAAGTCCCAGACGGCTGGAGTCAGTGGCCAATGAGGGGGCAGAGTCAGTGGCTGACTGACTTAAAGGTGTTGGGGGTTTCACCAGTACACAGGTGGGCCTGTCTGATTATTGGCGTAAACAAATTTATGCATTTCCCCCAATACTAGAGCAGATAATAGACAGATAGAGTTGGATCTATCATTAAACAGGATCCTACTAACACACTAGAGAATGTGGTACCTCCACCTCACATCACACTTGCAGTGTGTTCTGGCTGTAATGTCTAGCCCGAACACTGACAACTCTGTTAATTCAGTTCCGGTTACCCAGTGCGGACATCCCACCAGCACACGCTGCACGTATGATGCAAGCAGGATGAAGTGAAAAGTGGAGTGGTTTGTAAAACGGTGTAAAAAGAAAAAACACAAAGTTGGTGCAAATAATCAATTTGAATGCTGAAAACTGATATAAATACAATGATAAATACCCCCACTGTTTATATTAGTATTTGCTTTCAAGTATAAAAAATGAATAAAAGTCAATAAAAATGTGTATGCACATGTCCATATATAATGTTCAGTTAAGGAGCTCACAGTCCCATAATGGTTCCTCAATTCATATGTTCACAAAATTCAAAATTTTCAGAACAAAATTTGACGCTTTACCTTGTGAAGATATATGTTGGCAGAATTGGTTCAGAATATATATGTAAATGTAGAGCTCCGGTCTTTTTAATTCAGAATTTTAAGTATAAAAGTGACATCAAAGATTTGAATAAAAGGAAAAAAAAGTGAAACCCCAGTGCCTACATGGCTTAAGCTATCCAACCAATAAGTTCATTTTGACTCAGTTAACCCAATTTCACCCGGCACATATCCCACAAGTGCAAGGTCTCTGGCATGTGTAGTATGTATATGTCTAGCCAGAGGATTGTCAAGTTGTCGTGGAATTGAGCTGTTTAGATATATGTCTCTGTAAAGGGTGCCACCATAGAATTAGTGAAGAGCTTCATGTAAGGCATCAGAGGGTAAATTAACTATTTCAATGTGTAATGGAAATGGTAATACTCGATATTAGCCAATTCCCAGTTATGTCTGTTTCAGGTTTGAAATGGCTTGCTACTAGCATGGTATGGAAGTTACTACCCCTCCTGAAAATAATACTCAGATAACCTCCCTGAGATCTCTATCAGCCAAAAGAATAGGCCAATACCGCCTTAAAATCATTTCATGTTATTCTCATAATTTTCTTTGGAGCTCTAAATGAGTTACTCAGGAGGGTAGACCTTCAGTATGCAGGTATACCTCAGTGCTACCTCTCAGGACAGTATTCAGGCAGTCCCCGGGTTACATACAAGATAGGGTCTGTAGGTTTGTTCTTAAGTTGAATTTGTATGTAAGTCAGAACTGTATATTTTATCATTGTAATCCCAGCCAGAACTTTTTTGGTCTCTGTGACAATTGGATTTTAAAAATGTTGGGTTGTCATAAGAATCAATATTAACACTAAAGCTTCATTACAGACACCTGTGATAACTGTTACAGCTGTTTATTGTAGTCTAGGACTAAAGTACAATAAATTACCAATATCCAGAGGTCCATGTGTAACTAGGGGTCGTATGTAAGTCGAGTGTTCTTATGTAGGGGACCGCCTGTATTTGAAAAGAATACCTTGTATCACCATTTTTGCAGGAGTGGATACGCTAAGGCCCCTTCCACACTTGCGAGAGTGATGCGCTGAACTCGCAGCAAATGCTGCCTGGATCGCCCGGCCCAAATGCTGCAAACCGGATTTGAACTGACATGCTCATTTCCGTTTTACAGCATTCGGGCCAGGTTATCCAGGTAGCACTTGCTGCGAGTGTGATACAAGTTCAGCGTATCACACTGGGAAGTGTTGTAGGTGCATAAAGATGTCTGAAAATCAATGGCCTTTAAAACACAGCTCAGTCTACCCCCTCAGCTCCCTCCAACATTAGAAATGCGAATGGTAGAACCGAACCTGACTTTCTGCCCTGCACAGGGAATTTGTTAGTGCTCCTGGCTGTTACTCCTCTTGCATGACCATTACATGACCAACCAGACGATCTGAATTTTGTGCAGACTTTACCCCATGCAGAGTTGTCAGTGCCACTTCTTAGGGAATTCTGTAAACATTTGGAAAACATAGAAGCAGTCATGTTCTAACATGTTCACATTGGAGAAGCCAAGAAAGTCATAACAGTAACTTGGTACCAAACTTGTGGTAGAAGATACCTCTAGTTGAGAAGTTTAAATCACGCTTCTTAAACACTTTTTTTTCCCATAAATGTGAAATGTGATTATATTTTTCAAAACCCAACTGGTAAAAACTAGATGTCTGGATGACTATAATCACTATTGTGTGCCCATAGAGATGTGGATCAGTTGGCACTAGTTTTTTATCTTCTAATCAGCATCTAGGCATAGGTTTTATCATCAGAAGGCCAGACTCAATGCTTAAACTGTTGGCAAGTAATTTATGGGAACGGACCCTAAAGAAGTATGGCTGTGGGTAGACAGACAGTCTCTGCACCGGAATCCAGACATGTTGTTGGTGTAACCTAAAATATTCCTGGACTTACAAACAGAGATCTTGAAAGTGTAGAAAGAAAAGAGAGTATATCAGAAAAGTGCAGAATACTATATCATGCCAAGATTAGGGTTTTTTTTTACATAACACTTGTACCAGCTCTTTAAGGCAGTCAGCTTAAATAATAAGCACAGTCGAGCTATCACCCAATGCAACTGCAGCCCCTGGCACGGTTGCGGCTGCCATCTAGTTGTTCATTATCACTACTGACAAGATACATAAAGTCTGTATTATTTAATTTAATTTAACAAGGACATTTTTCTTGTTATATTGCCAGTCAAAGTTAGTTGTCATGGAGATAGTTATAGAGTCAAATCTTACATCCATATGATTGCTCCCCTAAAGAATCTGAAACTTAGAGGGAACCTACCACCTACTTTTGCCCAATGAAACTACCTCACCCTCAGGTAGGTTACGAAATATACTTTTGATCATTGCATCTTTGTGAAATCTCACCTGTTTACCTATAAAACATCTTCTTGAAAGTCACATGAAAATTAACTGAAAAGAGTCATATATTACCAACATGGGGAGAGAAAAAAGAACTGGACCGCACATCTACACATCATACAATGATCTACTGACGCTAGGCTACATTTTCAAAACAAATCGGAGGTTCTTAGTTACATTTTGATCTTATTGTATAAGCCTAGTAACTGCTTCAGGGTGTTATAGTGGGTTCCTACGCTATATTGTGCGGCATCACATGTCATCCACCGCTGCAGCACAACACCAAGCGAGACCAAGACACGGTTGCCCCCAGCACCCGTACTGGCAGACATAGCCTCCATGGCTCCGGCCCTGAGACTCCACCAGCACCGCACCACAGAAGCAGCAGATGCCAAGCAACACCACACTATGTGAACAGGAAAAAAGGCTCACCATGTATGAACAGGCCTGGAATACACACTGTTCCATGTGGTCTCAGACCTGGCTGAGAGGAAGTAGGCGGCCACTATATGTAGTCCCCTGCTGATTTAAAAACACCTTGGTGGAGTGCTGGTATCAGGCACAAATTAAAATACATGAAGGGATAGAATAAAACTAAGACCAACATCAGGAGAGAAAAGAACTGGACCGCACATCTACATATCATACAATGATCTACTGACGCTAGGCTACATTTTCAAAACAAATCGGAGGTTCTTAGTTACATTTTGATCTTATTGTATAAGCCTAGTAACTGCTTCAGGGTGTTATAGTGGGTTCCTACGCTATATTGTGCGGCATCACATGTCATCCACCGCTGCAGCACAACACCAAGCGAGACCAAGACACGGTTGCCCCCAGCACCCGTACTGGCAGACATAGCCTCCATGGCTCCGGCCCTGAGACTCCACCAGCACCGCACCACAGAAGCAGCAGATGCCAAGCAACACCACACTATGTGAACAGGAAAAAAGGCTCACCATGTATGAACAGGTCTGGAATACACACTGGCTGAGAGGAAGTAGGCGGCCACTATATGTAGTCTCCTGCTAATTTAAAAACACCTTGGTGGAGTGCTGGTATCAGGCACAAATTAAAATACATGAAGGGATAGAAAAAAACTAAGACCAACATCAGGAGAGAAAAGAACTGGACTGAACATCCACACATTATACAATGATCTACTGCTGCTAGGCTACATTTTAAAACATTTATTTAGTTTTTTCCTGGTAACAGCACTCCGCCCCATTCGACCCAGGTGTTTTTAAATTAGCAGGAGACTGCATATAATGGCCGCCTACTTCCTCTCAGCTAGTGACTAAGACCACATGGAACAGTGAGTATTCCAGACCTGGTCACACATGGTAAGCCTTTTAGTCCTGTATTTCATGGCGTCTGCTGCTTCCGTGGTGCGGTGCTGGTGGGGACCTGGGGCCCAGAGGATTAGGGGCTGTGCCTGCCAGTATGGGTGCTGAGGGGCAACTGGGTCTTGGTCCCTGCTGGTGCTGTGTTGCAGCGGCGGTGGATGCCATGTGATGCCGCACACAATGGTGTGGGGACCCACTACAACCAGGTCACCATAGATGTAGTCTAGCGGCGGTAGATCATTGTATAGTGTGTGGATGTGCGGTCCAGTTCTTTTCTCATCCAATGTTTGTCTATATAGTGGGTTTTACAATAGCCAAAGGGGGAAGCTGCCCAACTTTAGCCACATTTGCCTAAAGTTAGACACACTTTACCTCATGTTTTTGTAATGGGGGGCAGGATATCAGGTTAATTTACCAATACACATCTATTTATAGTTCTGCACCGCTTTTTTGATCTATAAAAAGAAGCCTCCTGTCTTTAGCTACACTTTCATTTAGCTTATGAACATTCTACTAGTATTTAACAAATAGGAAAAGACCTGTGTGAGGGCTTATTTTGTGCGTAACAAATTTTACTTTCCCGTAATGTTATTTATTTTAACATGCCGTGTACTGAGTTCTGGTTGCCTTCCCTCCCTGGGACGAACCCCGTCTGTTCAGCATCAATTAAGTATGGTAGCACTTTATTCAGGCGTGTGGAAAGAATTTTAGCCCAAATTTTTGCATCGACGTTGATAAGTGATATCGGGCGATAACTGCTGCATTGTTCAGGATCTTTCCCTTCCTTGGGTATTACTGTAATAATAGCCTCCAAAGCTTGTGCTGGTAGGGGGGCCCCTTTCATCAACGCATTGCACCAATCTGTTAGGTATGGTAACAGGACATGCGCCAGCTTGCGATAGTAGAAAGTCGGAAGCCCATCTGGTCCAGGTGTTTTGTGTAATGGTAAGGAGTTTAGGATTTTTTCTACCTCCTCTTTTGTAACTGGCCTAATTAAGTCTTCTAAGTCAGACTGTGCTACTGTGGGTTCAGACTTACCTGTTACCCAAAAAAACCAGTTGAGTGAACTGAGCTGCAATAATAATTGTCTTTGCATGAAATCCTTTTTGATCAGCGCTATAATTCGCATCACTGGTGAATACATTGATTTGCTGTAATTACCATTTTTATATTGCAGGATTCATGTTGTTTCTCTTGTTTCTTCACGGGTACAGAATGCAAGCTCCTGATGTTTCTCAATAAAAAGAAGAAGGCAGAGGCAACTTCCATACTGAATGTACCTGTCTGTTTGATAGAAAGGGATTCAACTAGAAGTTACATCTTATAACTACGGGCATGATCGGACTGGGGTGCCTGGGGTTCACCAGAGAAATAGATTCCTGGGGCCAGTGGCGTAACTAGGAGAGTCTGGGCCCCACAGCAGATTTCTGCATGGGGCCCCCTTCTCCTTAAAAAATATATATACATATTTGGCGCCAGTTGGCATATTCATGATTTTAATTGCAAATTCTTGCTTTGTGCAAGAATTCACAATTATGTCATTGCTTCTACACCAGAAAATTGGCATAGAAGCTGTGATAAATCTCCCCCATATAGAATTTATGTACATAATATACTTATACATAAAATATATACAAACCCTATATATACACATACATACAGTATAAACACACCATATACACACATACTGCATAAACATACACATAGCAAAGAAATCATGCATATAGTATATACACATCATACATCGTATACACACACACATATACAGCATATACAGACACACATACAGTATATACACATCACACATCATTTACTCACACAGATACAGACACACATACAGCATACAAACATCATACATCATTATGGTTTCTTAAGATTCCACATATTTTACTAGAATGTTATGAGGCTCAGAATTTGGGTGCCACTTTTTAAATTTTGGGGAAAATCAGCAAAACCCGTATTTAGATGGACCTGCTCTACTTTTTATTGACTGTGAGAAGCCTAAATAATAGCTAGACTCGTAAATTATCCCATTATGGTTACTACGTATGAGAAATCGCTTTTAAGAAGTTTGTTTAACCCTTTAGGGGTTTTTTTAGGGGTTGAAACAAAATCGAGGTGCGGTCTACAAATTGTAATATTTTTTGACAATACACTCATTTTGGGTGGAAAATTAAACATTTAATATGAATTAAATGAAAAAAGGCTCCACAAAGTTTGATACCCAATTTCTCCCGAGTACACTGATCCCCCATATGTGGTGGTATCCTGCTGTATGGGCTCATGGCCGGGCACAGAAGGGAAGGAGGCGTCATCCGGAGCAGATCTGCATTTTCACATTGTACAGGCTATAATTTTTTTTCTTTTTTTAATGTGGACCTTTAGGGGCTTATTTTTTTGCCACATTGATTAACTTTTCTGGTACATAATTTTGGGACATCTATAGCTAGTTGGTGAGATTTTATTAACTCTTTGTTGGTGGAGCAAATGAAAATCATCCTCCCCCCTTTTAAGAAGATTTTTTTTGGGGGGGGGGGGTTGGCATTTACAATTACATAGAAATAGTATATTATTTTTTATTCTATGGTTTGCACGATTAAGAAAATACCTTATTTATAAGTTTTTTATTTTTTTCCAATTTACTGATTGAATTTGGCAAAACATTTTAATTTTAGCATCACCATTTTTTCATATGCATAACCTTTTTTATTTTTCGGCTGACTAATCTGGTTAAGGGCTTATTTTTTGTGAGAAGAGTTGTTCTTTTTAGTGGTCTTATTTTAGAGTGCGTAACATTTTTTAAATCACTTTTTAGAGCATTTTTTTAAAGGTATTAATTAAAAATAATCATTTTTCCTACAGGTTCAGTAACTATTCTGTTTTATTACAGTATTTTTCAGACATTATAAGGCGCACCTGATTATAAGGATGAATGACCAGCAGGTGGCAGTATATACACATCATACATCATTTACACACACATACATACAGTATATACACATCATACATCATTTACACACACATATACAGCATATACATACACACACTTATAAATATACTTACCAGAAGATGTTTCCTCTCTGCAGCCTCCTCCGATGCTAGTTTGTGCTGCTTGGGAACTCCCTCCTCCTGGGCCCTGGTCTCTCTGCTCCTCACTCCTCAGGAGCCCACAGTTCTCTGCCCGGCCTGTGTAGCATGCTGTCTCCCTGGGGCTGCTGCTTCCTCGAGGCCCCAGAGGCTCAGCAGCCCTGTACCTATGCAGTACAGCAGCACTGTGTGCATACAGTACAGAAGGGAGAAGCCCGGGCCTCGCTGCTGCTGTATGAGCACTGGCCGGGAGAACAGTACTCTAGGGAGAAGAGCTGGCTGCAGGAACTCATGGGGACTTCCAGCGTACGGACCGCCGGACCTGTGCCAATGTATGTGGCAGGGCAGGGACCATCATCCACCTCTGCCTGAGGCTATAGGTGGCGCACTCCCTTCTCCTCTCTGTGGTGGATCCCAAAGTGAAGTTGCGGCAGTCAGGCACGGGAGCGCGGGCCCCTGGACCTCCCGGGCCCCGTAGCAACCGCTACGGCTGCTACGGCTGTAGTTACGCCACTGTCTGGGGCCCACTGTACTGCTACTTAGAAATATTACCTACATTGCAAGAGTCCTAGGTCAGGGAATATTTAGGTACTGGTGGGGAGGCAGTGAAATAGTGTAATACAGATGTTTTCCCTCCCTCTCTTCTAGTGCACAACTTTCTGTTTGTAAACTGAGGCTGCAGTGTCCATATTAATGTTGGACGATGTTATAAGAATTACCCCTGGTTTTTCTGGGTTTCCTGCTGGGGGCCGGTCTGTGGTCAGGAATATAAGTGTCAGCTCCAATAGGATCTGTTACCTCAAAGGGAACATTTCTTATCCTTTTGGGATGACTTCTCCCTATCATGGAAGACCACTTTTTTGATCCAAATATTTGTGTGCGCTATTCTCACTGACCAAACTTTTCTGAACTAGGTATAAGTATGAAATCTGCAATTCTCTTTGAGTGGTCAGCAGTGGCATAAATAGAAGCTGATGGGCTCCAGTGCAAAGTCTGTGCCAGGCCCCCGGCTATAATGTATGGTTTATAGTAATAGTCTTCTCATATGGGAAAGTGACACCATAAGGGCCCGCTAAACCTCTTGGGCCCGGGTGCGATCACAATCTCTGCACCCCCTCACGTCATGCCCCTAGTGGTCAGATCCCTGGTGCCACTATACCACATGCATACATTTAGGCCATGCAGTCACTATAGCACACACATAAATATATTGCTGGAGTCACTATACTACACACATAAATATGAAAAATAGTCAAAAGTTGATGTCATGTCTTTGGAAGCTTCTGATTTACTGGGATCTAAGTTAATTAGAGATACCTGAAACACTCTGCTTCTTGATGTCTTGGAAATCAGCCCAAGAGAAGATCCCATGAACAGAAGCAAAATACCTTGCGAAAATGTTGGCTGAAGTTGGTAAGAGATTATCCACAGTGAAATGAGTAATGTATCGAAATCAGGGCCGGATTAAGGTTGGTGGGGGCCCCTGGGCGCAAAATCTGGTGGAGGCCCCCATTGAGTGTAGCATGCATACACGTCCTCCTGCTCACTTTCCACTATCCCAGCTGTAACACAGCTACATACAGCCGCCTCGCCCCCAGTAACACAGCTACATACAGCCGCCTCATCCCCAGTAACACAGCTACATACAGCCGCCTCGCCCCCAGTAACACAGCTACATACAGCCGCCTCATCCCCAGTAACACAGCTACATACAGCCGCCTCATCCCCAGTAACACAGCTACATACAGCCGCCTCATCCCCAGTAACACAGCTACAGACGATGAGCAGCACCGCCGAATTCGCCCGGATTAACACACCTACATACAGCTTCACTCGCCCCCCAGTAACCCCGCTACATAACAGCTGCCTCACCCCACGTACACAGCTACCATACAGCCTCCGCATCCCCAGGAGAGCACAGCTTCATACAGCCGCCTCGGCCCCCAGTACATCCTTGCTACACCGCCAGTACCACCTCGATAAGAAAATCTGCCCCAGTAACACAGCTACATTCCGCCACCGTCAACCCCCATTAACACACGCTACATACCGACCAGCGCTCGCCCACCCAGTAACACAGCGTCTACAGTCTGCCTCGCACCCCGTACACAGCTCACGCATAACACGCACGCCTCGCCAATACAACATCTTTATATCTCCTTGACACCCTACAATATATGCAGTCCCTGTACATACGCTCCCCAGCCCGCACAGCCCACACACACACATTCACGTGTCAGCATATTTACATATCCAATATACACAGGCAAGAGACAAAACACACATCATATAGGTATACATCTAGTTTTATAAGGTGTATATCTTGTAACATTTGAATAAGCGCGTATAAATACATTATGCATCTATGCATATATCACAGCTTATACATGTAACACAGTAGATCCATATGTACACAGTATAATTATATAACCATATATAGTATATATATAATATAGTATAATATATACATACAACAGATGCTATACATAAGCACATTTTAAGTACACACAGTAATATACATAATTATACGGGGTTAGATGCATCATTAATACACTCGCCGTCTGGGGGGGGGTACGTACATACGCGCGCAAAATGGTGCGGCCGCATATATGTCCCCAGAAGAGGGCAATTGGCGGACGGCGCTGTAGGTGGGTGCGTGATCCGCACTAGTACACCGGCTTAAAAAGATAGAGCATGCTCTGATCTTTTTATGTGTGCAGCCGTGCATAGACCGCTGTTTTCTCATGGAGGGAGAAGGGAATCACTCAATCCTCTTCCTTCCTATCCCAGCACAGAGGCCACGGGCGGTAGGCCCGCATTGGCGGGCATACCGCTGTGAATGTACCCAGACCAGTATATAGCCAGTAGATGCCGATACACAGTATATACCCAGTATATGCCAGACATATACACATTATTTCGCAGTAGATGCCCATATCGCAATCAGGTTATACACAGTAATGCACATATACACAGTATATACGCATAATGCACATATACACAGTATAATACGCAGTAGGATTCACATAAAATACAGAGTATATCCACAGTAGATGCCGCATATACACAGTTTATACGCATTAGATGCACTATACACGTATATGACACCAACGCAGTAAGATAAAGCACATAATAACAGCTATAAATACGAACAGCAATAGCACATATACACAGACATAACACTGTACATCACATATACAACATATATACACTGTACTACACCTATACACTGTATAACAATATACACAATAATACACTGTATATACATATAATAGTACGACCTACATAACACACAAAACAAACATATTTTACCCAAGCAATAAATTTTTAACATACCACAAAACATTTTAATACTTTTATTTACAGTCTACCAGGGACCCGTCGTGGCGTCAGACGTTTGTTTCGAGCGGGAGGGGGGCCGCGGCCGTACTGTTGTCTTGTCCGGTAAGCATCGGGGGGGGGGGGGGTGCGGGCTGACTGTTGCGGTCATAAACGGGCTTAGCGGGGGGGGGCCGATGTTTGGGCGGGGGACATAGGGGGCGGGAAGGTGGACCAGTGTCGGAAAAAGAAAAAAAAAAAAAAAGCGAACTGATTACGCAAAAAGGGCTGAGGGTGGGTTCTTTTTTATCAAGGGAGCGGGGGGGTAGGCGGGAGTTGCTTTTTCGGACGCCCGAGGCTAGGGGGCGAGTGTTCAGGGGAAATAACCAGGGCTTTTTCCAAGGCGGGGGGAGTTGCGTTATAAAAGGGCGGGGTGGCGGACTATGATCTAGTCGGGGCTGCTATGGTCCCTAGCGTAGTGGGAGCGGAGCAGTGGGAGCAGTCCCAACTTTTATCCATGGGGGGGGGGGCGTTGTGCTCGGCCTTGCAAGGAGTAGGCGGAGTCTTTCAGTACACGGGGAGCAGATAGCTTGAACATCAAGCATATGGAAGAGGGGCAGGGCAGGGCAATGGTGAGGCTGGTGCCTTGTGCCGGGGGGGACTGGGAAGGTGGACACTGGTGCAGTCTCCTGTGCCGGGGATGACAGCGGACCAATGGAAAAGCTTCAGGGATATGTCGCTCAGATGAGTGGATGCCGCAGGGTGTGGTAATCTGGTGGGGAGCTCCTGGGGGGGCAAGATGGTGTGGGGCCCCGGGGCTCAGTCCCGGGAGCCGCGCCTAAATCCTGCCCTTATCGAAATGGGCGTAAGGCACAGGGCTGTCAGGAAGAGGAAACCATTACTACCAGAAGAACACCTGAAAACTAAAGTTTCGAATTCACCAAGGAGAATAACGATCTTGATTTTTGGAGAACTCTTTCCTGGGGTGGTCTGAATTAAGCTAAAGTTGCACGTTTGGCCACAGAACCATCATATACTTATAGGAGTCAAAGAGAAGCTTGCAACCTGAAAACACCATCCCACTGTTAACACAGGGGGGTCAGTATCAAGATTGTGGGGTTGGTATTGTGTCGGGAGAGACAAGTTACTTCCAGATGAGATGGCATCATGAGAAAAGACATTATGTAATCAAATAACTACTTAACAACCATTCAAGACATCAGCCAGGAAGTTATAAGGAAATCTGCTGTCAAGATCAAGCATAATAACCATGGACACTTACTTTCTTGATCCAGAACGACAGTAGAGTGGAAATCTTCTTTTCTTGTTATCACCATGGCTCCTTCTCTTCTAAATTAACATATAAAATAATTCCAGAAAAGCTTTAGGTGTGTTATCATTCCTTATATTCTGAATTAACATTTCCCTGCCCTATCCCCTGTATGCTGCTGAAGAGTCCAAGAATTGCAAGGCCGAGGCTAAAAAGTCGTGAAAGCTGTTGCACAGTGTAACAACAAAATGTCAAGGCTATAGCCCAGACGGCTTCTGTAACACTCCCAGGAGCCCTTCTGCATCATTAACAATAGTTTAACGTCAATGTCAACATATTGAAAATTAAGGCAGCTGAAAAAAACAGGCGAGCAAGGCTCTACAAACAATTCTGTTGGGGAATGGGTTCCAAATTATTACCAACTATTTTGAGAATGCGTTTGACCATTTATACAGTTTAGAGAGTTCACCCGTATAAATGACCAACATGGAATGTTGTAAAAACTTTGACTTTGCACCCTAAAGAATGCTTCTGCATTATTCTGGCATTTTGCAAAATATAGAATAATTTTTAGGAAATTTAATTGATCTAGACCATGTGAGGAAAGATTTTTTCTGATATCATGTCAGATAATGAGAAAAACAATGCATATGTGTCTTTTAATATGTCGTAAACTATCGGTTATCATCTATTATATAACACTTGATAAAGCTTGTGCATAACCAGACAACCCAACTGAAGCAACATTGGACATGCTGGAGAGGCCTGAGTCTAGTCAAATAGTGACCAGCAAAATATCCCACAATAATTGTATCTGTTCCTAATGTATGGCAGGCTTGGCACTAATTAATCTGGTGACAGGGACAAAGTGCTAAGTGCTGCTTTTTGAGATCTGAAGATCGCCAACTAAAAGCAGCTTACAGCTCTTAGAAACCACATGCATGTTCATCTTAGGCAGTCTCGTGATTGGGGCTTACATGTGACTCTGAAGAAGTGAAAACAGGGGTCACAGGGATTTTGCTTGTCATAGAAAGGAAGTGATCATGAGACAACAGGGGACTTTGGAAAAACCAACCATGTGACCCTGTTCAGGTTTTCATGAATGCTCCGTTTTTTTAATGGACATGTGGAAATCTGTCCTTATTAGGGCACATGATAGAAAAACTACTTAGAGCTTCTCATAGGGCGGCGTTATTTGGCAGGGAAATTCCTTTCTGATTATAGAGTATTATACAGCAATAGCGCTAGACGCAGACAGGAAACTATAGCATTAACTACAAACGAATGAGTAATCTTGCCTTCACGGTCCCTGTGTCTGTATAGTATCCACATCCAGAAAAATCATAATCATCATATCTCAACTCCATGCCTGCTTGTAAAAGTTAATTCCTGGTCAGTGAATAGCAAGCATTAAATTGGTGGACCACAGAAGTGCTCATCAAGTAATGAGCATGCATTATTACAGGATCAAACCAGGGATAGCAATACTCATTCATAGTGAATATTGTTCATTCTAAAATGTGCGCATCAATAGTGAATAGGTGTGGCATTAAAATGGTAGATAATAAAACACTCATTATAGGGATTAAATTGTCAGATTAATTTGCGGAATCCTAGAATCGCTGCATAATAGTGAAGAACTCTATGACATCTATTAATGTGGACATAATAAAGTGCCATTCAGTGACCCATATAAGCAACTTCATTTAACTTATTAGGAGTCTAGAAGGGCTCTAATTCACTACGTTGTAAATCAGTTTGTACTTGAAGTATGTACACTAAAAGGGGGCCATCATAATGAAATAATAGTTACGCAATGCTCATCTTAATAATAATCAATAGCATATACCCTGGTTGTTATCATATAATCATGTGTGAAGTTAAGCCTGTTCCGAGTCATACACCTGTCGAAATCAAGAGAAAAGCCACGAAGAACAATGATCAAATGGGAAAGGAGAAAAAAGGGAAAAAAGAAAAGAAGGAAGAAGGAGAAAAAAAATAAACTTGGAATTAAAGAAAAAAAAGGTGGGGAAAACCTAAAAAAAAGAGTTCGAGGACGAGGGGGAGTGCGAGGGGGAAGACGGAGAAGGCGCGTCAAGGGGGAGAGGGAAGGGGGGGGGAAAAGGGGGGGGAAAAAACGAAGAGAGGAGAGTGATAAAGAGGAGGACAGGTGGGTGGGGAGGGAGGGGGGGAAGAAAGAACAAAAGAAGGGCGAGGAGTGGGGGATGGATCTTTAGGGGAAGGAAGGTGAGGGGGAGGAGGGGGGTGAAGGGGGGGGGGGGAGAAGAGAAAAGAGAGAGGGAACGGGGGATAGGGGAAAGAAAAATAAGAGGGGGGCGAGAGAAAAAGGTAAAAGGAGAGGGGTGGGTGGGGGGGGGGGAAGTGGGGGAAGGGCGGAAGGGCAGGGATAGAGAGAAAAGGGGGGGGGAGTGGGAAAAATGAACGGTAGGGGGTGCAAGGTCGGTAGGGGGAGGGCAGGGAGCGGGCTGGGGAGGGAGAGAGGGTGGGAGGGGGAGGGGATGGTGGAGGAGGGTGGGGGGAGGGAAGGTGAAAAAGAGAGGATAAAGTCGGAGAAGAAAAGGGTTCGGAGAAGTTAGAGCCTGCGGTGGGCGTTTAAGGGGGGGATGAAGGGGTGGAGTGTAAGAGGGGAGTTCAGAAGAGAAGAGAGTGGAGGACGGGGGAAATGCGGGGGGTGAGGGAGGGGAGAAAAAGATTAGAGGCTGTGGTGTGCGTTGGGTGGGGGGTAGGGAGAAGTGGGGGGGGGGGGGGGGGTGGGTAAGGGGAGGGAGGGAAAGAGTGGGTGGTCGCCGGGGCAGCCATTGGGTCGAAGGAGAAAAGAGTTATTGTGGAGGGGAAGGGATGTAAATAGGGTGGAAGAGGTAGGGGGGGTGTGCGGGAGAAGGGGAATGAAGGGGGGGATAGGTAGAAAGAGTGAGGGAAAGGGTGGAAAGATGGCGCGAGGGGCCCGGGGATTAGGAACGTGGTAAGTGGGGGGGGGGGGGGGGGGGGTGGCAGGGGGGGGAGGGGGAAGCCGGTGGCGGTTGGTTGCGTTGAAGCGGGGGTTCAGGGTATGGTGGGGGGGGGGGTCGGGAGATGTAAAGGGGGAGGGGAAGGGTGTAGGGGGGGGGGGAGGTGGGGGGAGGGGAAGGGGGGGGGGGGGGGGTGGAGGGGGGGGAGGAAGATGGGGTGTGGGGGGGGGAAAGGGGGGGGAAAGAAAGGGGTGGGGAGGTGGAAGGGAAGAGGGGGGTATTGAGTCTAGGTGGTGTGGGGGCGGTAGGGTAGGGATAGAAGTGGATTCTTAGGGGGATGGAGGGTTGAGATGGGGAGAAATGAGGGGGACGGTGGTGAAGCGAGGGAGGGAGAGGGGGGTGGGAAGCCAGGGGTGACGTAGGGAGGCGAGGAGGGGGTGGATAGGAAGAGATGTTGAGAGGGGCAAAAGGGGGAACGGAGAGTGGAGAGTAGAGGGAGTGTGGGAAGAGGAAAAATGGGGGGGGGAGAGGGGAGGAAAAAGTGAGTAGAGGTGATGGGAAGGGAGGAAGGGGATGGAGGGTGATGGAGAGGAGGGTGGACGGGGGGAAGGCCCCATGGCTATTGGCTGGCTATCCAGCTGAGTATTTTACTACAAGCGGCACCCTGGTTATAATAAATAGTCATGAGTTCAATAGGGGGCCTACACACGGGAACAATTTGTGTTTATAATCCAACATCCAATGTTGAAGACTGTAATATACGATGGTGAAAAACGGAAGGACAAAGGTTATAGTACATTAAATGTAACTGCCCTTATTGCAAAGCGCCTTTAGGAGTTGTTAAAAAAATCACCTATTCAGGCTATGATGAGCACTTTTCAGGTAATCATGTATGACTGCACAAATCGGTTTAATCATTTATGAATGATGAAAAGAACCATTAAATGAAGGTCTTTGCATGAGGTGGCAAGTACCCTGTGTCTTTGCCACAGTCCTTTGGGAGAGCTTCGCCTTGCCCTGTAAAATCAGCCGGGGAAATGCTCATCTGCAGAGGGAGAAAATAGCTACCAACAACACAGGGGGAACAAAAAAAAAAATATGCAAAGGTGGAAGGGGGGGGGGCAAGGAAAGAAAGAAAAAAACAGGGAAGAAGAGAGAGGGAGAGGAAGTAGATGCCGGCAGGAAGTCTGTTTCGTTATTCCTTTAGTCTGGCCTGATGGCATTATCCCACTGGTACTCTTGAAAATCTCAGGGTCAAAGCATCCCAAAATCTTAGGTCAGCAGGGCACGTGAGGGAAAGATGGTGGAGAGCAGGAATGAGTCTAGCTCGCCTGCTTCAGCAGAAAGGCCCACATTATTCATACGAGATGGTTGGAACGACATGGAAAACAAGAGTCCAAAGGATAGCTTTCGAGACAGCATCTAATGCCAGTAACAGAACACTTAATCACTTGATGAAACGACGGTCCGGGGAATTAAGTATTAAAGATGAGCTTATGATAACTCTCAGTTATGATGAGCACTTTATTGTCACAAGGGGGCAAAAGAGAGGGGAAAAAAGAGGGGGGGAGACTCTTAAATGTCTCAAAAGCATGTTCGGGAACGAAAAAAAGGGAGTGAGATGCTTATCTGCGTGTCTATTACGTCGCGAAAAGTCACTATTAAAATGAGTGCCTTATGCCAACTGTTATGGAGCACTTGATAGTTAATTGCCACTATTAATTCATGGGAAACACTTTTCCCTATTATGAAGGCGCTTACTTAGGAAAAATCCGATAATATAATCGAAGCCACTAATCCCTAGTAGATGAGTGAGTTTTGATAGTATCGTAACATTTTAATAATGCTAACAATCTATTCACTATGCTGAGCACCTTGTCTTCATGCACAATTTCCTCTGATGATAGTGGCTATGATCCATGTCTACATGCATGACTAATTACTCTGATCGAGCCCTTCTGTGGTCCCAAGACGCACTTAATGCTTGCTATTCACATGACAGGAATACTTTACAATCAGGATGAGTGATGATGATTTATGATATTTCCTGGAGTGGACTACTATAGGCCAGACACACGGACCTTGAAGATCATCATCGTGTAGTTCATGAAGCTAATAAATTCCTTCTGGTCTTTATTGCCTGTATAATACTCTATAATCAGAACGAATTTCCCTGGGCAATAAAGAACAGCCTATGAGAATGCCTAATGTAGTTTTCATATTGCCTAATAAGGACAGATTTCCACCTGTCCATAAAAAAAAAGGATCAGTCAATTATACACCCTGAAACGGGTACATGTGGTTTTTCCAAAGTCCCTGGCCCCTGGTTCTCACTGACCCAATAGCAAGCACAACCCTGATACCCTTGTTTTCACCTCTTGCAGAATCACATGTTCATACCCCAAGGCCACAGACATGCCTAAATATGACATTGCATTGGTTTCAAGACAGGCTGTACGGCTGCTTTATTGGCTTTCTTTCTTTCAGATCTCTAAACAACAGCCACTTGTCCTGTCCCCAGATTATTTATGCCAGCTGCCCCATTAGCAACAGATCCAATTGTGCATTTGTTGCGGAGCACTATTACAGACCACATGCCTTCCCACATGTCCACAGGCTAATTGGTTGATCTTGTATATGCACAAGCTTTTAAATCAGTTTATATATGTTGAAACCAGAAGTTTCCGTACACGATAAAAGACACACTTCATGTTTTTTTCTCATTAATCTGACATGACCTCCGAGAAAAAATCTTCCCATGTTAGATCAATTTAAATCTTTCCACAATTATTGATATGTGCAAATGCCAGATAATGATAGATCATCTTAGGGCTGCAAAGTCCAAAGTTTCCATACATTTCCATTGCCTCTTATACTGTTGACCTTACCTGTAGAAATTGGTCAAACGCATCTCAAAATATTGTAATCATTGGACCCATTCCTCCTAACAAAAAAAACTGGTTTTGTAGCAGCCTGCTCGCCCCTGTTTTGTTCAAGCTTTGTTGCCTATAATTTTTCAATATGATTGACATTGACGTTTAACTATGTTAATGATGCCAGAAGGGCGCTGGATGTGTTACGAAGCCGTCTGTGCTATAGGCTTTACATTCTGTTTTTTGTACAACTGTGCAACAGCACGAACCTATCCTATCCTCCGGCTCCTGGGGGGGGCGTGTGGCTCAGCGTTGCAGGGGAATAGGCGGACGGCTGGCGTGGGGCGGTAGTCATGAACATGCAAGCAGATGAGCGCGTGGGGAGGCTGTGACCTGTGCCGGGGGGCGGAAAGGTGGCACTGGCAGTCTCCTGTGCCGGGGATGCGGCCGGGCTTCAGGGAGATGTCGGCTCAGGAGGGGAGGCGCAGGGGGTGGCATCTGGTGGGGGCCCCCCGGGGGGGGGCAAGATGGTGGGGGCCCCGGGGCTCGAGCCCCGGGAGCCCCGCCTATAATCCGGCCCTGGGTGCTGGTAATAAAGAGCTGTGTCGGTGATGGATACAGTATGGTTCTGGTAATACAGAGCTATGTGGGTAATAGATACAGTACTTGTGCTGGTAATACAGAGCTGTGTCAGTAATGGATACAGTATGGGTGCTGGTAATACAGAGCTGTTTGGGAAATAGATACAGTATTGGTGCTGGTAATACAGAGCTGTGTGGGTAATGGATACAGTATTGGTGTTGATAATACAAAGCTGTGTGGGTAATGGATACAGTATTGGTGCTGGTAATACAGAGCTGTGTGGTAATGGATACAGTATTGGTGCTGATAATACAGAGCTATGTGGGTAATGGATACAGTATTGGTGCTGGTAATACAGAGCTGTCTGTACAGGAGAGGATACAAGCCATGTGAGGGGTTATATACAGGAGAGGACACAAGCCATGTGAGGGGGTTATGTACAGGAGTGGACACCAGCCATGTGAGGGGGTTATATACAGGAGAGGACACAAGCCATATGAGGGGTTATATACAGGAGAGGACACAAGCCATGTGAGGGGGTTATATACAGGAGAGGACACTAGCCATGTGAGGGGGTTATATAGAGGAGAGAACACAAGACATGTGAGGGGGTTATATACAGGAGAGGACACGAGCCATGTGAGGGGGTTATGTACAAGAGTGGACACTACTGTAAATTTTGTATTTCAGGCTGTGTTCTGCATTTTTAAGCAATCTAGTCACAGTCCAGGAAGATGACGACATATGAGGCTGCGGTAACACCTGGTGTTAAGGGTGAGGTCACATGTTGCATTTTATGCATACATCTATACATGTTAGGGGGATATATACAGGAGTGGACAAAAGTCATGTGAGGGCATTATATACTGGAGTGGACATAAGCCATGGGAAAGGGTTATAAACAGGAGTGAACACAAGCTATGTGAGGGGTTATACACAGGAGTGGACACAAGCCATGTGAGGGGTTATATACAGGAGTGGACACAAGCCATGTGAGGGGGTTATATAAGGAATGGACACAAGCCATGTAAGGGGTTTATATACAGGAGAGGATACAAGCCATGTGAGGGGCTATATACAGGAGAGGACACAAGCCGTGTCAGGGGTTTATATACAGGAGTAGACACCAGCCATGTGAGGGGGATATATACAGGAGAGGACACAAGCCATGTGAGGGGGTTATATACAGATATGGACACAAGCCATGTGAGGGGGTTAAATACAGGAATGGACAGGGCCGGATTAAGGTTGGTTGGGGGCCCCTGGGCGCAAAGTCTGGTGGAGGCCCCCATTGAGTGTAGCGTGCATACACGTCCTCCTGCTCACTTTCCACTATCCCAGCTGTAACACAGCTACATACAGCCGCCTCATCCCCAGTAAAACAGCTACATACAGCCGCCTCATCCCCAGTAACACAGCTACATACAGCCACCTCGCCCCCAGTAACACAGCTACATACAGCCGCCTCATCCCCAGTAACACAGCTACATACAGCCGCCTCATCCCCAGTAACACAGCTACATACAGCCGCCTCAACCCCAGTAACACAGCTACATACAGCCGCCTCATCCTTAGTAACACAGCTACATACAGCCGCCTCATCCCCAGTAACACAGCTACATACAGCCGCCTCGCCCCCAGTAACCCAGCTACATACAGCCGCCTCGCCCCAGTAACACCTACATACAGCCGCCCGCATCCCATAACACACTCCATACAGCTCGCCCTCATCCCCAATACACAACAGCTACATACAGCCGCCTCGCCCCCAGTAACACAGCTACATACAGCCCCCATAACCGTCATACAGCGCCTAGTAACACACAGCTACATACATACAGCCGCCCTCGCCCCCAGTAACACACTCTTTATATCTACGTTCACCCCTACCAGATATGCAGTCCCATGTACATACACCTCACCCGCACAGCCACACACACACATTCACTGTATAGAGCATAAACATACATACCTATACACAGCATATACAACACACACATCATATATATACATATATTTTAAGGTGTATATGCTGATATAAATTTATGCTGTATAATATACAGTATGACAATCTATGCATATATCCACAGCATATACATATATACACAGTAGATTCATATATACACATATATACTCGCATATACATATATACACACAATGCATATATACACATTTATACACAGCATATACACGGTAGATGCATTATACACATTTATCACAGATATATACATATTTAGGGCTCATTTACACGGCCGTCTGGGGGGACGTACATACGGCCGCAAATTTGCGGCCGCATATATGTCCCCATAGAGGGCAATGGCGGGCCGGCAGCGGTAGGGTGCTGATCCTGCGCTGTAACACCCGCAAAAAGATATAGCATGCTCTATCTTTTTACTGAGTTGCGTCTTAGGGGGCGCTAGGTTTCTAAGAGAAGGGGAAGGGGGTCTAGAGAGGGAAGGAATGAAAAGAGGAGGGTGCCGACGGGAGAACATTGATATAAAAAGTAGGAGAATCAATTGAGGACAGGAGAGGTAGCAGTAAAGGAGAATGAAGGGTCGAAAGGAAGAGTAAGGTGGGGGTGGGTGCAAGGGAAGGGGAGAAGAGTCTTTTCGCTGGGCTTTTTCTGTCTATGGAGGGAGAAGGATCACCTCCTCCTCCTATCCAGCACATGGCGGTATGTCCGCATGGCGGGCACACCGCGTATGAATGTACCCATAAACACTATATAACCCAGTGATGCACATATACACAGTATATACGCAGTAGATGCACATATACACAGTATATACGCAGTAGATGCACATATACACAGTATATACGCAGTAGATGCACATATACACAGTATATACGCAGTAGATGCACATATACACAGTATATACGCAGTAGATGCACATATACACAGTATATACGCAGTAGATGCACATATACACAGTATATACGCCGTAGATGCACATATACAGAGTATATACACAGTAGATGCACATATACAGAGTATATACACAGTAGATGCACATATACACAGTATATACACAGTAGATGCACATATACACAGTATATACACAGTAGATGCACATATACAGAGTATATACACAGTAGATGCACATATACACAGTATATACGCAGTAGATGCACATATACACAGTATATACGCAGTAGATACACATATACACAGTATATACGCAGTAGATGCACATATACACAGTATATACGCCGTAGATGCACATATACAGAGTATATACACAGTAGATGCACATATACACAGTATATACACAGTAGATGCACATATACAGAGTATATACACAGTAGATGCACATATACAGAGTATATACACAGTAGATGCACATATACACAGTTTATACACAGTAGATGCATATATACGCAGTATATACACTGTACATACACATATACACTGTATATACACTGTACATACACATATACACTGTATATACACTGTACATACACATATACTCTGTATATACACATATACACTGTATATACATATATATATATACACCTAGACATTAAATCATTAGTGACAGAGAAAGACAGTGATAATATTTCCGAGAAAGAGAGGAGGGCACTTAAATGGCTAAGCAACAATAAACAATTAGTCATAAAAAGGGCAGATAAGGGGGGTAACACCGTAATAATGACTCGTGAAAATTACATTAAAGAGGCAGAAAGACAATTAAAAGACCCTCGCACCTATGAACAGTTAAATCACGACCCTACCTTTAAAATTAAGAGCAAACTAGAATCTCTACTTAGGACCTATGTCATTAAAGGCGTAATCTCCCGCACGACAGCAGAGAAACTCATCCCTCCCTATCCTAACAAACCAGGGTGGTACTTTCAATGGGGCTCGTTATTCGAGACGAGCACTCGAGCATCGGGAAAAGTTCGTCTCGAATAACGAGTACCCGAGCATTTTAGTGCTCGCTCATCTCTATTAGCAAGGGATTCAACTAGCAGGTACATCATATAACTGCGGGCATGATCGGACTGGGGTGCCTGGGGCTCACCAGAGAAATTGATTCCTGGGGCCCACCGTACTGCTACTGCTAATATTACCTACATTGCAAGAGTCCTAGGTCAGGGAATATTTAGGTACTGGTGGGGAGGCAGTGAAATAGTGTAATACAGATGTTTTCCCTCCCTCTCTTCTAGTCCACAGCTTTCTGTTTCTAAACTGAGGCTGCAGTGTCCATATTAATGTTGGTTGATGTTATAAAAATTACCCCTGGTTTTGTGGTTTTCCTGCTGGGGGCCGGTCTGTGGTCAGGAATATAAGTGTCAGCTCCAATAGGATCTGTTACCTCAAAGGGAACATTTCATATCCTTTTGGGATGACTTCTCCCTATCATGGGAGACCACTTTTTTGATCCAAATATTTGTGTGCGCTATTCTCACTGACCAAACTTTTTTGAACTAGGTATAAGTATGAAATCTGCAATTCTCTTTGAGTGGTCAGCAGTGGCATAAATAGAAGCTGATGGGCCCCAGTGCAAAGTCTGTGCCAGGCCCCCAGCTATAATGTATGGTTTATAGTAATAGTCTTCTCATATGGGAAAGTGACACCATAAGGGCCCCCTAAACCTCTTGGGCCCGGGTGCGATCACAACCTCTGCACCCCCTCACGTCATGCCCCAAGTGGTCAGATCCCTGGTGCCACTATACCACATGCATACATTTAGGCCATGCAGTCACTATAGCACACACATAAATATATTGCTGGTGTCACTATACTACACACATAAATATGAAAAATAGTCAAAAGTTGATGTCATGTCTTTGGAAGCTTCCGATTTACTGGGATCTAAGTTAATTAGAGATACCTGAAACACTCTGCTTCTTGATGTCTTGGAAATCAGCCCAGGTGTCAGGAAGAGAAGATCCCATGAACAGAAGCAAAATACCTTGCGAAAATGTTGGCTGAAGTTGGTAAGAGATTATCCACAGTGAAATGAGTAATGTATCGAAATGGGCGGAACGGTCACACTGTCAGGAAGAAACCATTACTCCAGAAGAAACATGAGAAACTAAAGTTGCAAATGCACACAGGAATAAAGATCTTGATTTTTGGAGACCTGTCCTGTGGTCTGATGAAGCTAAAGTTGCACTGTTTGGCCACAGACCATCATTACATTTGGAGGTAAAAGGGAGAAGCTTGCAAACCTGAAAACACCATCCCAACTGTGAAACACAGGGGGTGTCAGTATCAAGTTGTGGGGTTGTATTGGTGCGGGAGAGACAAGTGCACTTCACCAGATAGATGGCATCATGAGAAAAGAACATTATGTAGCAATACTTAAGCAACATTTCAAGACATCAGCCAGGAAGTTTAAGGAAATCTGCTGTCAAAATCAAGCATAATAAACCAGGGACACTTACTTATTGATCCAGACACTGAATGTGGAAATCTTCTTTTATTTGTTATGCATGGCCTCCTTACTTCTAAAATCAACATATAAAATAATTCCAGAAAAGCTTTAGGTGTGTTATCAGATTTTATATTCTGAATTAACATTTCCTCCCTTCTGCTGTATGCTGCTGAGAGTCCAAGAATTGCAGGCCGGAGGATAAGTCGTGCTGTTGCACAGTGTAAAAAACAGAATGTAAAGCTATAGCACAGACGGCTTCTGTAACACATCCAGAGCCCTTCTGCATCATTAACATAAGTTTAACGTCAATGTCAATCATATTGAAAAATTATAGGCAAAGCTGAAAAAAACAGGGGCGAGCAAGGCTGCTACAAACAGTTCTGTTAGGAGGAATGGGTCCAAATTATTACAAACTATTTTGAGATGCGTTTGACCAATTTATACAGTTAAAGGTCAACAGTATAAAATGCCAATGAAATGTATGTAAACTTTTGACTTTGCAGCCCTAAAGATGATCTCTCATTATTCTGGCATTTTGCAAATATAAATAATTTAGGAAATATTAATTGATCTCAAATGGGAAAGATTTATTCTGATTTCATGTCAGATAATGAGAAAAACATGCATATGTGTCTTTTATAGTGTACGTAAACTTCTGGTTTCAACTTTATATAAACTTGATAAAAGCTTGTGCATATACCAGACAACCAATAGCCCGTGGACATGCTGGAAGGCCTGGTCTAGTAAATAGTGACCGCAAAACGCACTATTTGGATCTGTTCCTAATTTGGCAGGCTTGGCACTAATTAATCTGGGGACAGGGACAAGTGCTGCTTTTTGAGATCTGAAGAAGCCAATAAAGCAGCTTACAGCTGCTTAGAAACCACATGCATGTCATCTTTAGGCATGTCTGTGATTGGGCTGAACATGTGACTCTGAAGAGTGAAAACAGGGTCACAGGGTTGTTGCTTGTCATAGGGTCAGTGAGACAGACAGGGACTTTGGAAAAACCACCATGTACCCTGTTCAGGGTATAATGAATGCTCCTTTTATTATGGACAGGTGGAAATCTGTCCTTATTAGGGCACTATGAAAAACTACATTAGGCTTCTCATAGGCTGCTTTATTGCAGGGAAATTCTTTCTGATTATAGAGTATTATACAGCAATACAAGACCAGACAGGAATATTAACATGAACTACACGATGATGATCTTCAAGGTCCTGTGTCTGTATAGTAGTCCACTACAAAAAAATCATAAATCATCATCACTCATACCTGATTGTAAAGTTATTCCTGTCAGTGAATAGCAAGCATTAATTGGTGGACCACAGAAGTGCTCATCATAGTAATTAGCATGCATTATTACATGGATCATAGAAATACTCATCATAGTGAATATTGTGCATTAATAAATGTGCTCATCATAGTGAATAGTGTGCATTAAAATGTAGATAATAAAAGCACTCATTATAGGGATTAGTGTAGATTAATATGCGGATCATAGAAGCGCTCATAATAGTGAAAAGTATGAATTAATATGTGGATAATAAAAGTGCTCATTACAGTGATAAGCACTCATTAATATATGAGTCATAGAAGTGCTCATCATAGTGAACAGTGTGCATTAATATGTGTACAATAAAAGTGCTCATCATAATGAATAGTATGCATAGCTCAGCTTAATAATAATCCCTGAGTGTTCATCAAGTGATTAAGTGTTCCTGTTACTTGCTTTAGAGCTGTCTGAAAGCTCTCCTTGGATCTTTGTTTTCATGTCTAAACACTGATGAATAAATGGGGCTGAAGCAGGAGAGCTATGACTCATCCTGCTCTCCCCTTTTTCCTGTGTCTGACAGATGGGCTGTGAGAGAAAGAGTCACAGTGGGAAATGCCATCAGGGCAGACTAAAGGAATAAGAAACAGGGTGTTGTGTATATATGCAGAGTGCAGCATGGTGATAACAGGGAAAGGCTGAAGCTCTCAAAGGAGGCAAAGACACAGGTACTTGCACATGCAAAGACTTTCCTAATGGAACATCATCATAATAAAAGATTGCATTCATACATGGATACTAAAAGTGCTCATCATAGTGAATAGTGTGCATTAACAACTTAAAGGGCTATTCCCCTAAGGGCATTTACATTTAATTTAAATCATTTGCCATATGTAAACATTTCTTCAATTGGATGTTATTAAAAAAAATGTTCCTGTGTTATGCCATTACATGCTACATCCAGGGGCGTAACTACAGTGATAGCAGCCATAACATGGGGCCCACAGTGTCAGGGGACCCTGTCATCCAAGCTAACACTAATGAATGGAGGATGTGCTCCATTATATACATATTTTGCTGGACATTGTACAGCATAATATGTATATAACATATATGTGATGCATATATGCTGTGTCTATGGTGTATATATGCTGTATGTCTGTATATGGCACTATATGTGGGTATATATGTGATGTATATATGCTCTATTTGTTGCGTGTAAAAGTTTATTAATGTGTGTGTGAATATATATATATATATATATATATATGAGTGAAGAAATGTATGTTTATATATATAAATGTGTGTGTGTGTGTATATATATAGTGTAATTTGCATATTTTAAAGTTGGAAGGGGGGCCCCATTCAGAAGTCTGCTATGAAGCCCTGCCTTTCCTAGTTATGCCTCTGGGTACATCTGACTATTTTATCTTCTATTATATACTTTTCGTGGGTAGGAAGCATGAAAATTGCAATTTTTAATTAGTTTTTTTATTTCTATTTTTTTATATATAAATGGGTGGTTTATGGGGTACATGTATCACAGTTTCAGCTAGCCAAATTGCGACTTTTGCTGTTTTTGCATTATTTTTGCGACTTTAACTCTGTTCTTTTTCAAGTACACCTTGTCTGCACCTTTGTGCAGTGTGCCTTGTGTATCTTTGTTTTCCAGATGTTCCGTGCAACTTTTCACTTAGGTTTCACTTTTTTGCAACTTTTTAGGCGCAAATCTGCACCTGGTCCAGGGCAGGTGCAAAGGAAATTTTTTTTCATGGACCCGATTTTAACATGTAAATTGGAATTATTTCACATGCTTTTACTGTGCACATTTTGCACAGTAACCTCTTTTGTCAAAATTCTTACATTTTTACATTTTTGTTTTTAATTGGTCACTTGTAAGGGAGAGGTCACACGTAGCGGTTTAATTGTGTTTTTAATGCATTTTGAAACAAATTACAACAGCTGAGGAGAGGTGATTTGCATATTTCATTACTGTTAACATTTATGTTTACAAAACACAACATAAATGCGTTTACTATGCGTTTTGTAAATTCAAATGTTAAAAGTAATGAAATAAGGCAACTCACCTCTTTACAGCTGTTGTAATTAATTTCAAAATGTATTAAAAATAAAACATGTTACCGTATATACTCGAGTATAAGCCGACCCGAGTATAAGCCAAGACCCCTAATTTTAAAACCAGAAATTGGGAAAACCTACAGCCTGCCCCCTGTGGTATACAGCCTGCCCCCTGCAGTATACAGCCTGCCCAGCTTGCCCCCAGTAGTATACAGCATGTCCCCAGTAGTATACAGTCATCCCAGCTTGCCTCCAGTAGTATACAGCTTGCCCCCAGTAGTATGCAGCCTGCCCCCAGTAGTATGCAGCCTGCCCCCAGTAGTATACAGCCAGTCCCCAGTAGTATACAGCTTGCCCCCAGTCGTATATACAGCTTGCCCCCAGTCGTATACAGCCAGTCCCCAGTCGTATACAGCCAGTCCCCAGTAGTATACAGCTTGCCCCCAGTAGTATACAGCCAGTCCCCAGTAGTATACAGCTTGCCCCCAGTAGTATACCAGGCCTGCCCAGAATAAAAAAAACTTATATACTCACCCTCACCGATGTGCAGCGTTGCTCCCCCGATGTCTGTGCGGCTCATCTTCTGGCTTCCTGGATCCTCTTCTGTCACATCTTGCTGGGCGCCGACCATTCTTCTCTCGTCATACTAGGCGTTGCCCGGGAGGGAACAATGGCGGAGCCCAGCACGATCTTACAGAAGACAGAAGAGGAGCCGGGAAGCCAGAAGACAAGCCACGCGGACATCGGGGGAGCAGCACTGCAGATCGTGTATAAGCCGAGGGGACGTTTTTCAGCACATTTTTTGTGCTGAAAAACTTGGCTTATACACGAGTATATAGGGTAAATCCCAAATTAACAGTAGTGTCCACTCCTGCATATAACCCCCTTACGTGGTTTGTGTCTATCTGGATTTGAGACATTTGCAACAAAAATTTGCACCTGCCAGGATAGGAAAAACTGAATATGTACCACAAGTAAAAAGTGAATAGCGCCCATTAATGTGTGGATAATAGAAGTGCTCATCACAGTGAATAGCGTGCATTATTACATGGATAATAGCAGTGCTCTTCGTAGTAAATACTGTGCATTAGTATATGGGTAATAAAAATGCTCTTCTTTGTGAATTGCTCTCATTAATACAATATTTTATCATAAAGGTGCTGTTACAGTATAGTTTGTTACTGCAAGTATTTTTAAATGAGAAAAGCAGGAATTTAGGGACAGGCTGCAACAAAATCCGACCACATGTGACACAATCCCCTGTTAAATACCTGTCACAGCCGTGCAAAACCTGAAAACGTCAGAAAAACCAAAGAAAGTGCGGCCACGGACCCTTAATAAATAATCCCCACTGCATCAACTTCTGTGGGATTATATTTACAACACTCATCCTCAGTTGGAAGTACAGGGCCCTCCACCTCCCCTTCAAAATAGAAAAGCCATTTCTGCCAAAAGTCAGCATGACACACTGCTCTATATATGATGACCCTCCTGGTTTGGTGTTCCATGGCACATCCACCTACCGGGCTCCAGTAGCAGAGGTAGAGTGTGTGAATCAAATTCCACTTCATCAAAATTGCTTTATTCTTTTCCAAACAAATTTAATTAGAGTCGTTAGATACAATAAACATCAATTCAGCCATTATGGAGTATAGATCCCTAATTCTATTTTTACAATAATTACATAAACATTTTGTATTATGCTGTACAGATAATCACACAGAACCTTGTCATTGTCACGAATGGTCCCGCGGGCTCACCCGTGCTGCCCTGCCCCCACCATCGCGCCGCCAGCGCATCTCACCCGTCCCGGCTCCTGGCTCGCTCCCCTCCGCTGTGCGCGCGCGTCCCCGACTGCTAGGGCGCGCGTGGCACCTTCTCCAAAATTAAAGGGCCAGCGCGCCATTAATTGGCGCTGGCCATATTGCCCAGTTCTACATAAGCCTGCCTCTTCCTGTAAGCCTTGCCCGATTTTTGTGCCTCATAGCCTAAGAGAAAGCTTCCAAGCGAGTATTCCTGCGTTCCTGTGTATTCCTGTGTGTTCCTGCATTCCTGTGTATTCCTGTTTGTTCCCACTCCTGAGTCCTGTGTTGCCATGTTACCCGAGTTCCTCTGTGTTGCTGTGTTCCGTGTGCCTGTGTTCCCGTTCCCATCTACCTGGACCTCCCGTTGCTGACCCCGGACTTGGACTTGACGTTGCATCTCTGCCGCCTGCCCTGCCCTGACCCTGTGCCTGGACCTGACTACGAGATTGTCATCCGCTAAGGTACCTCGACCTCGGCTGCCACCACGGGCTAGTCACACCTGGAAACGACCTAGTGGTATCCTCCCGCAGCAAGTCCAACCCGCTTTGCGGCGGGCTCTGGTGAAAACCAGGTGCCGCTTGGGCTCCGGTCCCAGGTGTCGGCTAGTTCCATCTTCCACGGTGGTCCAGAGGATCCACTGATCCTGACAGTAAGATCCGGCCATGGATCCCGCCGAGGTTCCGCCTCCCCCTCAGCCAGACCTCACTACCATAGTGAGGTCTGGCTGACGGGGGATTTCTGCACAGCGGAATCATTTTTTTCAAGTCACCGCCATGCTGCAACAGCTGCTAGTTACCCAGCATCATCAACAGTCTCCTGAGGCGCCGCTGCGACTCCTGTTTCCCCCGGCTTATCTTCCTGCTGCTGAACCCAGGCTACGTCTCTCTTTACCCGGCAAGTATGATGGGGATCCCAGGATGTGCAGGGGCTTTATCACCCAGTGCTCCCTGCACATAGAACTCATGTCATCGCAATTTTCCACAGAGCGGTCCAAGGTGGCATTTGTCCTCAGCCTCCTTTCTGGGAAGGCCCTGGCCTGGGCTACTCCTCTTTGGGACAGGGATGACCCGGTTATCGCTACCCTCTCGGAATTTCTGGCAGAGTTCTGGTCAGTCTTCGAGGAACCGGCACAAGCTTCCACTCCTTTCCTACCCTGCCCCTGGCGGAGTTGCATTTATTGAACCTGCGCCAGGGCAACTCATCTGTGGCAGAGTACGCAGTTCAGTTCCACCCCTGGCTTCCGAACTTGCTGTACTGCGGCCCTCATCGCTACCTTCAAGAAAGGACTCTCTGCGCAGGTAAGGACGCGCTGGCAGCGCGGGACTCCGTCACTCGGTGGTCCTTATCACCCCTGGCCCGCAATTGTCCGGCGGTTTAAGGAGCGCGCTGAGGAACTACGCTCCGAGTACCCCCAAGGCCGTGTTAGACGTCTTCCTTGCCTGGCACCTGTATTCCAAAAGCCGCTTCAGCCCCCGGATGATTCTTCTGCTGATGAACCTATGCAGGTGGACCGAGTCCGGCTTTCTCTAGAAGAGCGTTCCAGGCGACGTCAGGAGAACCTGTGCATGTATTGTGCCAGCCCAGAGCACTTCGTCGGGACTTGTCCTGTCCGTCCCCAACATCCGGGAAACGTCAGCACCTAGGCTTCTCGGGAGAAGCGTCCCTAGGTGTGAATAAAGCTTCTACACGCTTCACTTTTCCCGTGCTTCTCAGTGTTGGGGCACTGGCAAGATCCAAGAATAATTTTGATCAAATTGTATAAGCCCACCAACCACTTCACGGTGACATCTTTATGGTGGGTCCCTACGCTATTATGTGTGGCATCACATGGTGTCCACCGGAAGGGAGGAAAATGTAACTATCAATGATCAAAATGTAACTCGCCGGAAGGGAGGAAAATGTAACTATCAATGATCAAAATGTAACTAAGAACCTCGAGTTCGTTATATAATGTAGCCTAGCGGCATTAGATCATTGTGAGATGTGTGGATGCACGGTCCAGTTCTTTTTCTCTCCCCATGTTGGTTTAGTACATACTATCCCTTCATTTATTTTGTTTTTTTCCTGGTACCAGCACTCCGCCCCATTCGACCTAGGTGTTTTTAAATTAGCAGGAGACTGCATATAGGGGCCGCCTACTTCCTCTCTGCTAGTGTCTGAGATCACATGGAACAGTGAGTATTCAACACCTGTTCACACATGGTGCGGTATTGCATGGCGTCCGCCGCTTCTGCGGTGTGCGGTGCTGGTGGGAGCCCGGGGCCCGGAGCCATGGGGGCTATGCCTGCCAGTATGGGTTCTGGGGGGCAACCAGGTCTTGGTTCCTGCCGGTGCTGTGCTGCAGCGCCCCGCGGGCAGTGAACGCCCATGTGATGCCGCACCATATATGCCGCTAGTGGATCCACCATAAAGATTCAGCACGTGGAAGTGGTTGGTGAGGCTTATTACCCAAATTTGTTCAAAATTTGTAACAAGAAACCTCGAGTTCGTTATATAATGTAGCCTAGCGGCAGTAGATCATTGTGTGATGTGTGGATGTGCGGTCCAGTTCTTTTTCTCTCCCCATGTTGTAATAGCCAAGCACTGCCCCTTTTATCATAAAATAATAAACTTATTACTCAACTCCAGTGCTCACCCCCAGCGTTCTCTTCTCCCCTGGCTCATCTTCTCCGCTCAGCTACGTCTTCCCAGCAGTGTGGGCAGAGTGATGTCTATGCTTTCTGCCCGCAAGCACACCACTGTGACACGGCGTGTCATCATCTGAATAACAGTGTGCCTTGTTTATGCATGAGGGCAGAGGAGCCAGGATGTGACTGGCCCGCATTGCTTGGAAGTGGAGAGATGCAGGGGGGAGAAGACAAGCCAGGATACCAGAGGACGCTGGGGGTACCTTTATTTTTTCATTACTGAGTATAAGCATGCCTTTTTAAAAAAAAATTGTGGCTAAAAAAAACTCGGCTTATGCTCCGGTATATACGCATTTTACATGTGGTCAAAACCATAGTATCTCAGGAGCTGTAAGTAGCTCAGGGGTACCCTAAGATCAGTCCCTTCTATGAGTGCGCAATGTATTTCATGCCTGCTGAAACACAGAGAGAAATGAGATTTTGGAAATTTAGATATTTACATTGTATCAAAATGTCAAGGTTTTTTTTTATTATTATGGTATATTATTTTTATTATTTTATTGCATATAAGTTGTTTTGCTTTGTCCATCTGTAGTAGATAATCATATTTTCTAACATATTTGTAAGAACTTGGCAGCTAATATATCTCAGGAGACGTGGACATTTACACCTCGGAATTAAGGCCTCTTCATGGTTAGCTGATGTGATAGCTTACTAACATGCCTATTATTCCAGCAGAGTATGGATTGGTTTTAATTGAACGATGTTGTGGAACTGACATGTTATTTTGACATTTCAGAAAATGAATTCAATGTTAATTTCCCTCTTGCTAGCTAATCACTGCTGTTGTATATGGTTCCGTGGCTCCATTTTTGAAGGAACGCTAAAATAAATCACTTTCTTGCCTATTGTTCAGTTTTGCAAGAAAATGAATGAGCTTCCCTAACACATGTGATCATCGATGTCTGATTATGTTGCTGCAGTAATGAATATCATGATTGCTTAGTTATATATTATTATAGTTCCCCTCTAAAGAAGTGTGGCCAACATGAAATGCACGTCTGGGGTCTTTACGTTGTCGTTCTCCCTTCTAAGGCGGTCATTAGGGGTAAAAACATATGTCTTGTAATGCTGGAGAAGTATATGGGGGGTCATTACTAAGGGGCCCGATTGCTTTTCCCGAAGTGTACACCGAATATTTCCTTGATTTGCACCGATTTCCCTGACTAGTGGGGGACACAGGCGATCCGGGAACTTTGCACCGCATGATCGGATTGGTGGCGCACACGGTGCTTGCAGTGCACGCGACGGTAAAAATGGGGGGGCGTGGCCGAAGCCAATGGGGTCTTTATCATAGTGATACATGCAGTTTGCCTCACATTCTGCAGAGTGCCACACGATGATACTGGCGCGATGGTCCGGTAATAATCTGGTGTACAATTGCAAGGACAGTAACTTGATAATGAGTGCACCAGTTTAATGGGAAATATCGCACTATTTGTGACGTTGCAGGTAATAAATAAATGTGGTCCAACATTACTTCAATGGAAAGACCAAGAAAAAGGACACAGCCACCAGTTAAGGATGTGGCCCATTGTGTAGTACTTCTGTTGTACACAAGGGCCTTGGATTTGTCATGACCAGAATAATATCTCGATATGTTCATCAGAGATGGCATAATAATTGTACCATATAGGTAGGTGAGACTCACTGGACTTTTGATTAAATCGATTGGTAGTGTTTTGAAAATTATTTGCATAATGTATTGTGTTTGGAAATGTTTGTTATAAATAAAGATTAATTTGTATTTTAAGAACGATTTGTTGACTTCATTTTCTTTGGTTGTAGATATGACTTGTAACTATCAAGTCCACTGAACTGCCCAGTTGACATTCAGGGCATGGTTGTATTTGAAGAAGGGTTTCTCGAAATGAGAGTATTTGATGGATTTTTAGTGAAGTCTTTGTGAGCCGGGCAGTTATGCTTCAGCATTTGTATATTGATATAAATTAACCAGAGCAGTGAAATGCTCTGAACTGTCTTCTATAGCTCTCTGTAATATATTTTTCCTTTTCTATCAATGAAATGATTCTGTTTAATCCATTGGGGGCCGCAGTGGCATAACTAGGAGAGAGTGGGCCCCATAGCATATTTCTGCATGGGGCCCCCTTTCCCTTAAAAAAAATAAATTTTTGTAAAATTATGTACATTTATATATCACACAAAAAATATGCACATTTATACACTAATACATAAAGTTATATACTCATACACACATATTAAATATATTTATACACTTATAACCACATTATATTTACGTTACATTTATATGCACCTACAGTATATACACATCATATAAACACATTATGTAGAGCACATATACATTATAAACATAGAGGGAGATTTATCATACACTGGCGCTCCTGCCATGCCCTCCTCCCCATTGTCCCGCCAGCTATATCAAGAGGCCTAGGCCTCTTAATGTAGCTGGCAGGTGGGGCATCAGGCACGCAAAACTAAGCCCTGTGCCCACCCACCTTCACTGGCCACCACGACCATCTATGCCCCCTCCACGACATGTGGCTTAAATCATCAATCATCAATGTGCTTAATGTGCTAGACTTGTATAGTCAATTAGCAGAACCTCTTGAATCCCAATATATACTGAGACTATGAATATTTGTGAAATAAAATGCAAAAGGTAAAGGTAACATTGACCTAAATAACAGGTTACTTTGCAGAGGCCTCTAACTCAAGGAATAAAGTAAAATCACAATATTCATGTTTTGTAGCTAGAAAAGGCTTCTTCAATAGAGATGAGCGAACACTAAAATGCTCGGGTACTCGTTTTCGACCGACTTTTTCCCCGATGCTCGAGTGCTCGTCTCGAATACGAACCCCATTGAAGTCAATGGGAACTCGAGCATTTTTCAAGGGGACCAAGGCTCTGCACAGGAAGCTTGGCCAACAGCCTGGGAACCTCAGAAAGATGGAAACACCACGGAATGGACAGGAACAGCAGGGGCAGCATGCATGGATGCCTCTGAGGCTGCATAATCGCACATTATGCCAAAATTATGGGCAACACATGGCCATGACAGAGTGACAGATGAAGCTAGATAGCATCTAAACATCCAATAATTGACCCCTGACACTATAGGGGACGGCATGCAGCAGCGGCAGCAGGCTAGAGAGTGTCTGCGCCATACCCTAAATGGACTCAGTAAACCATGGGTGGCAGAGAGAACCAAGGAGGTGAGGCAGAAGCGCTCAATAATATCGGTACATGATAAAGTTGCCAGTATATTTTGTGGATTACACAGCAGGGTGGCGACAAAGTTACATGGAAGCCATGAAAACAACCCAAATTCTGCCTGACACAGCTCATTTGATAAGGGGACGAGTGTATGGAGGCAGTGAACTAGTATAGATTAAGGTGCGGCAGTTAAAAACTATGTTAGTTGGATCTTGGCATGGACTGGCGCTCCGCGCCAGGCGAGCTTTCGCCAATCCAAGCCCCTGTCTCTAGGCTACGCCCCAAACAGCACTTCTAGAAACCTTTGTATAAGATCAAGTGTAGTAGCGTTCTTATAAGTTTTAGGATATGCCGGGTGAGGGAATGTACACAGAGCGCAAGAAGCGCTGAAATAATATCCCTAAATGGTAAAAGTTTGCAAGTATATTTTGGGATTACAACAGCAGGGGTGGCGACAAAGTTAACAACTTTGATGTGGAATGCCCTGTAATAGCTCTGTGCGGTGTGCCTTTTATCGCCTAGCTCAGCAGTTTCAGCACCGCCTGCTGTCGTTAGCGCCGGCACTGCTGCTTGTGCCTAGACGTACCGACTGATTGGCGCCATGCCCACGATGGTAATTGCTCCGAGGTTCTAGTTAGCCTTTGAGACCTGGACCGCGTAGGCCCCCATTCTCTGCGTCGGCATAATAATGACCACCCCCAGGGTCAGACCTGTTCCACCTGCACCAAGTTAAGTGTAGTAGCGTTCTCATAAGTTTGGGGATATGGCGGGTGAGGGGAATGTAAACAGATTCGGCAGACGCATGATGCGCATGAGCTGGCGTTCCGCTGACCGGCGAGCTTTCGCCAATCCAACCCTGTCTCTAGGCTACTCCCCCAAACAGCACTTCTAAGAACTCTTTTGTATAAGATCAAGTGTAGTAGCGTTCTTTAAGTTTAGGTAGCCGGGTGAGGGAAGTAAACAGAGCCCAAGAAGCGCTGAATAATATATCCCTAAATGGTAAAAGTTTGCCAGTATATTTTGTGATACACAGCAGGGTGGCTACAAAGTAACAACTTTGATGTGGAATCCATGAAAACAACCCAAATTTCTGCCTGACACACCTCGTTTGATAAAGGGACGATGTATGGAGGCAGCTATATGGACTGACTTTTTGGAGTAGCAATGGAGACAACGTGTGGAGGCTGCTATGGAGACAATTTATTTGGATAGTGCCTGTATGTGGCAGTCCCAAACATTTTTCAAACCAGAGGAGCAGGTAGGTGGCCCTCCAGTAAAATGGGATAGATTGAGTGCCTGTAGTGGCAGTCCCAAAAATGTTTTCAAACCAGAGGAGCAGGTAGGTGGCCCTCCAGTAAAATTGGAATAGATTAGTGTCCTGTATGTGGCAGTCCAAAAATTGTTCAAACCAGGAGCAGTAGGTTGCCCTGCAGTAAAATGGAATAGATTGAGTGCCTGTTGTGGCATCCCAAAATTGTTCAAACCAGAGGTGCAGGTAGGTGGCCCTGCAGTAAAATGGAATAGATTGAGTGCCTGTATGTGCAGTCCCAAAATGTTTCAAACCAAGGAGCAGGTAGGTGGCCCTCCAGTAAAATGGGATAGATTGATTGCCTGTATGTGGCAGTCCCAAAAATGTTTCAAACCAGAGGAGCAGGTAGGGTGGCCCTCCAGTAAAATGGAATAGAATTGAGTGCCTGTATGTGGCCGTCCCAAAAATTGTTCAAACCAGAGGAGCAGGTAGGTGCCCTCCAGTAAAAGGAATAGATTTGAGTGCCTGTATGTGCAGTCCCAAAAATTGTTCAGCCAGAGGAGCAGGTAGGTGGCCTGCAGTAAATGGAATAGATTGAGTGCCTGTATTGGCAGTCCCAAAATGTTTCAAACCAGAGGAGCAGGTAGTGGCCCTCCAGTAAAATGGAATAGATTGAGTGCCTGTATGTGGCAGCCCAAAAATTGTTCAACCAGAGGAGCAGGTAGGTGGCCCTGCAGTAAAATGAATAGATTGAGTGCCTGTATGTGGCACTCACAAAAATTGTTTCAAAACAGAGACCGGGTGGTGGGCCCTCCAGAAAAATTAAATGCATGAAGTACTATAGCAAAGCCAGTGGGCCCTGTCAAAAATCTCCATTTATCTGTAGCTCCGAGGAGGCCCTTTAAGTGAGCCTGATGTTTGTCTCACAAGCACAGCTCTGCTATGCAGCTTTCATCCAGGAGCTATTAGTTCACTGTCAGGTGCATCCATATGCTGCAGGGCATGCTAATTTAATAAATGGAAGCTGAGATTCACTTATATTAACAGTTTGTCAAAATCCTAGCAAACAGCTCTGATTTGCTTATTAATATCTGGCAGTGCTTTATAAAAGGTGGCAAGCATCTTATTAACATTTTCTAAACCTGACAAAAATAGCAAATTTGCCAATGACAGCCTCTGTTTTGTAAGGTAACATTTCATTAATCTGATGGTAGACAACAGGTAATGGATTGTCCAACATTTTGAATTATTGGACTTCAAAACAGTACATTTTTCCATCAGATACAGAGCAATTGTGGCACGGCTCAAACCAGAATTTTATAAGTGATACTACATGTCTCCAAACCATCCCATATCACAAAGGAATGTGATGTGGAAAGGACCTCAAAGTGTCTATATATAAAGGAGTTGGCAACTCATGTTTTTTGTAATGTGTGGGGGGCAAGATATCAGGAAATTTACCAATATACATCAGTTTCTTGATGTGTAAAATGAAGCCCAATGTCTCTTACCTCATCAGCCAGACATTCCTGACCATAAAATGAATGGAGGGTCATGTGATCTCTATCTGTCCATGAACAATCGCCATGCCAAGACCTTAATCTTATACTCATGAATAATATCATATGATCCTCACAGGGTTATTGCTCATGGACAGATAGAGATCAAATGACCCACCATTTATGGGCATTTGATGGCCAGCAATCTCTGGCTAATGAAGTAAAAGACATGATGATATCAAGAACATGGTGGAGAACTTTTAATAGATGTATATTGGTATATTACCTAATATCCTGCCCCTCACACCTTCACCCACATTACAAAAAATGAGGTAAAGTGGCCTACCCCTTTAATAAAATATGTATTATTGAGGAATAAGGGTCAGGTCTTAAGCTGTTGTTATTGCTTGGCATTCTGAGGATACGTTTGCTGCAATTAATGTTGGTGTTAATTTGCTCTTTTTTTTTTATAAAATAAACTATAAAAGTATGACAATTTTAAGACAAAACCCAGAAGGGAATTTACATGTAAAATTATTTCATTATATTTTCTTTATCTTCTGCTTCTTGAACAAAACTTGAGGAGAAAGCGGCCAAGTGAACATGCCCTAATGGGACATATCAGGGTCCTTCTCCAATGTTATATGAGCTTTGCCCCTTTTCTAAGCATTCTCTGGACCTTTTGGTGGGATAAAAACAAGTTTTATGCCACAAATGTTAAGTTTCGAATTTTTATCCTTTTGTATTTTATTTTAATAGAAAATGTCAAAAATAAACTAAATGAATTTCAGTTACTAATTTACTTCTTTTTACATATTTTCAATACTTTGACATTTTTTTTCCCAACCAACATATTTTGGTTCAATCTTCATTGTAGAATTTACTAATTTATTGCATAATTTATTTGTCTTGGAGGCAAAATTGTCGTCTTGCAGATTGGAGATAGCTTGTGTTGCTGTGCAGATTTAAGTGTCTATAAATATTTAAGTAGATGTACATTTGTAAAAGCAAATCATTAATTCAGCTCAAATTGCTATTTTTGCAATTTCTCTTTTTAATTTATTTATTTAATAATATTTTTTAGATAAATGCAAATGACCCATTTTACATATATAGTAACACACAGTATTTCAGTGTATAATTGTTATGATATATTACTGCCGTGATTGGTTCTATGAATTAATAGGATTCTTATTGAAGGGCCCCAATAGTATTTCCACAAATTAATTGGCTACATTGAGCTACTACTGCAATACTGTGAAAATTTAATCATCTCTTTATGCACCCCTAGATTATTGTATGGTGTTACTTTGGAAGGCACTACATACATAGAAATAGTTTCATCCTACAGTGGTAAGTACAAATGATTACAGTACATCCATTTACAGATACCTGTCCAGCAAACAGTCCAAGCTGTCAGGCTGGGTAAGCGGTGGCGAATTTGCCTTACGAAGCCTCTGAAGGCTATGGCCCTGCCTACAGCAGATGATCTACGCTGATAAGAGTGAAACCGCTTTCAGTAACCTGTTAAAGACCCTGCAAATGGATAGGGGGGACTTACTTTGTCTGGCAGCTGCTGGATGGTGGAGTGGTTGGGTAAAATGAAGCCAGAGACAGAACAATGTATTAAAAAGGATACAAACAACAGATACAGACAATCAAGTACCAAGTTAAAACCAATATGGCGGCGAAGCACAGAATCAAATTACTATAGAGAGGTCAAGAAAATGTAGCAGAGGTCAGATAAATAGCAAGATAATTGCAATCAGAAATTGCAAGATAATTGCAATCAGAAATTGGGAAAAAGCTATGAGGAGACTACTAGAACCAGCAAGGTGTAACAGAACTGGACAGATATATAAAAGAGTTACTGGACACCACTCCCAGAAGCTCACTAGACTACTTCCCTTAAGTACCATCACTTTAGTAACCCTTGTTGGACAGGGGTGGGCTGCACAGGAGCTGGATGTAGTTCAATGCTTCCCAAAATAGCAGCAACCTAGCCACAATTCACACACAGAAAACACCTTCTAAGCAGGCTTCTGTGGACAGAAGATGATGCCGGCACAGATGTTATACTGTCTGCTGTTTCTTAGGTCATCGCTTATGTCTATATTAGAAAATATTAGAAAGGACAGGTATGGTTCATTAATTTTGTAGCAACCTTGCTACCTTTTCCTACCTCTGTACAGCTCTCCATCCATAGTACTTTAGATGGTAATAATTTCCCTCTTGGTACCCCATGAAGTAAAACTAGTCCAGCTCTCCCACCCCAACCCCCACACACACATATTGATAATGCTGTGTGATCCCACATTGCAGTAATGTCCCTCTTTGCCCCACCAGCAGAGATGTCCCCATTTGTCCCTCCCCAAATTGCTTAAGACTAGTTTGTACTCTTACATCTATAATGTGCCCCCGTTTGCCCCCCCCCCAATAGCAGTGATGTCCCCAATTGTTCCCACACATAACACTAATGTCTGCTGCCATTGTACCCTCTTTTGCTTTGTCACCAGCATTAAGTTTATGACCCTGTAGAATTAAAATCATTACCTAATATCTCGGTGTCTAATACAATGTAGCAGCATCTGGTCTCGAGGGAAATGAATTAATTCACATCGCTCTTAACAGCGCATTTGTGGGAGATCAGGGCTGACCTAATAATGCCCTCAATTCTGAAAGGAAAGTGTTATTGATTAGCCAATGATAAGTCTCCCTCATTAGAATCTCATTTCTCTGAATGAGGCTGGAGAGACATGAGGAACACTGTGCTCAACATACTCTGCAATGATAATCAATCCATAAAAGAGAATTTCTAACACATTGATGTAATATGAGTTCTCCTTCTTGTATACAGAAGCATTGTAGGGAATCACCACACATATAGGAGGTCTTTCATATAGAACCTACTATATAATGTAAATATTTGGATTGCACTATCACTTAAACTTTTTCTTTCTTACAGTTTAGTGCATAAAAAGTCTTGTGGACCTTTTTCACTATTCACCTTTATTGTAACTACCACATTATTTTTTTTAGTTAACCTGTTAACGCTCAGCGTCCGATATATCGGACGCTGAGCTCAATGACTTAGCGCTCAGCGTCCGATATATCGGACGCTGAGCCCATGCCGGTTCAGCTCAAGATCTGAGCCGAACCGGCCATCGGGAAAGACGGGGTGCCGGCTGTGACTGCTAGCCGGCACCCAGTGTAAAACCGCGATCGGAGTTGACTCGATCGCGGGTGATTACCCGGTTAAATGCCGCGGTCAACGCGACCGCGGCATCTAACATGCCTCTGGGGGGTCTTTCCCCCACGATCGGCCCCCCGAACCGTTTTCGGGGGGCGTCGTCTGTTGCTATAGTAACTCTGGGGTCCGATCTGGACCCCAGAGTTACCTGCAAGAATTGCCGGTAAGATGGCGTCTGTGACGTCACTTACTGGCACAGTGCCAGCCTATGCAAGTGTATAGGCTGACACTGATAATACTCTGCAATACATGAGTATTGCAGAATATTATCATGAACAAGCAATCAGAGGATTTTGTTCATTGTCCCATGGTATAAAAGTGAAAAGTAAAAAAAAAATGTTATTCAATAAAAAAATAAAGTAAGAAATCACACTAAAAATGCCCGAAAACCCCCAAACATATAAAGAGACATTATAACTAAAAAAAAGTCTAAAATAATAACACAAACCCTACATATTAGTATCAACGCGTCCGTAACAACCCGTGGTGGAAATAAAGTAAATATTATTGAACCCCCACGATAAACGCCGTAAAAAAAACTGCTATAAACCTTCCAAAAATTATGATTTTAGCTATTCAATCCCACAAAAAATGCTATAAAAATGTGATCAAAAAAACCATGTGTACTCCAACATTATACTGGTGCAAGACAACAGTCCCGCAAAAAATAAGCCATCAACCAGCCCGTAGCCAAAAAAGAACAATGTTAGCCACTTGGAAGACGGCAATCAATAATAAAGATAGATTTTTCCCCACATTAGGGTTTTGTTTGACAAATTAGTTAAAACGTAAGAAAATATTCAAGTCTGGTATCCCCGTATATCGTATCGACCCATAGAATAAAGATAACATGATTATTAGTCATACGGTGAACACCAAAAAAAAAAGAGTAAAAAATCCAGTACAGAATTGATGCTTTCTACTCCTGCCCTCAAAAAAAAGTTCCTAAATTTTCACACAATAGGTGATACCAACCCCAAAATGGTAACAATGGAAAAAAAGCATTCATCTCGCAAAAAAAATGGCATCACATGGCCCAAATAACGAAAAATCGAAAATTTTATAGCCTTCAAAAAGGGGCCAATGAGGAAACTAAAATCCTTGCAGCTGCAGGGCTCTCCTTCCCTTGGTATGCTCTCCTGTGCGCCCATAAAACAAGTAATGGCCACATGTGGGGGGTCTTTGTACTCAGGAGAAATTTCAGAACAAATGGTATGGTGGGTTTTTCTCTTTTATATTTTGGAAATGTGTAAATTTTAGTGCTAAATGAAACGTATAAGGGAAACAATTTGACCATTCTAAATTTCACCTCCATTTTGATTCAATTATATGAAGATCTCAAGGGGTTAACCAATCTTCATAAAAGCGGGTTATGATAGCTGAGGGGTGCAGATTGAAAATGGGTTGGTTACATAGGGGGGTTTTTGATGCTAAATATGTAAAAATTTCATTCAAAACTGATTTATCCCCAAAATAGTCAATTCTGAAAATCGGAAAAGCGATATTCTTTTTGTAAGCGCGTCAGAAATATGAAAATGTAAAGTAGACAAATGGGAAATGTATTCAGCAACTTATTAGGTGGTAATCTATCTGCATGAAAACGCAATGATTTTTAATTTCGAAAATGGCAAATTTTCAAAAAATTTATCATATTTTCTTTTTTTTGTGTAAATAAACGCAAAACTTATCAGCCAAATTTACCACTAAAATGAAGTACAACATGTGGGGAAAAAACAAATCTCAGAATCGTTTGATTAAGTAACAGTGTTCAAAAGTTATAACCATATAAAGCGACGCAGGTCAGAATCCAAAAAATCGGGCTGAGCCTTAAGCTACAAATGGCTGCGTCCTTAAGGGGTTAAAGGAAGTTCTTATATGTTACCTTGGGATCAGGTGCCACAGTTGCTGCTCCCTGAATCTACGCAAGTAAAGAGCGAAGGGGTGCTATCCAGGGCTGCACCTGCCGTAAGGCGAGATGAAAATCTCGCCTCAGGCGGCAGATGTCCGGAGCCATGATGGGGGTGGCATCCTGGGTGAATAAAATGAGGGATGATCGGGCACACCACTGCGCCCAAATCACCCATCATGAAAATGAATCACGTCCATTCTTTAAGAACACCAGACGCCATTAATATACAGAGCAGCGAAGGCCTGCTTGGCCTGCGTCACTCTGTGCTCTGGAGGGACCCAGGCGGTGTGTGTGATGCTGTACGCCGCCTGAGCTTCAGCACAGATCTTAGGGGGAGAAGTAGCGGCTGCGTGCGTCTGGGTCTCCGAGATGCCCCTAGCAGAGTCAGACAATGATCCCCTCCAGAACCGTCGGAGCAGCGGAGGAGGCTCATATCATGCACCCGGGTGGTAGCACAGCAGCGGTCCGGGGGCATGGGATAAGTCAGCCGAAACTCCCACAGCTGTCGTTCTCTGCTCAGGGTATGAGGGCCCATCGGATACCCACGATGCTCAGAAGGCTGTTGTATATACTCTATTGGGGGGGCGGCTGATGTTCACCTAGGGGGGCAGGCTGTGTATACACCTTATGGGGGGATTCTGGTATAGGGGCTATTTTGATAAACGGGGTGTCTTTATGGAGTACTGTATGGAGATGTGTATGGGGACTGTTTATAAATGAATTAGTAGGGAACTGTAACTAAATAAAATGTTTGGTGGTATATTAAATTAGCTGGGTCTGTAGTCCAGGGGTGTGTATAACAATTTTGTTCTGTACGTACATATTTATTAGGGGGGGGGGGGGCTTTTATAAAGGATGTTTTATGTGGGGATAGTAGATATTAGAAAACATGATCATTATACTGTAAGGTGACTGTGTTTGTTAGGGGCGCAGTTGTGAAGTGTGCTACACTAGAGCTGAAGATGTTTTGACTATGACTCAGACAGAGCATAAACCATGGGGGAGAAATCCTAAAGAAGTCCTCTTCCTGAGCGAGCAGATATTCACTGTATGGTATGGTACTACGAATGTTAACTGACTGTCGGGTTTGTCACTGAACGTGACTACTAGTGTGTAAGGTAAGCATATCAGGGTCGGCAAGGGGGGCAGCATTTTCAAGCTACGCCTCAGGCAGCAAAAAGGCTAGAATCGGCCTTGGGGCTATCAAATGGATGTTACCCAACTCTCTAAAACATAACCCTCCTGCTATGATGCTATGGGATGTAACCATGAGCTTAGCAAGTGAGAAGTTTGAGGAATAGTTCCCAGTGTCACCATGGGAAGAAGTTTGGGAATGTGTATGAGATGGCACATAAAGGTTCATCAATGGTTTGTAAGTGTAAAGGGAATTGGACAAGGATTTAGGCGATGGCAGCTCCCAATAGCCAATCAATGATGACTGTGTTGGCATCCTGAATCTTATAAAAGACTTTATAAAATTATATTAAACATTACTGTCATCCCTGCCGCAATACAGCAAGGAATAATGGCGTCAACTTCAGTCTCACTGACCGCACCTTGCAGCTCCTTCAGTCACTGACTCAGCAGATGAAGTTCACTCCTTGAATCAACAATCCTGAGATAATGCTCTTGTCGTCTAATTTCGATAACCTCTTAACTGTGCACTACAGATCTCTTCCGGTCGGCTCCTCTGTCCGGTGCAATGTTGGAAATATTAGTACATGATTCACTCAGTCAAATTATGGGTAAACTTCGCAGTAATTGCTCAAATAGGCTCAAGGAGGATCAGCTGCTAAATAGAACAGAATTAGCTAGTTTGGTCAATTACTAACCCACCGTCATTAGTTCCTGCACCTGTCCCTCCCCCGCCGCTTCCTCTCTCACCCCTTCCGACTTGTAGTTTTGGCTTGTCTGCGTTCTGAGTTGTCCCTTCTCCTGTATTTTATTTACTCCGTGCATCAGGCGTTGCCCTACTATTCGACTGTGCACTATTAACTTTCCACTGCTAGACATGCTTCTTCTAGCTAGCTGTCGTGACAGGGCTAAGATCTATTTTACCCCTACCCGCTTTATCTTATCCACACCCATAGCTGAAGCTCCATGACGTCAACTTTCTCACTAAGTCTCAGTGCCTCAACCAGTGACTATCAATGCCTATCAAACCTAGCCAGTCCCTCCCGCTAGCTCACTCCCGCCTCTCTTATCATCACGCTCTAAAGCTCTTCACACCTCGCCTTTTACCCCTTCCTGCCCATCCCCCCGTTTTGGCACCAAACCTGCAGTGTTTAAATCAGTCAGGAAACCTTCCAAGTCAGTGACATAAAAATAGAATTAGCATCCATTTGTTCGTTATTGTAAGTAATCGTGTAAATCTAAAGGTTGGCAGGCATCGGCAACCATGTTGGCACAAGTTGTACTGGTTGCCTCACTTCTTGCCAACAAGAGCTACATCACCTTAAAAAAGAAATGACAACAGTTCCTTCACAGTAAACAAACTCATCGTTAGGAGACTGTCAAGCCTGTAATGAAGAAAAGACTGGGAAGGATGGACCTTGAGGATTATGCCCCCTTTCAAGTGACACCTGACCAATTTGTAGAGGAAATATTCCCGGTTGCATGTATATCGTCCAACTTTCAAAATTGCAGACTTCTTACTCGATATGGGTTTTCTGCACAGAAGGAGTAATGCACTCAGAAGACGACAGACTTACGGATCTCCCTGGGTCCGTTACAATGGGGTAGAAGATTCCATTCAGGACAAGAGGCCTTACTCAAACCGCATTATATGGACAATTGTAATTGATTTTAATATCAGACTAAAAAAAACTGAATAAAAAATACTCTCAAAAATTCGTAATATTTTATGTAGTAACTTGGAAAATCCTACCCATGAACACTGACAGCATGTTTGCATTATCGCTTCTGTGGATAAGACGGCAAGATAACGAGCCTCATTTTTCGCCTTATTATATGAAACAGGATAGTGTAGTAGTGTTCTCACAGAGGGTGCCAGGATATATGCCCTGTTGTAAGCCAGTAATGTGCATGTAAGAAAGTCTCCAGGAAATCCTTGAGTCATCCTACTAGTTACAATGGGGGGAGATTTATCAAAAGTTTTAAAGAGCAGTATTTGTTCGTTAGAGTGCCACATGGCAACAGCTTTAATTTTCCTACACGCTTGTATAAATTAAAGCTCTGCTCTTGATGGTTGCCAATAACAACTTGAAAGTCTGCTTTCACAGACCATCTATATTTATTTATTATATAATTTGGGAAAAGATGCATGGCAACCATTGTGACCTATACTTTCCAGTTACTGAAAAACTGCCACCAATGTCTAATATATGAATAGCAAATGCTATGTGTTATCATTAAAATTCTACCACTAGCTACATATTACTGCATAACTGTCTCTTGACTCAATCACAATGGATAGTAATCGAGTTGGCAAGTTAGGGCCAGGTTTTCTATAAAACGATTGATACTAGAATTTCTAGGCATTACACGGGAGTAAGAAAAAACAAACTCCTATTCAGAAACAGCTTCCACCATAGAGGTCGCAGGAGGACCAGTACTTACTGTTCCTTATTACCAAGAGACACATTGGGCGGAGGGGGGATTTAACAATGGGTCTCAGGTTGAGCCAGCCTCTAGTCGGGAAAACAACTAGTCTTTTGCGTGTGGGCCCAGATTCAAACACTGTGTGATGAATTCTTGTGTGCAGCATAAGACTGTTGACTCCTACTTTTGATACCTACTTTGGGCACACTGGACAATGCCAGCAAGCCAAACCCTGTTTTACAAGGTCCCTTAGTCCGGATGAGCGAAAAGTGCCTTAAATGTGGTTTGAAAGCATTTTTAAAAATTTTTGTCATGAAGCACCAGGATATTGGGCGCAAGTTGTGCATTGATAATACCACCCATGATTGCTAACTGTAATTATGTATCCTATTGAAAGTAGCTGTGTAATACCGTAATATAACTATTGTATCCCTGATCCCAACAGGGATACAGATGTAGATCAGGTGGTAAGTCAGGGACTTTGCTGCCGCACCAAAATAGCAGAACAGCTCGGTAATCACAAGTTCCCTTGATCTGGCTTGACTTCCAGGTTTTGGCAATTCTGTATGCTCATGAATAGGTTAAGGGACAATTACTCTAGATGAGGACCATGTGACTGTGATAATATTCTTAATGGTTATCCATGGTCTTTTCTTTCGATAAATCAAGTTTTACCTTCAGTTAATGGTTAATCTACTCTGTGACAATGATTTACAAAGATTAAAATGTTATACCTCTTCCCCGCTGTTCCCTCCTGGGAAAAGAAGTATGTGCTCACTGACAAATACTGAGGGAGTATGGGGGAGGGGAGACAGGTGTGTAACATTCGTAAAGCCAGATGAGAGGAGGGGCTAGGGTTAGCGACCGCTAGCACATTGTACCAAATTTAAAAAGTGGATATTTAGAGGAGGTGAGCCCATGGATAAAAAATATAAAAGATTACACAATGCCTGGACTAGAGTAAGGGCCCGGGCGTAGCATGCTTGTTTATGGTATACCTCTTTAAAAATCTTATGATATGCTGCAATATATAGAGTATTATTGCAGTATATGGTCTGTATTTTTATTAAATGTATAAAGGATCATGAGACCAACATAATCTGTCACCCTGGATGTAGTGTCTACGTGCCAAGCTTTAGAGAGTTAAATCCTCCCAGCTTGCGTCAGTGACCAAGCACAACTGAGATTTCGAGTTGTAATGACGTTGATTTGGATCTCTTAATACACTGCCGCCAGGAATAGCCAAGAGCAATACATTAAATTGTGTTCTATTCAGCCTCAGTCCCTGAGACCTCGTGCACTCTGATGAAAACCATTGGCACCTCCTCTTTTTTTCGTGGAAGTGACCAACAAAAACAATTTACACCTGGTTTGCAGAGATTACCTAGTAATATCAGACCAGATAAACGCCTGGTGTCTGTAGCAGCCTTCTTATTCTGAAATCAAGCTTAAGTGGAAGGAGTCAAGACTGACCAAAAAGGAACTGGGGATTAACAAAAACTTAGTCGAATGAAATACAATGTATCAACGCCAAATGAGATCAGGAAAAATGAAGAGATTTAGAAGAGAAACATGGAAAGATTCATAGAATTTTGAACCTCACAACCTAATATTACATGTTTTAGCTATTACGTATAGCAATTGAAATTAGATGGAGCAAGCAGCACTCATATGTTGTACGAGGGAAATTAAAGTACAAAGATTATTAAAAAGTAGTGTTATTCATGCAGAGGGCAATATAAAATAGTTCTCATATATATAACAAGTAGTACAACCCCCTGCAGATTTTAGCCAGGTTTGATTAAGAAGCAATAAGTTAGAGCCTTCAAACTCAAACAAGAGGAAGAGGATTTATTAACCAGCTGCAAAATCTTACAAACCAAAGTTATGTTGCTCGTTAAATTTTAATAAATTTTAAACTAAAGTGTGGGTCACTAGTTATCAAACCTCCCAAACCACAGACATTCTGATGGGTTCCTAAAGTAATAAGAGTGTTCAGGCACAAAGAACAATGGCTTCACATGTTGATTGATCTCTGTTTTTCCAGCCTTTTCTGATAGTTAAGACCACTCCCCAAACTTGTGAACGCATCAACATGGTCAAACATGGGAGACAAAGGAGATTCCAAGGCCATTAGAGACAAGATCGTGGGGGTCACAAGGCTGGCAAGGGGTACACAAACCCTTTCCAAGGAAGTGGGCCTACCTGTCTCCAGTGTTGGGCAGCATCATCCGGAGTGGAAGGCTGTATGGAACACTGTTAGCCTGTCACGGCCTGGACAGCCTTGAAAGTTTCCCCGTGCGAGCCCAGGCTGTCCGAAGAGTTCAAAGTAACCCAAGGACCACAAGAAAGGGCTCCGGGAAGATCTCATGGAAGTGGGGACATTGGTTTCGTCAACACATAAGAACGTACTCCACCGCAATGGTCTCCGTTCCAGACGAGCACGTAAGTACCTTTACTTTCAAAGCGTCATGTCAAGGCTTGTTACAGTTTGCTCATGATCACTTGGCGAGGACTCTGAGACGACTGGTTCAAGGTTCTCTGGTCTGATGAGCAAGATCGAATCTTTGTGCCAAACACACGTGGACGTTGGAGACTGGGATGGCCTGCATAGACCCAGAATACATCCCTACAGTCAAGCGTGGTGTGTGGAGCGCATCAGCCGTGGGGCGACTTCTCAGCCATGGGGCCTGGCCATCTGGTCCGCATCCATGGGGAAGATGGATAGCACGTCCACTCTGGAGATTTTGGACAAGAACCTCGCTATTCCATCAAAGATCTTAAGATGCGTCATCATTCATCTTCCAACAAGACACACAACCAAAGCACACAGCCAAAGAAAACACAGCCGCTGGTTCAAGAGGGAAAATCAGAGCAGGTTGTGCAATTGGCCTAGTCAGTTTCCTGCCTACCCAATTAAAAACTGTGTGGAAGAGAGCTCAAGATTAACGTCCAATGAGACACCAAAAGAACCTAGGAACTTGGAGAGATCGATGGAGGTGTGGGCCAAGATAACTCCAGAGACCCTGTGCCGGCTGATCAGGTCTTTTATTAAAGACGATATAGCTGTAATTGCAAACAAGGGTTATTCCACAAAATATTAAACCTAGGTTAATAGTTATATTCTGGTTTATGTAGTGAAAGCAAGATAATAGGTATAATATGTTCATAAATCTATAAAAGGCAGGAATGCATTAGTTATATTCTTTTACATGGGGACATTATCAATGGAGAGATTTTCTTGTACAAGGGGGTCAGGTTGTCCTCTAACATGCCTCTAACATGCGCCGATCGTTGCGGTGGCATCACTAGGGTCCGATCTGGACCCCAGTGTTGCCTGCAAGAACTGCCGGTAAGATGGCGTCTATGACATCATCTTACTGGCACGGTGCCAGCCTATGCATGTGCATAGGCTGACACTGCTAATGCCCTGCAATACATGAGTATTGCAGAGTATTATCATAAACAAGCAATCAGATGATTGCTTGTTCATGTCCCATGGTGGAAAAAGTGAAAAAGTAAAAAAAAAAAGCTACAATTATAAAGTATACAGTTCCGACTTGCATACAAACACAACTTAAGAACAAACTTGCAGAACCTATCTCATTCATAATCCGGGGACTAAAAAAAGTTGGCTGGGTTATTGCTTCAAATTTTTATAGAATATACAGATCTTATTGTATTTAGTAGTCAAAATGACCTAAAAGAAGACTTTTCACAGAATGCTGTGTCTTATTGACCTGATCTTGTTACATTTAGAAATAACTTGTATTCAAAGTTCTACATTTTAATTTGATATGCATTTTTGGTTAGAAAATAAATGCAATTGGAGGATAGTACTAAATGTACTTGTTGTGATGACTGTATTATAGATACTCAGTAGGAGTCTGAACACTGGATATAATTTCATTAGTTCCTGCTAGAAAAAAACACATTAAGAGGTCATTTCAGTAGATATTTCTGCTTTCTTCTTTCTTTTGCTTTTTGCCTTATATTTCTACTTTATTACTTAGAAAAGTCCTTCTTCAATAACAAAAACTATTCTGCCAATGGAACAGAAATTCTTAATTTGAAACCATCTTTTTAAATTAAAGCATATAAAACAATTGACTGTACAATTGACTATCGTGCTTGATATTTGACATTTAGCACTGGTGCCAAATTCCTAAATTTATTGGCCCACATTTACCAAAAATAGTGCGACCTGCACTATTCTTGTGTAGTGTGCGGAGTGCGACAGATTCATGAAATATGGCACATGTTCTGCTTGAATCTGGCATCCCCTGCACCCGACTTTTTTTGGTTCACCTTTTACATAGGACGTGCAATACAATTCTTTTGGACTCTGCATTATAAATGTAGCACATGGTCCAACTGTGCCCCTTTCAGTGCAGAATTTTGTCACGTCGGGTATAGTGCAGCCACGATAAGTGTCGCTGACACTTCTTAAATACAAGTGCAAGCAGTTTGTACTGAAAAGAATGTGCAAAGTCAGACAAAAAACTGGCACTGGGGCTTTAAAAAACTTGCGACATGGTGTGGCCACAGAGGTCGCCGGAGCAGCAATAGTGATTACACAAGAAAAAAAGCTTTAATTCACCTATTAATGACTAATCAAAGCCTTCTTTCAAATAACTGATATTAAAGTGCTGACACTTTAACTTTCAGTGAGCATCCACAGTGCAGTGGTATGTGTTACCAAAAAGTTCCAATTAATATTTAGGTGAATGTTTCAAAATTGACAACTTGATAAAAAAACATACCTCTTTAGATATTAATTTCCCTATATAAATAGATGTGATGGCTTATAATCCAGTAACAATTGAATCTATAATATGGCTTTAAGAGTACATGTCACCAGGGTTTACTACACTAAACTCCTAGTACCTTCGGGTACTGTAATAATGTATTTGTTTACAATTCCTTCTTTTATGTGAAAGCTAAAAATATCATAGTCAGTGGCTGCAAGAGTAGTGTCAGTTCAGAAGCTCCTACCTTCTGTTCTATAATACCTAGATACATGCTTTTTATGTTATATATAAGATAAGGGCCTTATCTTTTATATCACATTGATTGCTTTGTGAGCTACAGAACCAAAGAAACAGCTAAAAACATAGTTGGTAATGCAAGCTGCAGATAAAGATCCAGTTATTTCCTACTATTATTTATGTATGTTCAGTTCTGTAGCTCACACAACCGTTACCTTGACGGGATCTGAAAGACAAGATTCTTATCTTTAAAGGGCATCTACCAACAGAATGAAGGATTGTAAACCAAGCACACTGACATACTGGTGTTTTTCCTCCCTCCTGGAGGATCTGCTATTCTTTTAACTTCTTATGCCCTGGATGAATTGGGCTAATTTGCATCATTTTTAAAGCCTTTTGTTCTTAAAAACAAGGGCATAGGAAGCCTAAAGAAGAGTGGACCCTGTCAGAGGGGACACTTCATGTAAGTCTGATCCTTCATCTTGGTGGTAGATGTCCTTTAATATGACACCAGTAGCATGTTTGAAGATAAGGGCTTCTGTGGTGACACTAACCCAGCAACCACTGAACTTGACTCATCTCATGTGAAAAGGAGTTGAGAAGAGTCATATTTGCCTGACTTTGGGGGAGATTTTTTTTATAGGTAAACATGTGAGATTAACATGAAAGAGGGAATTTAGAAAGAACCTGTCATATGAGGGAACTAGTAGCTGGGTATAATCTGCTGACAGGTTCCCCTTAGAGCATCAAAGAGGCTTTTAATTATGCTATTTTTTATCCCAAATGATGACTCTGTGGGATGTACTTTTGTGGAAACATGTACTGGTTTCTCCCCAAATACCATTGGAGACAATGGCCCACTATTACTAAGGACCGTGAGCCCGTTTTCTGGTGGACTTTGCATGTTCTTTTCAGTGCAAACTGCTTGCACATGTGTTTAAGAAGTGTCCGAGACACATTTGTGCCGCACAGGACATATTTGTGTCACAGCTGCACTATAGTGTACTGAAATTGGCGTTCCTGTGCTCAGTCAGACAGTGCGCCATGTAGCAATAGCCCCCACACGCTTATTTTTGTAGCCTTGCACTCTTATAGTTGTAGCCCCCACACACTTATAATAATAGACCCCACAGGCTTATAGTAATAGTCGCCACATAGTAGCCCCCATATACTTTATAATAGCCCCCACCCCCCCCCCCACCACACATACAGGCAACACACACTCACACTCATTCACAGCCTTAAGAATGCCCACAGACCCCCAGAAGAAGCCTATGGTGTGAAACAAGTGTTGGGGTCCGTGCACTTACTTATGGTCTGTATTTGTAACTTGTTATCTCCTATCTTATCAACACCATTATGTAATTTGTGGTCACCCCTGTTAACTACAGTAAAGGGGTCTGTGACTTTATGGTGCTATAATCCATTATGGGTTTGTGTGCTGAGTTTTTTGTACTTTTGTTTGGACTTATTTTAGTCCTCATTCACACTCAGCTTGTTAATGTTTGCTAGGGATAACAATGCTTGAATGTTTATCTATACCTAAGTCTTGTACATTGTATGTCAGTCTGTTTGTTGCTCCTTAATTGTCTGCTTTTTGTCCCTAAGGGGAATTATATGTATTGAATAAAGATTATTTATTTCAAATTTACATATGTATTTTATATTTTTTGTACAAATTGAGTAGGTTTTTTTCATTAAAGAAGGTAGTAGCCCATACTCGGTCAACTCCAAAAAGTTTGTTTGGTGCTATACCCCATACACACTTGTATAATTAAAAAGAATGAACTCTAATACTCACCTATTTTTTTTACTCCAGACCGTCCTATCCTTCTGTCTGCAAGAAGAGGCGTGATGACATCATGACATTGCGAAGCATAAAGCAGGAGACTCGATGTTGGGTAGTCATTGACTCCTGCACAGCTCAGGGCCGAGCTTTATACAGCTGTGTGGGCTCTGTAGGGGAGCACAGACCTTTTAAGCTCCTTGGTGCACCACAATAATGATCCCAATAGGACTCATTAACACAAACTTAATGGGGACTGATATGCGGCCCCACCATGTGTGGCTGCATATCAGTCCTCATTTATATCTATGGTGCCCGGTCACTGTGCAGTGAGCACAAGTTGTCTCACCACACTTTGGAGGGGAGGAGGGGTGAGCGCCGCTCAACCCCTTCCCTATCCAGCACTTACCCCTCCTCCTCCCCAGCACTCGGCTGTATGTACCCTTAGGTTGATGCTGTTCAGCAAGACTAGTGTTCTGCTGTCATGGGGCATTCGGGGCCCCTAGCGACGGTCTTGCACACCAGAATGTTTCAATACCTACTATTTAATTCTATGACCTGGAGTGCCACAGCTGTCCATGGTTATTATCATAGTCATCATCCGCATATTTTCTGCCAAAATAATGGTCAGCCTTATCCACTTTCTGTACCTGAAACATTTCCATTTATATTGTACGGCAAGCTGCATAAAGTTAGAATATTAAATTATTTTTATGCCTAAAACTATGCCGTTGGAAAATATGACTCTTACTGCAAAAAGAAACAAACTTCAATGTTTCATATGCTTTAAAATAGCTGTTCAAAAGCATTTAGATGCAAAAGTAATTATTAAAATTCTGTGTACAGTAGTATGGAAATGTTACACTTAATGAGTGAAAGGGAAGTGTATTTCTTAATTCTTAAAGTTTTAATTTTACTAAAATAGTTACATACTTGACAAATATTTTAGTTTTTGGATGCTTTGATAATCTTTTTTTTACTTCTTCGTATAATGCATGATAAGCAATGAGGTGCTATACAGTATATCTCTATGTTTCCCCATTAGAGAGGAAGTCTTCTGACCCTGTCCAGACCATCTGCAGTTGCCTCTGCTTCATTAGACAATGTGAAGTACAGGGCACATAATGTAACTTAGTGTAGAAATGAAGTGAATTAATCGGCATATCTTTTGTTTCGAGATCTCTTCATGTTCTCCTTTATATTTTTCCCATTACTCTGAAATTTGAAGTTGCACTGTCCTTACATTCTTTGATGAATAAAATTGGTGATGGCTGTCTCATTGCTCAGACAAAGGCCACCATGACCTTATGAATTCAATTCACGATTTCCCTGTTCCTCTGGGAAATCTTTTTTTTTTTTGCAAGAGACATTTGTTTGTCAGGCACTTGTGTGGTGGACTTTAATAGACATTGCCATTTTTGAATGATGCATGATCTCCATCTGTCCTCATTATCACAACCTATAAGTAGATAATAACTTTCCATCACCAATCTCAATGACTGAACTTTTTTACCATATGGAGAAACCCATACTCCTAAAGAAGGCCAAAATGTCCCCATAATCTTTGGTCTGTGTTATGTTATAGAATTGTTTACTATGTGTTGTCTGTCAGGAGAAACAACATATCAAAATCTAAAATGAAGTGAAGACTATAAAGATTCTAGAACACTAAATCTCATTGTGTGTATATTTACAGAGAGGAACGCTTGATGATTCTCTGCAGTAACCGTAGCTTCAGGGTGAAGTGACCTGTTAATTTGCACCCACACAAAGCTCTGTTTTCTAAGAGATAGAGGTCAAATAGATGATCATTGCCTGACTTTCTAACAATTCGAACATGTATCAAGCATGTCTATGAAGTTATTTCATCATTGTAGGATTTAAGAAGAGAGGGCAAAATTGCCATAGAAAACATAACCATTTCTTTCGGCCAGAGCTGATATAAAACTTGGTGTATAATAACCCTAAATTTCTTATCTGATTTACAAAGGTGATTTTAAGAAATCATTGCACCCATTAAAACAATGAATGTCTAATTCAAAATTCTGGTGCCATAATGACGCTGTTACATCTATCACAGTGATCCTGTTCAAGTTTCGGCCTTCCTGGACTCCGGTTCTGCAGGGAACTTCATAGATGCTCCTCTTGTCTCCCGGCATCATTTCCCTGTGGTTCTTCTGGAGAAGCCCCTGGTCATCTTGTCCGCCAGTAGACAGATCCTATTGTTCCATTGGGATAACTGTGGTTTCAGCAACATGCTCCTGTCCTCAACTGGCAGACTGGGGATGTTCTTTGCTGGGGTCCTGAGTGGCAGTCTTGCTGCCTCCTGGCTCTCCGACCCGTGTCCGCCAGGTTTTCTTCCAAGTCTTCCAAGTGTTGGAGGGTCTTCCTGCTGTTTATATGGATCTTGCTGACGTCTTCTCAGTGAAACAAGCGGAGATTATGCCTCAGCACCATCCGTTCCTCTGACTGTCCTATAGAGCTGTTGCCGGCCACATCTCCTCCACGAGGTTGGGTAGTATATCCATTCTCCATGTTTGAGACTTTGGCTATGTCTGCCTATTTTAAAGAGAATCTGCAGAAGGGGTTCATCCACAAATCCACTTCTCCTGCCATTGCTGAATTCTTCTTCGTAGCCAAGATGGATGGCTCCCTTCCACAGCCCTCACAGTCACAGTGAAAAACTGCCACCCACTACCTCTGATCACTGAACTTTTTAACTGTTTACGTGGTGCCAGGGTTTTCCCCAAACTGGATCTGTGGAGGGCATATAACCTCATCTGCATCCGTGAAGGCGATGAGTGGAAGACCGCTTTCAATACTCGTGACAGGCACTTCGAATATCTGGTCATGCCCTTTGGACTGTACAATGCACCTGCAGTGTTTCAGGAATTTGTCATTTTCAGAAACTTGCTCTACATCTGTGCCGTACTCTACCTGGATGATATCTTGGTGTTTTCTTCTGACCTGGAGTCTCATAAAGTCCACGTACGACAAGTTCTTAGACGCCTAAGGGCCAATTGTCTCTATGCCAAACTGGAGAAGTGCCAGTTCCATCAGAAGAGTCGTTAGTTTTTCGGATACATGCTCTCTGATAAGGGCCTGCTAACTTGGATCCAACCAAGTTATTTACGGTACTTCAGGGACCTCACCCAGTAGGAATTTATGCCATACAGAGATTTGTGGGATTCGCCAATTACTGCAGGCAGTTTATACCACATTATTCCTCTCTTGAGTTCAAGAGAGGAACACTGATCCTAAACTATGGCGGCAGAAAAAGCATTTTCCAAACCTAAGTCTGCCTTTGTTGCTGCCCCTGTCCTTACACAGCCTGACACTGAGAAACCATTCCAACATGAGGTGGACACTTCCTCTGCAGGTACTGGAGCTGTTCTCACCCAAAGGGCAAATGCTCAAAGGCCGAATGCTCACTTGTGGGTTTTTCTCTAAAACCTTCTCCACTGCCAAGAGGAATTACTTCATTGGAGATGGCAGTATCTTTTGGAGGGAGCTCATCATCCGTTCTGTGTATATATGGACCACAACAATATCCTGTACCTCCAAACTGCTCAGCGCCTCAACCCATGACAGGCTTGTTGGTCCCATTTCTTTTCAAGCTTCATTTTTCTGATCTACTTCCACCCTGCTGAGAAGAATATCACCCCGAGCACACAAAAAGGAGCCTACCCTATAGTCAGTTTCTACGTTTGAGGAGGATCAACAGTAAAGAGGATCAGTTTTTGAGGCAGGCCGAGGAATTAAAGAATATATTATCAAAACAAGGTTATCCAACAGGTCAGAAATAGGCCAAGGGTATACCACGCAAGGAACTGTTAATTAACAAGAGTAAGAGGAGAGGGGGAGATAGAGCTGAAAGAACGAGTTCGAGCTTTGCCTTTTCCTTTGATTACAGCCCTTGTGAGAGCGTAATACGCTCGGCCATTCAGTGGAATTGGCACATTCTAGGACAGGCTACCATTAGCTACTATTACATCTAACAGGCCATTGGTTACTTTTAAGAGAAGCACTACCATTAGGGACAGGTACTTTTTGGCTCCATGGATGTGCCCCCATCGGGGATCATAGGTGCGGGCACTGTAACTACTGCACCTCGAACGGCCATTTTAAGACGATCATGTTTAGGGGAGTTACACATGTGGTTAGATTCTTTATGAACTGCCATTCGGATTTTGTCGTGTATGTGATATATTGCCCTTGCGGGAGGTTCTATATCGGTAAAACAATCAGGAAAATGTTTACCCGTTTTAGGGAGAACCAAATGTCCATTGCAAAAGGGAACGGTAGTCCCCGTCTCAATGAGCATGTACGGACAGAGCATGGAGGTGACCTGGGGTGTTAAAATTGAGAGGGTCAACTTCCCCACTGCAGGAGATGACCGTTCCCATTTCCTTTTACAGCGCAAGAGTAAATATATCATAAAATTTGGAGCAGTGGGACCTTTGGGTTTAAATGATCGTAATGAATTTGGGGTATTTTTATTGATTTTGGTTGTCATATTTATGGCACCGCTTTCTAGATCCCAAGGCTATATCTGTGGTTCTTCCCAGCCTTTCGGATCCTCACTCCTTGCTTTTCAGGGGGATTTTTTCATTAGCTACGATTGCGGGTATAGAGTCAGCCACAATTGTCTAGTTAGTATTATGTATATGTGCATCCAAATAATATATGGAAATATTGCATATCGCCTTACCTACATACGAGACTCTGGTAATTGAACTCCGATTCTCAATGTTTTTTCTCCTCTTTTTATATACATCTGATGCAGGATCTATAATGATCAGCACACACATACGTGGGATCCCATGGAACATATTAATAGGTTGTTTAAGGCATATTTAGGTCCTTTTGATTGTTTTTAATCTTGGGACTGGACCCCATACCCATTTTTTAGATCTTGACTTGGTTTGCCTTGCTTTGCGCTCAGTAGCGCTCATTTCTTGTTACTATTGGTGGCCAGACCTGGTCAAAGATGTGTGGGAATTTGTGGGTTCCTGCACCTCCTGTGCTCGTAATAAGCCATCTCGACTAAAACCTGCTGGTCTACTGTTGCCAATGCCATTATTACAGATCTACTATCTTCCTCTGGGAATTCTCACATCTGGGTGGTAACTGACCGGTTCTCCAAGATGTCTCATTTTATTCTGCTGCCAGGTTTGACATGAACTCCCTTTTCTGGCCAGTATGTTCTTCCTCCATATCTTACAGCTATATCGACTCCCTCTGCACATTGTGTTGACTGTGGGGTCCAGTTTGTTTCCTGATTTCCCTCTGCAATCAACTGCAGATCAAGCTGGACTTCTCCTCCGCATACCATCCTCAGACTAACGGGCAAGTAGAGAGAGTCAACCAAACTCTGGGCTGTTACCTTTGTCATTTTGTCTCTGGCCGCCAGGACAACTGGTCCACTCTGTTACCATGTGTAGAGTTCTCCTACAAGTTCTTTCTTTATTGTCTTTGGACAAATTCCATGCCCGCCTCCTCCTCTGTCCGTTCCCTGCCTTTCTCTCCCTAAGCGCTTTCCTCCCACTACGGGCATCCTGAATTCCTTCCATGTTGTTCCCATAAAGCCTGTCATCTTGAATTGCTTCTCTCGGCAATCTCCTCCTCCTGCTCCTTAGGCTGACTCAACTGATGTCTTTGAGGTAAAGGAGGTTCTGGACAAGAAGACAGAGGTAGGCTGTTTTTACTTGTTGCCTGGAAGTTGTTTCAGGTCTGAGGAGAGATCATGGGAGCCTGAGGATAACATTCTGGTCCTTGGTATCCTGCAGAGGTTCCTCCAGTCCAGCAAGAGGGGGAGGCCAAGAGGGTGGTACTGTCATGGGTGCTCCCACGACCCACATCTCAGGTCGTGGGCACTCCCATGCCCCTCTCCGGGCCCCCAGCTCCCTGCTCTGCTGTCGTACCTATCCACTTTCCTGCTCCACCGCTTGCAGCCCGGCATGGCATCCCCGCCTCCTAGGGCTCGCGCATCGGTGCTTGAAGGTGTTAATGGCCAGTGCACCACTAATTGGTGCTTGCCATTTCCAGGAATTTAATAAAAGCTAGCCTCTCCCAGCATTCCCGACAGGTCTTTGTGCTATATGGCTTAGGGAAAGCTTGTTTCGTTGCCTAGTACCTGTCTGTTGATTTCCGTTGAGACCCATTCCTGACTTTGACTCTGTGCTGTCTGTCCTGACCTCCTGCTTTGTTCCTGACATTGATCCCGTGCTGCCTGTCTCGACCTCCTGCTGGTCCCCAACCACCATTCTCCCTCAAGACTTTGTACCAGATCTCGGCCACCACCGAGTGGTACCCTGCCACAGCAAGTCCATCCCGCTTTGCAGAAGGCTCTGGTAAAAAACCAGGTGCCACTTAGACTCCGTTCCCAGGTGTCGGCTTACGCCATCACTCGCGGTGGTACAGAGGATCCACTATCTCAGATCCTAAAAATTGTGGCTTTGGGTATTTTATAAATGTTCTTATCCTCTACTTGCTGTCTGGGATTAACTTTTTCAAAAAGTCACAAAAATGAATTAAAAGTCTGAACATATGCCAGAGGGCGACTGGAGTGCCTTTGTTACTTTTTAAAATAGTCATAAGTCATGAACCTGGCTTTGTACAGCATTGCACTAGCAGTTTTATGCCTAATAAATAGTCCTGAAAAGTTGCAAAAAACCTCAATGCAACTTGTTTGACAAAAATAGACCAGCAAAACTCAGCACAGCAATTATAAATAAACCTATAATATTTTAAGATTTGTGAATTGTGTTCAGGGGAGTGGTGGAAGTTTAGAATTGCTGCATATGAGACGAAAAAAAAAAAGAATTGTTGCAAATTTCAATTAGGTAGAACTACTTAAATCAGGTTCTTGTAGCCAGTATTCCTGCAGAACTTGTTATATTACTCATAATGATCCTCCGCAGAATGAATCCATATGTGGCACTGTTAGTGTAGGAGTTGTAGATGGGTGCCACAACAGGAATACATATAGGTATTGCAGGAACAAGCTGTTAAGCCTAAAGTCTTCTGCTAGGCACTAGAAGATTAGAATTCCAAGTGTAGTTCCTATTCAGTTAGAAATTTTAACACAGTCACAACATGCAAAATATAATAAATATATCAATTAAAATTATCATGCAACTTTGTGACAAACACATTTTTTACATAAAATTCATGTGAAAGCAGAGTTTTGGAATGTTAAAATAATCAAAGTAAATCAAAGTAAGCAGATTTATATATACCACAATATACAACTTCAACAAGAATCCCAAAAAATGCTAAAACAAAATGCAATCTTTTGTTGTAATCTACAGATGTTAAACCCCTTACCGACATTGGATGGAGTACTACGTCACAGGCGGCAGGGACTTTCTGCATTGTGACGTAGTACTTTGTCCCGCTTCTGCCACTGACTGCCTGCCAGGGTTCGGGATCAGTGGACCCTGTGGACCACCGCCGGGGATGGTACTAGGCAATACCTGGGACAGGAGTCTAAGTGGCACCTGGTCTTCACAAGAGCCTGCCGCAAAGCGGGATGGTCATGCTAGTCGATCCACTAGTGCGACTATCCCGGGGTGGCAGCCAAGGTGGAGGTACCTGAGGAGGAGACAATCTCGTAGTAATGTTCAGGCATGGTCAGGGCAGGCGGCAGGGATGCAAAGTCAAAGTCCAAACCAAGGTCAGCAACGGGAGGTCTATGCAGATGGGAACGGGAACGCAGGAACACGGAACAGGAACATGCGAACACTGGAACATGGGAACACAAGAGCAGGAACACGGGAACACAGGAGCATGACTGGAACACGAGAACAGGTACATAGGGATGGAATACATGAACACAGAACGTGGTAACAGGAAGCAGAGCACAGGAGCAAGAGGGGCTTTCACTTAAGGAAATGCCTTAAAGATCTGGTGGTGATTGATGGGAGCCGTCGGATTAAATAGCAATTCCGGGAGTGGCCAGTGTCAATCACCAGTTAGTGGCCCTTTAAATTGCCGAATGCCAGTGTGTGTGCACCCTAGGGAGCAGAGACGTGCGCGCAGCCTAGGCTGGATGGAAGCAGGCTCATGGGAAGGTAAGTGAGTCGCTAACCCCCGTGGAGATTCCGACGCGTCCGTAACAATCTGTACAATTAATCAGTAACATTATTGGACCCGCTCGGTGAACGCCGTAAAAAAAAACCCCGAAAAACTTGCAAAAATGTACATTTTTCATAAAATCCCTTTCATAAATTTCATAAAATGTTTCAAAAAGTGATCAAAAAAAAATTATGAGCGCTTAAATGGTACCATTTAAAAAGGACAACTCAACACGTAAAAAATAAGCCATAAACCAGCTCTGTCAACAAAAAATATAAAAGTTATGTCTCCGATAAGATTGCGATAGGAAAATAGATTTTCTCTATATTAGTTTTTCTTTAGCAAGTTGTAAAAATATATAAAAGAAACTATATAAATGAAGTATCAGCATAATCGTAGCGATCTATAGAATTAATATAATGGGGACATTTACTTACCCGGCCGCTGGAGATCCCCGAAAGTGCATAGTCTGGCTCCAATGTACTGTGCCCCGATTTACAAAGATCGTGTGCCTGATAGCCTGCATCTGTCGCTTCCCTGCTCAGGTCCGCCGGAGTTCACCATCTTCTTCCCGGTGTATGTAAGTGCATTGGATGCGACACAATTTGAATATTTAATCCCGTGCTCTGTGTGGATCAGTCGGACCGTCAGACGGCTCTCCCCCTGATTTCTATTGCATGAAAGTCGGCGCCACTGCACCAAAATCCAATCGCGTGTGACACAATCCCCTACAAAAACCCTGTCACAGCGGCGCAAATCCCAAAAACCATGAACAGTCCGATGGAAATGCAATCCATGAACCCTTAGTAAATAAGCCCCAATATGTTATTTTTGTGGTACGGTGAATGACCCCCGAAGAATACAAAAAGAAACCAAAATTGTCAATTTTCTTTTCCTCCATATTTTATGAGTTAATAAAATCTCATCAATAAGCTAATCACCTACTAAAATGAAGTATTTGCAAAGCGCATCTCATGTAGCAGAAAATAAGCCCTTATTTGTCCAAATTGCCAAAAAAATAAAGATTGTATAGCCATTAAAAAGGACAATGCATAATCTGCTCTGAATTGCACAGCTTCCCTTCAATGCCCTGGCGTGTGCCCATATAGCAGGTTACCACAACATATGTGGGATTGTTATACTCCGGAGAGATTGGGTTTCAAACTTTGTGGAACATTTTGGTATTTTATCCACTGAGAATTTGTACATTTTTTGAAAAACACATTCATTTAGCCCAAAAAAATGAAATTTCAAAATTGCACATGATTTTGTTTTAAATCCTGTAAAACAATTAAAGGGTTAACAAACTTCATAAAAGCTGTTTTATATACGTTGAGGCGTATAGTTTGTAAATTGGGGTAATTTATGGGGTTTTACTATTATTTAGGCCTCTCAAAGTGACTTGAAATCTCAATTGCATGATTTGGCATTTTGTATGAAAATGTGAAAAATTGCACCTAAAGTTCAAACCCCATAACCTCTTACAAAATGAAAGGGATGCATGAGAAAACAAGTCAACAAAAAGCAGACATTTTGTTAGTTATCAAGTATTTTTGCTGTTATGACTATGTGTTGAAAAAGTTGAACATTTTGAATTTCGAAAATCAAGAATTTTTCCAAATTTACACCAAATATCAGTTTTTTCATAAATAAACGCACAACATACCACAAAAATTTTTCAACTAACATGAAGTACAGAGCGTTCTGAGAAAAAAAAATCAAAATCACTTGGATGAAGAGTTTCAAAGTTTTAACCACTTATAGTGACACATGGAAGATATGTTTCAATGAATACACACAACCAACCTCATGCAACTTTGCAGCAAAGTGTGAGAAAATGCAAAAATGACATGCAAATTCTAAAATTTCCACTAATTATGTACAAATTCAGAATACTTAATTAAAGAAAATGTACTTTTCTTAAAAAAAGGAAGATGTGAGAAGTTCATACATACCACACATGTATTATTTTATATTCATGTTTAAAGGAAATCTACCAATCAAAATTAAGCATAATAACTCAAAGACCCAGGCACCATGATTGTTGAAGTCTTCTTATATTTGACACTTTTTCTGAAGAGTTTTTTGATATTGCAATTATTAAAAACTACATGACTTAAAATAAACAAAAACATAGGAACACATGAACCTGAACACTGCATAAGGGGCACGGAGACATAGGGGCACGGAGACATCGGGGCACGGAGGCATCGGGGCACGGAGACATCGGGCAGCGGCACGGAGCGGCACGGAGACATAGGGGCATGGAGACATAGGGGCACGGAGACATCGGGGTACGGAGACATGGGGGCACGGAGACATAGGGGCACGGAGACATAGGGGCACGGAGACATCGGGGCACGGAGGCATCGGGCAGCGGCACGGAGCGGCACGGAGACATAGGGGCACGGAGACATAGGGGCACGGAGACATAGGGGCACGGAGACATAGGGGCACGGAGACATCGGGGCACGGAGACATCGGGCAGCGGCACGGAGACATCGGGGAGACTTCAGTGGAAGAAGAGCAGCGGATCCCGGGACAGCGTATCTCCCGACAAGTAAGCAGATGTGCCGAACATCTGCAATCTATTCTTCACTGTGTTTTTCACTTAAATGATCCTGTGTTCACTGTGTTCACTGTTTTTATTCTATTCTTCACTGTTCTTCACATCTGCTAACTTGTCGGGAGATAATATACACGCGGAACAGTGAAGAATAGATTGCAGATGTTTGCATACATCTGCTAACTTATCAGAAGACATTCTTTTTCAATTAATTAACACATTTTATTCCCGAACCATGGTCCCTTTGAAAAATGCTCGAGTCTCCCATTGACTTCAATGGGGCTCGTTATTCGAGACGAGCACTCGAGCATCAGGAAAAGTTCGTCTCGAATAACGAGCACTCGAGCATTTTAGTGCTCGCTCATCTCTAATGATAAGCAATGAGGTGCTATACAGTATATCTCTATGTTTCCCCATTAGGGAGGAAGTCTTCTGACCCTGTCCAGACCATCTGCAGTTGCCTCTGCTTCATTAGACAATGTGAAGTACAGGGCACATAATGTAACTTAGTGTAGAAATGAAGTGAATTAATCGGCATATCTTTTGTTTCGAGATCTCTTCATGTTCTCCTTTATATTTTTCCCATTACTCTGAAATTTGAAGTTGCACTGTCCTTACATTCTTTGATGAATAAAATTGGTGATGGCTGTCTCATTGCTCAGACAAAGGCCACCATGACCTTATGAATTCAATTCACGATTTCCCTGTTCCTCTGGGAAATCTTTTTTTTTTTTGCAAGAGACATTTGTTTGTCAGGCACTTGTGTGGTGGACTTTAATAGACATTGCCATTTTTGAATGATGCATGATCTCCATCTGTCCTCATTATCACAACCTATAAGTAGATAATAACTTTCCATCACCAATCTCAATGACTGAACTTTTTTACCATATGGAGAAACCCATACTCCTAAAGAAGGCCAAAATGTCCCCATAATCTTTGGTCTGTGTTATGTTATAGAATTGTTTACTATGTGTTGTCTGTCAGGAGAAACAACATATCAAAATCTAAAATGAAGTGAAGACTATAAAGATTCTAGAACACTAAATCTCATTGTGTGTATATTTACAGAGAGGAACGCTTGATGATTCTCTGCAGTAACCGTAGCTTCAGGGTGAAGTGACCTGTTAATTTGCACCCACACAAAGCTCTGTTTTCTAAGAGATAGAGGTCAAATAGATGATCATTGCCTGACTTTCTAACAATTCGAACATGTATCAAGCATGTCTATGAAGTTATTTCATCATTCTAGGATTTAAGAAGAGAGGGCCAAATTGCCATAGAAAACATAACCATTTCTTTCGGCCAGAGCTGATATAAAACTTGGTGAATAATAACCCTAAATTTCTTATCTGATTTTTAAAGGTGATTTTAAGAAATTATTGCACCCATTAAAACAATGAATGTCTAATTCAAAATGCTGGTGCCATAATGACGCTGTTACATCTATCACAGTGATCCTGTTCAAGTTTCGGCCTTCCTGGACTCCGGTTCTGCAGGGAACTTCGTAGATGCTCCTCTTGTCTCCCAGCATCATTTCCCTGTGGTTCTTCTAGAGAAGCCCCTGGTCATCTTGTCCACCAGTAGACAGATCCTATTGTTCCATTGGGATTACTGTGGTTTCAGCAACATGCTCCTGTCCTCAACTGGCAGACTGGGGAAGTTCTTTGCTGGGGTCCTAAGTGGCAGTGTTGCTGCCTCCTGGCTCCCCGACCAGTGTCCGCCAGGTTTTCTTCCAAGTCTTCCAAGTCCTGGAGGGTCTTCGTGCTGTTTATATGGATCTTGCTGACGTCTTCTCAGTGAAACAAGCAGAGATTATGCCTCCGCACCATCTGTTCCTCTGACTGTCCCATAGAGCTGTTGCTGGTCACATCTCCTCCACGAGGTTGGGTAGTATATCCATTCTCCATGTTTGAGACTTTGGCTATGTCTGCCTATTTTAAAGAGAATCTGCAGAAGGGGTTCATCCACAAATCCACTTCTCCTGCCATTGCTGGATTCTTCTTCGTAGCCAAGATGGATGGCTCCCTTCCACAGCCCTCACAGTCACAGTGAAAAACTGCCACCCACTACCTCTGATCACTGAACTTTTTAACTGTTTACGTGGTGCCAGGGTTTTCCCCAAACTGGATCTGTGGAGGGCATATAACCTCATCTGCATCCGTGAAGGCGAAGAGTGGAAGACCGCCTTCAATACTCGTGACAGGCACTTCGAATATCTGGTCATGCCCTTTGGACTGTGCAATGCACCTGCAGTGTTTCAGGAATTTGTCATTTTCAGAAACTTGCTCTACATCTATGCCGTACTCTGCCTGGATGATATCTTGGTGTTTTCTTCTGACCTGGAGTCTCATAAAGTCCACATACGACAAGTTCTTAGACGCCTCAGGGCCAATTGTCTCTATGCCAAACTGGAGAAGTGCCAGTTCCATCAGAAGAGTCGTTCGTTTATCGGATACATGCTTTCCGATAAGGGCCTGCTAACTTAGATCCAACCATGTTATTTATGGTACTTCAGGGACCTCACCCAGTAGGAATTTATGCCATACAGAGATTCGTGGGATTCGCTAATTACTGCAGGCAGTTTATACCACATTATTCCTCTCTTGAGTTTCCTAAGAGAGGAGACTCAAGAGAGGAACACTAATCCTAAACTATGGCGGCAGAAGAAGCATTTTCCAAACCTAAGTGTGCCTTTGCTGCTGCCCCTGTCCTTACACAGCCTGACACTGAGAAACCATTCCAACATGAGGTGGACACTTCCTCTGCAGGTACTGGAGCTGTTCTCACCCAAAGGGAAAATGTTTAAAGGCCGAATGCTCACTTGTGGGTTTTTCTCTAAAACCTTCTCCGCTGCCAAGAGGAATTACTTCATTGGAGATGGCACTATCTTTTGGAGGGAGCTCATCATCCGTTCTGTGTATATATGGACCACAACAATATCCTGTACCTCCAAACTGCTCAGCGTCTCCCAATAGTCAGTTTCTACGTTTGAGGAGGATCAACAGTAAAGAGGATCAGTTTTTGAGGCAGGCCGAGGAATTAAAGAATAGATTATCAAAACGAGGTTATCCAACGGGTCAGAAATAGGCCAAGGGTATACCAAGTAAGGAACTGTTAATTAACAAGAGTAAGAGGAGAGGGGGAGATAGAGCTGAAAGAACGAGTTTGAGCTTTGGCTTTTCCTTTGATTACAGCCCTTGTGAGAGCGTAATACGCTCGGCCATTCAGTGGAATTGGCACATTCTAGGACAGGCTACCATTAGCTACTATTACATCTAACAGGCCATTGGTTACTTTTAAGAGAAGCACTACCATTAGGGACAGGTACTTTTTGGCTCCATGGATGTGCCCCCATCGGGGATCATAGGTGCGGGCACTGTAACTACTGCACCTCGAACGGCCATTTTAAGACGATCATGTTTAGGGGAGTTACACATGTGGTTAGATTCTTTATGAACTGCCGTTCGGATTTTGTCATGTATGTGATATATTGCCCTTGCGGGAGGTTCTATATCGGTAAAACAATCAGGAAAATGTTTACCCGTTTTAGGGAGAACCAAATGTCCATTGCAAAAGGGAACGGTAGTCCCCGTCTCAATGAGCATGTACGGATGGAGCATGGAGGTGACCTGGGGTGTTAAAATTGAGAGGGCCAACTTCCCCACTGCAGGAGATGACCGTTCCCATTTCCTTTTACAGCGCAAGAGTAAATATATCAGAAAATTTGGAGCAGTGGGACCTTTGGGTTTAAATGATCGTAATGAATATGTTACACTATCTTCCTCTCCCCCTTGATTAATTTTAACTGTATTAAGCACTATGGCGTCTGATTGTTCATACCATATACTGCAAAGCAGTATTGCCGATAATTGGGGTTAGCCGGCTACCAATTCTGTTAAATATCCAGACACTTCCGATGTCCCCTACCGGATCTTTGTGTCTCATAGCCTTAGAGAAAGCTTTGTCTGATCCCACGTGCTTGTATTGCACTTTTCTGTTGTGACCCCGATACCGTTATTAATTCCAATAATTTTTATTGAAGATTTTAAAATTTTGAACACGTACAAGGTAAAGTGAGAAAGATATAAAACATGACAGGCATTGTAATAATGGCATTTCACATATAACAGTTAGAAGGGTATATTTGACCATCTAATTATCATCATCTGTTTAGCTTCGAGTATGACGACATTGCATTAAAGACAGAACATACAATCAAAACAGCGCGAAATGCTTTATATCAGTGTAAGTAATGAATATTTCCAAAGCTGTTATGTTGGGTATACATTCGAAATAATCTCGGTCTACGATTCAAGTAATTACCCAAGTACAACGTAGGTAACTAAGTAAACTAAGCAACTAACTAACTAGATAAAACTGAATAAACTTAGTTAGAAAAGGCATTCCTTCCTCAGATGCTGACTCTGTAAAGATCTTGAACTCTCTGGTCGGGATCATGGGGGGGGGGGGGAGAGGGGGGAGGGAAGGGAGAGTTATCACTGGATATCGTGAAGGGATTCAGTAAGAAAGAGGATGGTGCTCATGCATCCTCTCAGGGTGGTCGAGCACGATTGGGATGTAGTTCTAACCATTTGCACCAATCTCTTTCAAAGGTTTTAAGGGTATGACTCTGTTTTGCCCACATATGTTCATATGTGCAAGTTTGGTGCATTAGTGATACGATTTCCTCCATCTGAGGAATGGTCACAGACTTCCAGTGTCTGGTGAGGACCAGTTTAGCTGATATAAACAAAAAGGCTGTAATGGGCCTCAGTTTTGTAGGGATCTGATCGAGGTCTTGGAAGAGAAGGGCTTGGGCTGGGGAAGGGGTTATAGGAATATCTATAATGGTGTTTAGTAGGGAGAAGACTCTTTCCCAGTAATCCATTATGAGAGGACATTGCCACAAAATATGGTAAAGAGATCCTCTACCTCCACATTCTCTCCAGCATAAGTGAGGCGTACCCGGAAACATTACACTCAGCCTTTCAGGGGTTAAATACCACCTCAAGATTGTTTTCATGGCTGCTTCGTAAAAGGTCATGCATTTTAAAGTTGCGTTTATGAGTCGGAATGTTCTTTTCCACTCCAGTGGAGAAAAAGTGATCCCTATCTCCTTTTCCCAGGTTAATAAGGGGGTTGTTTTATTGAAGGTATCTTTAGATCCTAATGCTCTATAAATGGTTCGGAGTTCCGAAAGGGGAGTTTCTGGCAATGGGGCAGATTTACTTACCCGGTCCGTTTGCGATCCAGCGGCGCTTTCTCTGCAATGGATTCGGGTCCGTCTGGGATTCACTAAGGTAGTTCCTCCGCCGTCCACCAGGTGGCGCTGTTGCGCTGAAGTTCCCCGGAGGCGCGCTGGAATGCCCTGAAATTCACCGGCCTATACCTGGTGAAGGTAAGTGTAATTTTCGCAACACATTTTTTTTCTTAAATGCGGCGGTTTTTCCGAATCCGTCGGGTTTTCGTTCGGCCACGCCCCCCGATTTCCGTTGCGTGCATGCCAGCGCCGATGCGCCACAATCCGATCGCGTGCGCCACAATCCCGGGGCAATTCAGGTACAATCGGCGCAAATCGGAAATATTCGGGTAACACGTCGGGAAAACGCGAATCGGGCCCTTAGTAAATGACCCCCAATATATATCAAAAAGACCAAAACAAAATAGGGAATTCATTAATATTGTTCACTTTGAGTTCATTTGATAATTGTCTGTGTGTGGTTTTTTCTTTGGTATAGTATGACAGCCATTGATTTACAGCTCTATGATGTCGATAATTTAGTCTTGGACATTGTATTACTTTTCTGCTTATCTTTGACTACTTTTTTAATTCCAATAATTTTTTTTTTTTTTTTTTTTTTTTTTTTATTGAAGATTTTAAAATTTTTTGAACACGTACAAGGTAAAGTGAGAAAGATATAAAACATGACAGGCATTGTAATAATGGCATTTCACACATAACAGTTAGAAGGGTATATTTGACCCTCTAATTATCACCGTCTGTTTAGCTTCGAGTATGACGACATTGCATTAAAGACAGAACATACAATCAAAACAGCGCGAGATGCATTATATCAGTGTAAGTAATGAATATTTCCAAAGCTGTTATGTTGGGAGTACATTCGAAATAATCTCGATCTACGATTCAAGTAATTACCCAAGTACAACATAGGTAACTAAATAAACTAAGCAACTAACTAACTAGATAAACTGAATAAACTTAGTTAGAAAAGGCATTCCTTCCTCAGAAGCTGACTCTGTAAAGATCTTGAACTCTCTGGTCGGGATCATGGGGGGGGGGGGGGGGGGGGGGGGGGAAGGGAGAGTTATCACTGGATATCGTGAAGGGATTCAGTAAGAAAAAGGATGGTGCTCATGCATCCTCTCAGGGTGGTCGAGCCCGATTGGGATGTAGTTCTAACCATTTGCACCAATCTCTTTCAAAAGTTTTAAGGGTATGACTCTTTTTCGCCCACATATGTTCATATGTGCAAGTTTGGTGCATTAGTGATACGATTTCCTCCATCTGAGGAATGGTCACAGATTTCCAGTATCTGGTGAGGACCAGTTTAGCTGATATAAACAAAAAGGCTGTTATGGGCCTCAATTTTGTAGGGATCTGGTCAAGGTCTTGGAAGAGAAGGGCCTGGGCTGGGGAAGGGGTTATAGGAATATCTATAATGGTGTTTAGAAGGGAGAAGACTCTTTCCCAGTAATCCATTATGAGAGGACATTGCCACAAAATATGGTAAAGAGATCCTCTACCTCCACATTCTCTCCAGCATAAGTGAGGTGTACCCGGAAACATTACACTCAGCCTTTCAGGGGTTAAATACCACCTCAAGATTGTTTTCATGGCTGCTTCGTAAAAGGTCATGCATTTAAAAGTTGCGTTTATGAGTCGGAATGTTCTTTTCCACTCCAGTGGAGAAAAAGTGATCCCAATCTCCTTTTCCCAGGTTAATAAGGGGGTTGTTTTATTGAAGGTATCTTTAGATCCTAATGCTCTATAAATGGTTCGGAGTTCCGAAAGGGGAGTTTCTGGACAGGACCATAACTCGAGAATGCGCCTATTGGCTTCTACCCTATATATTTTGTGTTGTTGTAGTGCGTGTCTGATTCTAAGGTATTTGAAATGGTCTTTGTGGGATATGGTATATTTTTGGACGATTTCGGAAAAGGGTAGCAAGGAGTCTCCCTGCATGAGATCCCCTACGAAGACAATGCCCTTCTCTATCCAAGATGTTAGGTTTAAGTTATGGGTAAGGTTTTCAAGGGCAACCAGAGGGTAAACTTTCTCTAGGGGTATGAGTTCCTTTTTGCAGCCTTGATGAAACTTCTTCCATATGGCTATAGATGTTGAGATCATGGTGGGGGTAGGGGAAGGGGATGGTTTTGGGTTTAAGGCCTCTAATAAGAGGGCTCGGAGGTTCCTCTTTGGGGTTAAGTGGCTTTCAATATGAGTCCAATGTTTGGTGCAATTCCCCACCCACCATTCTCTTAGTTGTTTAATTTGCGTGGCAATATAGTAGTCGTATAAGTAGGGGACTCCCAGGCCTCCTAGGGGTCGGGGTGAGTACATAATAGATCTTGCAATTCTAGGTCTGTTTTTGCCCCAAATGTATTTCATTACTGAGGCTTGGGCCTCTCTAAAGAAGGATAGAGGAGCATAGATGGGAAGAATTCGGAAAAGATATAGGAGTTTGGGGAGGGTCATCATTTGGAATGTGGCAATGCGGCCCACCCATGAGGAGTCTGATTTTGAAAATTTTTGTAATTCTTCCCCTAATGCCTTCAAGGAGTTGGGATAGTTTGTTCTATATAAATTGGAGACTTTAGAAGTAATGTTGATACCTAAATATTTTACTTGGTGGGTTTGCCAATCTAATTGAAATTTCTTTTTTAGTGTGTGTATGGAAGCCGGGGGAATGTTGATGGGCATGATTTGGGATTTTTGTACATTGAGTTTGTAGTATGAGATTTCTCCATATTTTGAGATTTGTGCTAAGGCAATGTCTAGGGAGGTAGAAGGATTGGATAGGGTTAGGACAATATCGTCTGCGTAGAGGGAAATTAGATGTTCCCTATCTCCTATTTTGATCCCTGCAATGTCCTCATGTGTTCGTAGAAGTTGGGCAAGGGGTTCAATAGATAGTATAAAAATCAGGGGGGAAAGGGGGCAGCCCTGTCTGGTTCCATTTGTTAATATCAGATCATCAGATAGGGTTCTGTTAGTGAAGACCCTAGCAGAAGGGCAGGAATATAGGGCTTTAATCGCCTGTAAAATTAGTCCTGAGAAGCCAATTTTTTCTAATACCGAGAAGGCGAAAGACCAGTTAATTCGGTCAAACGCCTTCTCGGCATCTAATGTGACCACTACGGCTTCCTCCCCGCTTCTGTTGAGGTGGTCGATTATGTTTATAAGTCTTCTGGAATTATCAGTTATCTGTCTACCTTGTACAAATCCCGATTGGTCGAGGTTTATTAATGAGGGGATAACAGCTGCTAGTCGGATAGCGAAGATCTTTGCATAAATCTTTAAATCTATGTTAAGCAAAGAGATCGGGCGAAAATTTTGGGGAGATGTGGGGGGTTTCCCAGGTTTAGGGATGGTGACAATGGTGGCTTGTAACATGTCCTTGGGGAAAGATCCCACTTTAGCTGCTTCTGAGAAAACTGCCTCAAGTTGTGGGAGCAGGGTGTCCTGAAAGGTTTTAAAATATTGGTTTGTAAAGCCATCTGGCCCTGGGGCTTTCCTAGGGGGGAGTGAATTTATTACTTTTTGTATTTCTTCTAGTGAAGGCGCCATATTTAGTTGGGTTAGCTGTTCCTCTGTTAGTGAAGGCAATTGGATCGTGGCCAAGAAGTTTTTTATATCTTCTTTGGACGGTTGGGGGGTGTTTGTGTCGGAGTTTAGGTTATAAAGGGAGTTGTAGTAGTCTTTGAATTGGTTAGCTATCTTTTTGGGGTCTCTAATTTTGGCTAAGGGGTCCCCCGGTTTTGAGAGAAAGGGTATTCTGGCTCTGGCTTCAATATGTTTAACTTTGCTGGCTAATAGTTTCCCTGCTTTGTTATTTTGGGAGTAGTAGAGGGCTTTGGTTTTCTGAAGGTTTTTTTCATATATATATAAAAGGCAATTCCTTAGCTCTTGTCTTTTTTCTATTAATTGGGCGGAAATGGTCGCTGTGGGCTGGGATTTGTTAGTAGCTTCTAAATTCTTTATTTGAGAGAGAATAGTGTCTATCTTCTTTTCCCTTTCCCTTCTTAATCTGCCGCTTAATTGCATGAATAAACCTCTGATGAAAACTTTATGGCCATTCCACGTTAGGAAGGGGTCATTTACTACCTTCTTTGTGAAATAAAAATATTCCTGTAGTGCATTGGTAAATTTCTCTACTGTGGTTGGGTTCGTTAGGATATAGTCATTGCATCTCCAAATGCGACAGTCAGTATGGTTGTGGGATTCGTCAATTATTAGTGTGACAGCGGCATGGTCAGACCATTTGATAATGTCTATTTCACATTCTTTGAGTAGGTAAATAAGTGATCTAGATGTTAAAAACAGGTCTATGCGGGAATATGAGTTATGTTTGCAGGAAAAGAAAGAGTAATCTCTTTCTGTGTCGTGTAGCAGTCTCCAGCTGTCATATAGGTCATGTTCAAATAATGTTTTATTGAGGGACTGGGATGTGGCTCTGTTAGGAGAGGAGGAGTCCATTGCCGTATCTGGTACCGAATTGAAATCTCCACACCATATGACATGACCGCCTTGTGATTTGTCTATTATGCGTAATAGTTTGTGAAAAAATTTTAAAGGGCGTTTGTTAGGTGCATATACCCCTATCAATGTGTACTCAACATCATTTATCAAACATCTTAATACAATAAATCTACCCATTGTGTCTGTTTTGCATGAGATTAGGGAGAAGGCCACAGAATCCTTAATAGCTAGTAGTACTCCGCGTTGTTTTTTGTTATGGTGGCTATGAAATATGTGTGGAAATAGCGGATGTTTAATCCTTTGGGCATCTTTTTCAAGAAGATGGGTTTCCTGGGCGCAAAATACATCACATCTTAAAGAGATTGCCTCTTTCCACATAAATGTTCTTTTACAAGGATTATTAAGTCCCTTCACGTTCAATGTGGCAAATTTAATCACCATAAGTGTAGTATAGTTGTGCGATTATGTCGCTGTGGAAAATATTATAGAAGCTTACCGTATAATACGGTTCCGTGGCTCTCTCCTCACCTCTCATATCCCCCCGTCCAGCCACGAGATGGTTGGTAAAAATCAGTAAGAAGGAAGCCTTATAACGTGAAACAAACAGAGAAATAACAAAGAAAAATAACATTTTCACATTCAGTGAACTAAAACCCCTTCTAGGGGTAACATTCAGGAGAGCTAATATAGCTGACCGCATAAGGGGGGGGAAGAAAAAGGATATAGCCGGAGCTGGGAGAAACACAAATGTTCCGCAAGTTCCAGCTTCTTATAGATTAGTGCTTGGTGGCACGCTTGGAGGTGACTGTCTTCCAGTCCTGCGGCAAAGTGTTAGATCGGAGACCTGGGTTATCCGGATGATGTAGGGCGATATTCCAATCTTTTAGGAGGCGCTGACCTTCTTCCATTGAATTAAGGATGTGAGTGAGGCCATCTCTTTGGATGATAATTTTCACAGGGAATCCCCATCTGTATGGAATCTTGTGATCCCTCAATGCGAGTGTTATTGGTAGGAGCTCCCTTCTTTGACGCAGTGTGGCCGCGGAGAGGTCGGTAAACACTTTAAGTTGATGGTATGGAGAAGGAAGGGTACCTGTTTTCCTGATGGCCACCAAAAGTTTCTCTTTGATTTGAAAGAAATGGATCCGAGCCAGAGTGTCTCTAGGGGTTGTATCAGGGAGATGTTGTGGGCGCGGGACCCTGTGTGCCCTGTCAATGACCAGGTCTGACTCTGAGCATTCCGGGAGTAGCATTTTCATAAACCCTTGGATGTATTTGGGTAGGTCTTGGGCTTGCACGTCCTCTGGTATGCCCCTGAATTTTAAATTATTGCGCCTGGAGCGATCTTCCAAATCAGTGATTTTAGCCTTCAGGGCCTCAAACTCTTCTGTTAACTCATTGTGAGCATCGGCTAATTGATTAAAAGTGGTGGCAAAGTCACTCATCTTATATTCTACATGGGAGACCCTGGCATCCATGTCTTTAATTTCCACCCGTATGGGTGTTAATAAACTTGTAAGGTTAAGTTGCATTGTGGCGCCTAGAGTTAAGAGCATTTCTCTTAGTAGGTTCCCCGATGCTGGCTCATCAGATGTGTGAAAGCCCGAGAAGGCCTCAGATATTTGGGTTGGGCCTTGGGGTTGCAAAGGGGCCTCACTTACTTGCTCTGCCTCTGTATGCTGGATTTTCTGGCGCTGCTTTGCCGGGCTCCTGGTCTCCGGGGATGCCGGGTCTCCATTTTCCCTCCTCTCCGTGGATCCTTGTGTGCCCTTGTGTTGAGAGGGACTCCCCGAGGGAGATCGTACCGGAGTGGAGTTGCTGCTTGTGGCATTGCTCCTCTGAGACAACGGCGGAGTGGTGAGTGAACTGCCAGATTGCGGCGAGGCCGCGTGCGTTGGAGTGCCGGCGCCATCTTTGCCGCGCTCCTTGTCAAAGTAAAATTCGAGTTTACCCTGCTTTTGCAGCTTTCTTTTTGCCCGGTATCTCGTCATGGGTGGCTGGGACATCGGTGAGCACCCAAAGGCGTGATTTGGAAGCGTGCACCACTGCTTTCTATTGTCGCTTTGTGCTGGGATCAGCGGAGCTCAGAGCTCAGACGTCCATTCAGCTCGGCAGCTAAGCCACGCCCCCCGATACCGTTATTGACTATGATCCTGTGCGGCCCATCCTGACCTCCTGCTTGTCCCCCACTACGATTCTGCTATACAACTTTTTATTTCGCCTTGGCCACCAACGCAGACAAAGTTGTGCCTGTGAAGCGACCTGGTGGTACCGGTGGTACATGGCTCTGGTGAAAACCGGGTGCCACTTAGACTCCACTCCCAGTTGTTGGCTTACGTCATTGTCGGTGGTCCAGTGGGTCCACTAACCCTGGTGCCTGACAAAATTATTTCACACAAGGACATTTTTTTAAGAAAATGTAATTGAAGAAATGTCTATACATGGTAATATCAATGTTGAGATAAGAATGGGGGGTTTTTGAAAGAAAGCATTTTTTTTAGGAGCTGAATCCCCAATAAAATGTAGGAAAATTAAGTAATTCTTGTGCATATAACATTGTTACTGATGGGGGTATACTCTGGCCTGGGGGTATACACTGGCCTGGGCCACTTTATACCCTCGATATAGTCTTGGCTGGAAGTATACCATGGATGGTTTCTAAACATATCTGTAAGAAGAAGGGGAAATTCTAGGATGTTACTAGGCAAACTGTTTTCCTAATACATTTATTCAAAATTTGATGCTGGATCTTTCAGCCTTTGCAAGAAAAATTACGATGAGACAACATTTATAACCAAAAAACGTACAAGTTAGGCTGCATGACACAAATGTGTGATTTCTCCAGTATCCATATATACGCGACGTTTTTCATCCGTATGCAGCATGTACTTAACATGTATTTATATGTCCTCAAGGCCCCAACCAAGCTTGCGGCCATACATATGTCCCCCATAGACCAGCAGTGGCTGCAGAGAGTGCTCCATACACGTAAAAAAGATGGGACATGTCCTATCTTTCCCTGTGTTACACGGCGTACGTAATGCATTGCAATGCAGAAGGAAAGGGTCACCCCTCCTCCTCTCCATGGCGGCTACCCCCCGGCCTGAAATACGGGAGTATACAGTATGGCATGGTGTTAACAATATAAATGGTTGATAATAACCAAAAATTTGTAAATCAGAAAAAATGACACCGAAAAACATAATTTACTCCCCCCAGAGGAAGCATATTGCGAAACACATGTCGGGGCTGGCTGGTGTGGCGTCCTATTTAGTGGTAGGTCTTATCCCATTGTTTTTCTATGTATGAATTTTTGTGTAATTAATATTTGACAACTTTACTCTGAGTGCTTAGGTATGTCCTGTTAGAATACATTTTTGTACTATATTTATACTTTGGGCTAATTGAGAATAAGGATTATAACACACACCATTTTAATCTTGTTGGCTCTCTTTGCCAATGGCTACATTTTAATCATGTTTGGTGAATTAAATAAAGATTTGAAGTTAAATTGTTTTTCGGTGTAATTTTTTTTTTCTGATTTACAAATTTTTGGTTATTATTAATTATTTAAACGGGGGGTAAATTTGTCTATTTTCTGCCCTTTCCACTCTGTTATATACTTTTGAAATATAAATGGTTGGATGTATTGTCCATTGAAATGAATAATGCCGTATGTAACGGTACGGGTAGCATACAGTCATTTTCATATAGTCATGTGTATGCAGCCTTATGTTTTGTCACTGTAAACCCTCTAAACAGGGTTTAGTAATTTTGTAATCTTACATCGGTGTTGTGCAATAAAATAAAGGGGCACTGTATTACAAATTGCTAGTAAATACTATGTATTGATTTGGGCACAGCATTTTTAATCCTCTTATGTTCTTTTTCTCCATCTTTTCACATGATCCATAAATAGGAAGCAAAATAGATTTCCTGAGTGTGGAAGCAATAGATTTAAATGTCCAGCAATGCCATTTCAGAATTACTAGGCTATTCCCGGGTGACAGAAACACATTATATTATAACACAGAATTGTCCTCTAGCTACAAAAGGATTAATAATTGTGGAGCGTTTCACTGCAGTCTTCTTCCACGTCTTGGAATCTGTCTAAAAACAAGAGCTGGGAGCAAGAGCTTCAGACCTTCTGCTCACGTCTGAGAGGCTTTGAAATACTGTCTTCAAACATTGGGCGTTGTTCATGTATGTATTGTGAACAGAAGAATTTTATAGATGAGGCTGCTCTGAGTGTTTCATTCCTTTTGGGAGGGGGGTTGGTAATAAAATCTCTTTCAGGTTCCATGCATATCATATGGTAAAGTATACCTACTGACAGTCCACGGTATGAGCCACCTATGATCTTCAAAATAGAGTAGTGCATAGATGTACACGAATCTTGATTTTTAGGTGAGCGCAGGCAAGGTAGAAAAATTGTGGAGATTTTATGTTGCTAAAGTCCACTGTAAGCAGATGAATGAATTCTTTTTCTTCACAAGACCAACCAGGACTTCCAGCTACTTCCTTGTACTCATAAATCCCTTAACCACAACTCAATCTAGTAAACTTGGAATCACCCGATTGACATCGTTCACATCAGGATTTATCAGTCAGCGATTGTCTAACACACCATTGTATGCATGGATCCAGATGTCTCTAGAAAAAATATTCAGCATCAGAACTTCTGGCTGCAGGAGAAGGTTATTTTGGATATTAGCTTGTGGTCATATTAATGTGATTTGCCTGTATAAATGCAATGGTTATGGTAAATGAAAAAAAAAATCTTGTTTATCTTGCCTAGGTTATTTTAATGTCAAGAGCTACTCTCCTATAATTCAACTTGTGTGTTTCCCAAAATGCTTTGAAAAAAAAAGGAGTTAAGGAAAAAGTTCTGAGATCGTTGACTAGGTATCGTTTCCATGGGAACCAATTCATTGGTATTCACAAGTACAAGACGTGCCTTGGTTTAACACCCTCTCAGAGCATCGACACTGAATCAAAGCTTCAGAACAAAGGATCCGTCAGTAGTTCCAATTCTTCACAGATTGGATGATTTATGTAAATAACACCGGTTGTCTCTGTTCATTTCCCCCCTATTTATATGAACGTTTATCCACATTGTTAAAAATACTCTCTGCCTGCTATCGACTTTAACTGCTGCTGAAAGCCTGCAATCCAGATGAGGAACGCAAATAGAAACAGGGAGATTTGTAAAGTCAATTTCACAGCAAAGCTACTGGACAGGACTTGTATCCAGACCCTTAATGTGTCTGTTTAAAGGAAAACTAGTTATTTCCAAATGCCGCATTTTCAACTTTTTGTATTCAACCATTTTTATTCAGCTTGGAATCTGCTATGTCAATGCCTTATTATGTATTATTTTACTTCACATAATGCATTCAATTCAATATAAAAATGTATATTATTTTCTCACACTGGTTGTAGTTTTTCACCAGATTGTGCCTGTATAAAGCACACACATGAGGCGTTGGGGTCTGCCACACACATTTACCACTGTAGGAAGATGGATGTCACTGGTAAAAGAGACCGGGGCACCACTGTGACTTAGGCCTCCTAAACACGAACGTTGTGTGCTCTCGGGCTGCAAACTATGGATCTGTGGTCCGTTGTCTGCAGCCACTGTGTCATCGACATTGGTGGTCAACTCACACACTGATGACTATAGACAGGAATAGGATATGCTTTAAAATTTCAACATGTGTATGAGCACATAGAAATAAATGGGGATGTGTGCCAGCCATTGTTTCAAATGGTATTCAGGAGGCCTTAGACACTGTAGATGTATTTTTGGCCTAGAATGTAGAAAATCCTAGATAATGGTCTGTAACATTCCCAGATCACAAATAAGCTTAACTCCCAGTGTTACCAAGGCAGTCCCTGACGTACAGATAACTAATAGATATTATCACCCAGATATGCTTGATAAGATCTGATGAAATCTGGTTAAAATTGAGCAATCTCTGTATATTGCATGCCATATGCGGGTGCAATGCTGAAAAAGCTGAATCTGTTTCTGGTTCATTAGGGTCAGTTGGGTGCTAGTGGTATTTGTTGTGCAAACCACAGTATAGATCATATGTCATGTGACTCCACTTGAGTGTGTTTGTGGATGGTTGCTCCATTTTGATTTTCCAAGACTAAAAATATATGGACTATGAATCCTATTATGAGCATAGGGCATACCAGTAAAATCTATTATTGTAAAGCTTATATAAGTATTACTAAGCTAACACACACTGTAAAATGTTAATGTAAAATGTTACTTAAACAAAATTCTTACCCTTGACCCTTACCCTGCAGACCGTGTCAGTAGCCTGCTGACTGGCTTTAGCCATGAACGTATGACCTCTTAGCTCTGTATGCCAGAGATACAAGACCACACAGCAGGTCTAAGGCAACAGCAAAATGCCACAAGACAGTTGGAGATTGGGGCCTTAAAATGTCATAGATACTTGAGTTATACTGGTTGGCTAGAATCTAGATGTCCTCTAGATGTTCAAAAAAGAAAAAAGGGGATTGCTCCAGCAGGTGAGTATAAAAACATTGACATGTATTCCGTAATAAGGTATAAAAACATGAGCAAAGTGTACACAAGTAGGAAAAAAATTGGCGCGTATAGGACGGATTACCGTCCTTAGTCGTAACCATATACAAAATGAATTAACCACATGTTTATACAGAGATCCTGAAAATAACGTGGGAGTGGGTGGAAAAAGAAAAACAAGGAAGGAGAGAAAAGGGAGGGGATAAGGAGAAAAAGAGAAAAAAAAAGGGGGAAAAGACAGGAAAAGACAGAAAAAAGCCAAAAGACGCAATGAACAAATGCGATACCACAATGCAAGTAAAAATAAATAAAAAATATGCAGAAAATGAAATACATATAATTATGAGAGCATAAAGCATTAATAAAGATATAGTAAATCTGTTTATAAATTCATTCCTTGTGGAAGAGTAGTTTGTAAAGTCATGATCCAAAACCCTTCACGGGATAAAAGGAGTTTCCTCCTATCTCCGCCTCTGGTAGAACAATTAACTCTTTCTATGCCTTGCACGGACATGGAGTGAAAGGAGGCAGAGGGAATGTCTCTAAAATGTTTTGACACACTAGAGATTTTGCTTTTTGATAGGGAATTAGGATCAATGTTGGCCCCTTGAATGTGTTCCATTATTCTTGTTTTTAGTTTACGGGTGGTATTGCCAATGTATTGAACTTTACAAATATTGCAAGTAATGAGTTAGACTACTTTGTAGTATTGCAATTAAAGTATCTCTTTATGGGATATTCAGAATGATTGGATGTAGAACAAAAAAATGTGCCAGACTGCATGTATTTGCAGATAACACACCTGTTATTGCCACACGGGTAGTTACCCTTGTGCTGCAACCAGGTGTGAATAGGGGTATCACGGGTCGAAAAAACATTAGGTGATAATTTATTGCCTAAGGCAGTGGTGGCGAACCTATGGCACGGGTGCCAGAGGTGGCACTCAGAGCCCTCTCTATGGGCACCCGCGCCATCAACCCACCGCAGAGTTCGCCAGACAGAACTCAAGGCCTCTTGCAGTCCCAAACAACCCAGGACCCTAGAAGGAAGCCACAATGATAACCAAAGCTTTTTCTCCTTCTTTCTACTGTATTGGTCTCCTCAGGTGCCTGTACAATTTAAACATGTGACAGAGCACAAAGTAAAAGTTACTGTTTAAATTGTCGCATCGGCACTTTGCGAAAAATATGTGGGTTTTGGATGTAGTTTGGGCACTCTGCGTCTAAAAGGTTTGCCATCACTGGCCTAAGGTATTAGGCGTTTGGCCACAAATTTGCAAAATTGTAAAATTTGAGCTGTAATAGCATCTTGTTTAAGAATGGGCAAACAATCACAAATGATGGATGTGATTTTGTCAAAGTCTACACTATATGTAGTGCTGAACACCACTGGTTTACAGGTGGTTTCAGTATTGCATATGTCAGGGGCAAGAGTTTTATTGAAGAGATACTCTTCTCGAGGTTTACATGAAACAATGGACTTAGCCCTGTTAAGTATAGACTTTTTATAAATTGCATCTACAGTATCTAACAATAAACTAGGAAGTTTGTTAGACAATCTAGAAAAATCGCCTGCACACACTGGGTTGTGATAAAAGAGAGAGTGCAAACCTCTACCAGGACAATAAAAATCGCTGCTAAAGTTCACCTAATGATTCCAAGCGTGCGTCTAATCCCCCAAGTAGTAACGCTGATCTGAGTGAGACAAGTGGATTTTAACAAATCCACTTGTCTCACTGGAAACTCAACAAGGCAACTTATAGAACAACCAGTGCTTTACATTTCCCACAGCATTAGTTCAAGGTACTAAAAATCTGTTGAGGATAGCATTTACCAGGATTTTGAGTAGTGATTGCACACTACCATAAGAGAGTACTGTTGGTTTATGTCTCCACCAGCAGCTGGTCTTTTTACTATACAGTACATATATGTTTAGTGAAGCACAGAAATATCATATACCATATATTTGAGTAAAAAAAAACAAGAAAATCAATACTCACCTTTCTGACACCACTGGCAGGCCTTCTCAACATCAATGTGTGTTGCGTGGCTGCCGACACACACAATATGATGGCAGCAGCAACGTTGCATGGACCTGCCACTGAAGAAAAAGACATGCGGGGGTATCAGAAAGGTGAGTATTAAATTTGTTGGACCTACTGGAGCGGGCTATACACTGGGGGAAGGCTGGACAGCTATATACTGGAGCAAGGGGCTGACTATATACTGGAGAAGGCTGGCTGGCTATATACTGGGGCAGGAGGCTGGCTATATACTGGGGCAGGAGGCTGGCTACATACTTGAAGAAGGCTGGTTTGGTATGTACTGGGGCAGGCTGGCTGGCTATATACCATGGAGCAAGGGGCTGGCTGACTATATATCAGGGACAGGCTGGCTATATACTGGGGGCAGGCTGGCTGGCTAAATACTAAGGACAGACTGGCTAGCTATATCATGGGTGATAGGAGGCTGACTATATACTGAGGGAAGGCGGGATGGCTATATACTGGGGCAGGGGATGGCTATACACTGGGGCAGGCTGGCTGGCTATATATTAGGGACAGGCTGGCTAGCTATATACTGGGGGACAGAATGCTGGCTATTTAAATTTGTTATACAATCTATTAATTCTATTATAGGGACACATCAGATGATGTATAGTGTTTCACAAGCTTGCACAAGCCCTAAAATAATCACAATTCCCTTTATTGCAATTATTTCTTCCTTTACGCCACTTCCAGACCAAGTTTTATGTATGAGTGGTACATGATATAGTACACTCATTGGGGGACACTTATCATATGCTGGTGACAGAAACCTGGTGGCCAGCTGTGCAGGACAGGAACAATGAGAAGCTAACTATATTGTACCCTTAATGGACAGAATGGGCCTGTATATGTATCAGGACTGACAGCAAGGTAAATTGATATTCAGCTTGTGCCCAGCCAAGGAGACTTATCTGGGGAGACACCTTGAATTAAATTACAAAAAACACATTTTTTCCAAACATGAAATAGACATGATGTAAGGCTCACACTACATTGATTTCATGGTGGGTGCTCGGTCATTAGAGATCCATGGAGTGACTGCAGAGACATCACGTCCCATACCGGCAGGACAATCAGCCACAGAACTAATGATCACATGTACTCCATTATTCAGTGCACCTAAATATCGTTCCTTATATTTCACATTATCAGAGGAAAAAAAAACATGTCTGTGTCTCCAGCCGAGAAAACACACAAAGGCAAACTGAGCTCAAAGTAATTGAAAGGCGCAGACAGCCGACAGGAGCGGTGCGTTCCAAGATGCAATAAACACAACTTCACGTTAAACGGACCTGTAGTCAGAATGGTTACAATAATATCACCAGCCTTCACTGCTATATACATACAGCAGTCATTCATAGTAAGGGGACTGAAAAATGCTACAGTATAATAGGAAATCCACAAATACAAACACTCATTCAGGTATCATTATCTATCTATCTATCTATCTATCTATCTATCTATCTATCTATCTATCTATCTATCTATCTATCTATCTATCTGTCTATCTATCTATAAATCTAGTATCTATCTCAGTCTCTCCATTATGTGCTTTCCTAAATTGAAGCTGAAATTTTGTTGAAGCCAGTAAAATTCTTCTTGTAGAGTCTGGATGCATGCTACTGTATATCATTTTAAGTGTGTACCTTGCCAAGTATCAAAAATCGCTTTACACATGGTTACAGCCTCAGCCCCGGGTTTGTGTTCCAGAGTCTTATCAGCACTTGTCAGACTCTGTAGTTTCTTCAGATGTGATGGAACCTGCCTTACACATTTTCAATAATCAGAAGACGATACAAATAATTGCGATTACTAAAAATGTAAAAAATTAGCAAAATCCATAAGAAGGAACATAAAAACAGTGGCCTATATAATATGCTAAGGCAGTGTGATTGCGTGATCATTTATTACTTTATACCATCTATTGCTTTGATTTACACACACACACACACATATATATTATATATATATATATACTGGTGCTCATTTACAAAGGGTAGCGCTGCTCTCTGTGGTCAGACTGTGCACCTTTTTCGGGGATTACAAGGCTTGCAAAAGCATTTAACTGTGCTGGGATTTTGGTGCAGCTGCGCTAGCCTCCATGCGACACAATTTAGGGGGCGTTCTGTTGGATGATCTGACTAATTTGGACTGAACGAGGGATTTAACTTTCAAATTGTGTTGCAAACCCTAGCACTTACATCCACCACTAAAAAGATGGTGAACTCTGTCGGCCCTGAGCGGGGGAGCGATACATGCAGGATATCGGGCTCACAATCTTAGTGAATAACGGAACAGTGCATTATCATCAGACAATGCACTTTCGGGGAACTACAGCGGGAATGTAAGTAATTGTGTCCCACTGTGTAAATCAAAGCAATATATAAATGATCATACAATTGTACTGACGTATAGAATAAAAGTACAATGTGATGTATGTCACATAATGAAGGTAAAAATATATTTAATACATAGAAAAAGGTAAAATGAATATTCTTTATTACCCATAGAAAAGGTTAGTACACGGTAGTCACTAAGTTGTATGTTGCCAGAATATTACAGCTCTTCCCACAAAAAACAACCCCTCATACATTTTTCTCAATGAGAGAAAAATCACTTAGTCACTTAATTGATGCAGTTGTATTTTTTACGTAGGTGTCAGTTTAATAGTAATTGTATTCTTATGTATTATGTGAATGCATAGGATGGTTGTACTGCTACTCATGTACCACTCATGCCCAAGGCAATAGGCTCCCAGTGGCGGTACGGTGCCACAATCATGTGGCTCCGTACCACACTGTACAAGGGGGAAAGATAGAATGTGTTCTGTCTTTCCCGGTGTGCACAGCCGCGCACCGTGCACCAATGAACAGTACGTCTGCTGGCCGTGGGCATACATTCATGTGAATGGAGCCTTAGAACCAGACACTTGTGAATGCATTAGTCTAAGGAACGACACCTGCATGGTTCTGAACTGGTTAAACCTATTCACAACCTGCTGGATTGATTTCAGCATGTATCTATCTACATTCCTATCCCTCGGTGCTCCACTGGAAGGAGGCTTGCTCAGGAGGTTACTGTGCACGGTCACAGAACATCCTCTGTACATGGCCTATGTGACATAACCCTCTAGTCTCAATTTTGCTGTTTGTGTCATGACTCATGTACTGCTCTACACTTAGCAGGATGAGAAGAAGCTCTGTGATTTATTTCAGTGTTTTGAAGTAAGAATAGAGGTTGTCTGACATTTGATAAAAGCTAGATAATACCTTTATTAACAGCAAGACTGAGTTGAAAAGGTGGTTTTACAAATTAGATGAATTCTGCAAATTCAAAGTAAAATTGGATAAAAATAACAGACTACTGTATGCTAAAAATCTATGTATCCCTCTATTTTCAGGAATAATTAATTGTGACTACATCTTAAACATTGTCACACAGAATCAGGGGCATAACTACTGTGGAAGCAGCTGCTATGGGGCCCACAGTGTAAGGAGGCCTCAGCATCTGCAGTATTGAGTGTGAATGTGTATAGTACATATATACTGTACATATGTCTATATGATGTATGTATATGTGTATTTACTGTATGTATGTTTATACTGTATTTGTGTATATGGTGTGTATATGCTGTGTGAGTATACAAATATGTATTTTTTAAGGGGGTAGTGGGCCCCAATCAGTAGTCTGCTATGTGGCCCTGTCTCTTCTAGTTACGCCCCTTCCTTAGATTCTGTTAAAATTTAAGACAAAAAAGTCTTGCAAGCAAGATAGGGAAGCCTAACGGCAAGCTTTGTAGTTATTGGGGTCTTAGGGGCACCATTGATGTCTGTTTTATCAAACATTGTGTCTTTTGTTTTTGTTCCAGTAAAAATTCAGAACAGGACACTTGCAGTCAAAGTCTCAAAGAGGATCATAAACACTAAACTGGTTCTATTTCCACAAAGTTGTGTTATTGCTTGAAAACGTTATCCTTTGGGGATTTTTTTTAATTCTTAATCATCACTGTGTTCATTTATGAAATTACATTGTCAATCACCCATGACTCTCATGTAAAGACCCACTTACAGTTAGATATTCCAGTAATAACAAGCTATTTCCTGTTGACTGGATGGTGGACATCCTACTTAGTTCTTCAGGATCTTACTGCTGGGAGTGATAACAAGAACTCATGCAAAGTAATGTTAACCATCTTTCATCCCTTATCAGCAATATGTACTTGATTCTATTCCACTATATGGATATGAATGGGAGGGCATTAAAATGGTAAAACTCAGGAACCCCATCATTGTGGACCCTCATTAGACATACCCCTACTTGTCCTGGAGTTAATCCATATTTGGTAAGGATAAATAGTTATTACCATATACAGGTGGTCCCTGGGTTAAGGATACACGACTTATAGATGACCCCTAGTTACAGATGGATCTCCCTGCCCACTGTGAACTTTGGTAAAGCTTTAGTTTAGTCCCACGCTGCAATGATCAGCTGTAATGAAGTTTTATTCCCATTACAGTATTATACTTTGAAAATAAAATTGTCACAGGGCCAAAAAAAATGTTTGCTAAAAATGGAGCTAAAATTATATAAATTATACCTGATCTAATTTAAATACAAATTTAACTTATGAACAAACTTAACGAACCTATCTTGTATGTAATCCTGGTCTGCTTGCATCCCACCATTACAGCAGTGCCACCCACGCCAACATTAGAGGGAAGACGACTATATTTGACAGCCACACACTTGGCTACGACTACCGCATCTGCACACCCCATAGCTGCAATCTTCTTAGAATGCCTCTAATAATATAATTTGTTGAACAAAAGATGGTAAATTATTATGTACAAGATCCACACAGAAAAAGCAATTTACCACGCCTGACGGTGTTTGAGGATGGCTGGCGGAACCACAGCCCAAGCTTTCCTATGCTGCCCCATGATTAGGTATGCCGCAGCCTCTATCAATATCACCTCAGGGACTTGGATTCGAAATCTATAGAGCCGGAAATAGGAATAAGTAGTACGGTATATAGCATCAGCCATGCTTGTCTTTTATGGTTAATGAAGGGATGGAATGAGGCTTCAATGTGGATGTGGGTTAATGAGCAAATACTCAGCTGGTATCTCTGCTGGGAGTCACCAGACCCTGCTGTGCAGCCCTCTGTTGTGCAGAATCATATTTGGCATGCAGAGATTACACAGTGTTTATACATGTTCTGTAATCACTTAAGACATTTCTTTAATGAACGGCTTTGGTTCCTCTAAATTCCCTCAGCTCCAGAGTATGCCCAATGCAACTGCAGATTATAAAATAGTCCTCAAGAAGCTGCAACTATCAAAACTCTTATTGTGGCTCAATTAGTAGAAAGCATCCATCTGTGATATAGTAGCGATCAATCCTACTAACATGGGATGGGCTCACTAGAGCCTGGCTTCATACATTCTTGACCAATCAGACATCTTGAGGACTATTTGAGAATCTGCAACAATGAAAATTATTTTACTTTGCGCCAATAGATATCTGATTATGAATCATTATGTAAATAAGCTATTATCTAACAATGAACCTTTTCTGCTGCATAAAGAATTCAATCCATTCACTTTTTCTTTAGGTACCTTGGGTTAGGATACCATGATAGACCTTAAATTTAATAGAAAAAGCTTTTTTCCATATGTAACAGATGTAACAAAATTGGAGGGAGCTTTCCAAACATTTCCATCTGTAGGAGTTTAGGATTTGAGCTTCTGGGCTAAACAAGTGTTGTGTTTTATTTCATCTGGAAGGTCTTATGGCTACTTGGCCAGCATCATTTAAAGAGTTAACACCATTGATAGGAACCAGCACCGATCCAAGGTTTTACTAGTTGGAGTCTAGGTTCGATACCTGAAACCGGACCCGAACAGATTTTCCAAATTCAAGTTCGGCCAACTGGGCCATACCAGAATTCTAGGGAGTCTGCTCATTGCTACTTCTAAGTTATAAAACCATAAGTGGCAGGCTTTATTGACAGGAGATGGACTTCATAGTCACCTGCTGATGTTTTGTCTACTGCTTTTGACATATAGGGGCTCATTTACTAAGGCTCCCACGCAGACTTTTGTTGAACTGTGCACTGTTTTCGGGGCTAAAACAGTAATTAATAAGTGAGTGTGATTAGATTGTGGCTTCCATGTGACAAAAATTACGGGGCATGCGGTCAGACGGTCCAACTGATTCAGGCTGAGCGTGGGATTTAACTTTCATATTGTGTTGCAAGCCCTAGCACTTACATGCACCACTTAAAAGATGGTGAACTCTGTCGGAGCTGAGCAGGGAAGCGACACATTCTTGATAGTCGGACAATTCTGTGAACTCCTGTGACTGGGTAAACAAATGTGCCCCATAGTAGTTTGATATTTGGGGTTCACTATAGTTTTGTGTCAGACACAGGGCAGGTTATTATTCCCATGGTACTGAAGATCATCAGTTTAGCGCTGAAGTTCATGGAGTTGAGCAAAGCTCCCCAAAAACACACTAAGGCTGCAAGCACACTGCCATGTGCACACTGCCGCACTGTAGCACGGCGGGCACACGGCAGCACGGGAAGAGAAGGAGGAGGTGAGCGCTGCTCACCCCCGCCCCCCTCCATAGCAAGTTATGGCGCACGGCGCCGTAATACGGGAAAGGATAGGACATGTACTGAATAAAAACTAATTTGGAGATAATTGTGTTCATTTTAGCATCACCATTTTTTCATATGCATAACCTTTTTTATTTTTCGGCTGACTAATCTGGTTAAGGGCTTATTTTTTGTGAGAAGAGTTGTTCTTTTTAGTGGTCTTATTTTAGAGTGCGTAACATTTTTTAAATCACTTTTTAGAGCATTTTTTTAAAGGTATTAATTAAAAATAATCATTTTCCTACAGGTTCAGTAACTATTCTGTTTTATTACAGTATTTTTCAGACATTATAAGGCACACCTGATTATAAGGTGCACCATCAATTTAAGCCTGCTAAGATGTCTAGGTTCATATATAAGGTGCACCAGATTATAAGGCGCACCTGATCTAGCCCTAACCAGATTAGTCACCCGAAAAATAAAAAAAGGTTATGCATATGAAAAAAATGGTGATGCTAAAATGAACACAATTATCTCAATTAGTTTTATATCAGTACAATTGAATAAAATACACAAACCCCCACATTTTGGTACGCTAACATCCATGACAATCTGCATAATAAAACAGAATCATTATTGGAACCCGCAAGTGAACCCGTAAAAACAACCTAAAAAACGCTCCAAAAAAAGATAATTTTTAATTAATACCCTTTAAAAATCTCTAAAAAGTGGACAAAAAGTTACACAATCTAAAATAAGACCACTAAAAAGAACAATCTTCTCGCAAAAAAGCCCTTAAACAGAAGATGTCACAAAAAATAATTACAGTTATGCATATGAAAAACCGCTGATGCTAAAATTAAAATTTTTGCCAAATTTGCCAAATCAGTAAAATTTGGAAAAAAATAAAAAAAACTATATAAATAAGGTATTTTCTTAATCGTGGCAAACCATAGATAAAAATAATATACTATTTCTATGTAATTGTAAATGGCCACCCCCCCCCCCCAAAAAAAAACCAAAATCTTCTAAAATTGATGATTTTCATTCCTCCCAACAAAAGTTAATAAAATCTCACCAATTAGCTATAATGTCCCAAAATTATGTACCAGAAAAGTTATCATTGCAAAAAAATAAGCCCCTAAGGTCCACTTAAAAGAAAAAAAAAATAATGCCTGTCAATATGAAAATGCAGATCGTGCTCGCTCCGGATAGCGCCTCCTTCCATTCTATGCCCGGCCGGTGCCATACAGCAGGTAACCACCACATATGGGGATCGGTGTACTCGGGAGAAATTGGGTATCAAACTTTGTGGGAGCCTTTTTTCATTTAATTCATTTAAATGTTTAATTTTCCACCCAAAATGAGTATTGTCAAAAAATATTCAATTTGTAGACCACACCTCAATTTTGTTTCAACCCCTAAAAACTCAAAGGGTAACAACTTCTTAAAGTGATTTCTCATACGTTGAGGGGTTTAGTTTCCATAATGGGATAATTACGAATCTAGCTATTATTTAGGCCCTTACAACACATTAAAAGTAGAGCAGGTCCATTAAATACGGGTTTTTGCTGATTTTCCCAAAAATTTTAAAAGTGGCACCCAATTCTGAGCCTCATAACATCTAGTAAAATATGTGGAATCTTAAGAAACCATCCACATAAAGCAGACATTTGAAATGTAGTTATGAATTTATGGGGCGCTATGACTATTTGCATCAGTAAGTAAGATTTAGAACTTATAAGTAAAGATTTTTTTTCTAGCTAAACACAAAGATTTCATCCAATTTTTAAACTATTTGAAGTACATGTGTCACGAGAAAACAGTCTCAAAATCCCTGGATAGGGGCAGATTTGAAAAATGGGACTGGACAAAGGGTTAAATACATATTTATTATTGTTTCAACTTCATTATTTGTTACTTAACCCCTATCACCAACACTAGTTTCAGCTCAATGAACCAGACTCTATTTTTCAAATTGACATGTCTCACGATAATTGGTTTAACTTCGGAACGCTTTAACATATCCGGGTATTTTGAGAATGTTTTCTCTGTGACACATGTTACTTCATGTTCGTTATAAAATTTAAGTGATAAGTTTGCGTTTCGTTCTGAAAAAAAGTGAAATTTGGCAAAAGTTTGTAAAATTCTTCATTTCTCCAAGTTTGAAATGTTCTGGTTTCCAGACAAGATGTAAACTACCCCAAAAAGCTTGATAATTACATGACAGATATCTGCTTTAGTTGGGATGATATTTATCTGCTCGGTCATTTTTCTAGGATGTTATGAGGTGCAGAACTTTAGGTGCGTTTTTCTTATTTCTGAAAATTGCCAAAACTCACATTTTGAGGGACAACTCAGCTTTCAGTGACTTTGAGAGGCCTAAATAATAGTAAAACCCATAATTACCTACCCACTATAGAAAGGTTCACCCCCTCAACATCATGTAAAAACAACTTCTATAAGTCTATTAAACCCTTTAAGTGGTTTCACATGATTAAAAAATATGGACTTGGATTTAGAAACTAGAGAATTTTTTTGGGAAATACTTCATTTAGCCAAAACTGACATTTTCAGAATAAATTAAATGATGAAACGCACTCAAACGCTTGATCCCAATTCCTCCCGAGTGTACTGATACCCCATATGTGTGGTGGTAACTGTCTGTACGGGCGCACGGCCGAGTATAGAATGAAGGGAGGCGCCATTCACAGCAGATTTGTATTGTCACTGTACGACTATCACATTTTTTTTTTTTTTTGGTAATGCGAACATATGAGGGCTCATTATTACGGGATGATATAATGTATAGATAATTTATAGTCTAAAGCTTATTCATGAGATTTTATAACTATTTCAAGGGGGACACAAAACGTCAATTTTTATTTTGGAGTTAGCATCCCCCCCCCCCCCGCTCACCGTAACGTAAAAAGATATATTTTATCTTTATTCTCTGGTTCCCTACGATTGCGGTGTTACCTCATTTATATAATTTTTTCTTATTTTTTCTTCAATTTTCCGGAGCAAAACCAATATTGGAGAAAATCGCATTTTTTTTACATTGACAAATTTTCAGGGCCATAACTTCTGTATTTTTCTGTTGTCAGACTGGTTGAGGGCTTTTTTTGCGAAACAGTTGTTCTTTTCGTCGTATATATTGGGAACGTAACTTTTTTGTGATCACTTTTTAGAACATTTTTTTGTGATGGTGTTGATAGAATTGTATATATGGAAGTTTTTCGAGTTTTTTTTTTTACGTAGTTCACCGAGCGGGTTCATATTGATTTAGTTATTTTACAATTAATACGGACGCGGTGATACAAATATGTGTACGTGTTTTGTGTTTTATTACTTATTGCATTTATGGTTCAGGGAGATTATGGGACTTTTTTATTGATTTATTTATTTAACGTATAATATAAAAGATAAAAAAATTTTTTTAACTTTTTTACACTTTCTACTTTCTTGGCTTGAAATAGCGATCATCCATCACTTTTTCAAGCCTTTACACTGCAATACACTTGTTTGCAGTGTATACTGTAAGTAACTGAGCATGCTGAGCATGCTCAGTACACACAGCCGGGTCTGCCAGGAGGCGGAACCGGCACAGAGAGGACCGACAGCCCCGGTCACTCGTCGGAACCCGGGCTGAGGCTGGAGGGATCGGATCCCCCGGTAAGCACACCGGGGGGGTCCGATCCCGCGGGGACACACTTGCACGCCGCGGTCATGCTGACCGCGCGTGTACTGGGAGGGGTTAAACACCGGATCTGAGTTTTCCGATCCCGGGTGTTATGCGTGGTCTGCTGCTGTGCTATCACAGCCCCACACCGGCACCAGCGAACCCGTGTCCCGAAAAGTTTCTTCTGACGCCCGCCGTAGAAAGGTCTACCGTCAAAAAGTAACCCTTAATGACCGCCATAAAAAGCCGATAGGGCGGTCATAAGGGGTTAATGTTCTCTGATGGATTCATCCACTCCCATAGAGGGATGCACAATAGCTCTCATTTATATACTATCCACAAGTTTCATGGTAGTAAGTTTAAGGTTATAATTTTGGCTCCCGTCATTATTACGACCCATTTTTTAATTCAGTACCCTATTTTATGTGTTCAATTGTATTTCATATGTTAAATTTGGCAACACGGCCGACTGAGCATCAGAATGCCATATCAGCGACAAAATCTGGCGCAGGCATCCTTAAATACCTGTGCAAGCATTTTCCACCTAAAATATGTGCACGGTCTTCACAAAATTGGCGCAAGTCACTTATAAATGTGCCCATAGTGGTTTTTCCCACCAGGAACCTGGATGGAAATAATCAGTCTATTGCATTTTTTCATTTAGTGTTTCCTCCATCCTGCAGTATAGATATTTAGGGGCCCGTTACTAAAAAACACTGCACCACTTCAAATAGTTACAGATAGTGCATTTTGCCTGTGTAATGTGCAGAGGACACCAAATTCATGATTTGTGGGCTCCCTCTGTATGCTCCAACAGAGTGTCATCAATTGTTTGCTGCACCTTTAACAAGGAGTGTGCAACACAATTCTGCTTGACTTTGCAATGTTAATTTAGCACATGCATGTTAAATGTGCACTGGTCCCAGTTCGTGTACAACCTTTTGTTGTGTGAGGAATATGCAGCAGGGCGCCAAAAAAAAGGGTCCCATGCGACACATTCTTAACTACAGGTGCAAGCAGTTTGTACATGAAAGAAGTCTGCCAAAGACTGGCACAAGGTCCTTAGTAATGTGTCCCTTATGTACATCACACACAGTATGGGGACGTATATACGGCCGACTTAATATACGGCCGATATACGTCCCCCATACACTTCTATGGGCTCACGGCCCTGTACAGGAGCGTACGGTGCAGCACACTGTCGGCACCCGTACCGCTCACGTAGCCCGGGAAAAGTTGACTATCCTATCTTTTCTCGTATTACGCGCCGTGCGCCATAACTTGCTATGGAGGGGGGCGGGGGTGAGCAGCGCTCACCTCCTCCTTCTCTTCCGTGCTGCCGTGTGCCCGCCGTGCTACAGTGCGGCAGTGTGCACATGGCAGTGTGCTTGCAGCCTTAGTGTGTTTTTGGGGAGCTTTGCTCAACTCCATGAACTTACAGCCTAAACTGATGATCTTCAGTACCATGGGAATAATAACCTGCCCTGTTGTCTGACACACAAACTTAGTGAACCCCAAATACAAACTACTATGGGGCACATTGTTTACCCAGTCACAGGAGTCACAGAATTGTCCGACTATCAAGATGTGTCGCTTCCCCTGCTCAGCTCCGACAGAGTTCACCATCTTTAAGTGTGCATGTAAGTGCTAGGGGCTGCAACACAATATGAAAGTTAATCCCACTCAGTCCTGAATCCGTTGAACCGTCGGACCGCATGCCCCCGTAATTTTTGTCACATGGAACCCACATCAATCACACTCACTTATTAATTACTGTTTTAGCCCCGAAAACAGTGCACAGTTCAACAAAGTCTGCGTGGAGCCTTAGGAAGGATCCCCTAAGTCAAAAGCAGTGACAAAACTACAGGTGACTATGAAGTCCTTCCTGTCATAAGCCTGCCACTTATGGTTTTATAACTTAGAAGTACAATGAGCAGACTCCCTAGAATTCTGGTATGGCCCAGTTGGGCCGAACTTGAATTTGGAAATCTGTTCGGGTCCGTTTCAGGTATCGAACCTAGACTCCAACTAGTAAAACCTTGGATCGGTGCTGGCTCCTATCAATGGTGTTACACTTAATGATGCTGGCCAAGTTCCATAAATACCTTCCAGATTAAAACAACAACACTTGTTTTAGCCCAGAACTCAAATCCTGAACTCCTACAGATGGAAATGTTTGGAAAGCTCCCCCAATTTTGTACATCTGTTTCAATGGAAAAAAGCTTTTTCTATTAAATTTAAGTCTATCATGGTATCCTACCCAAGTACTAAAGAAAATGAATGGATGAATTCTTTATGCAGCAGAAAAGGTTCATTGTTAGATAGTAGCTTATTTACATAATGATTCATATCAGATATCTGTGGGCAAAGTAAAATAGTTTCATTGTATTTGGACTCATGAGATGGAGCACATCTCTGCTTGGTCAAGATGTATGAAGCCGCAGGCTCAGTGAGCCCATCCATGTTGTAGGAGGGATCGCTACTCTATCACAGATGGATGCTTTCTACTAATTGAGCCACAATAAGAGTTTTGATAGTTGCAGCGTCTTGAGGACTATTTTATAATCTGCAGTTGCATTGGGCATACTCTGATCTGAGGGAATTTTAGAGGAACCAAAGCCGTTCTTAAACAATGTCTTAAGTGATTACAGAACATTTAAAAACACTGTGTAATCTGCATGAAATATGATTCTGCACAACAGAGGGCTGCACAGCAGGGTCTTGTGACTCCCAGCAAGTACCAGCTGAGTATTTGCTCATTAACCCCATTCCACAATGAACCTCATTCCATCCCTTCATTAACCATAAAAGACAAGCATGGCTGATGCTATATACCGTCTACTTATTCCTATTTCCGGCTCTATAGATTTCGAATCCAAGTCCAAGGTGATATTGATAGAAGCTGCGGCATACCTAATCTGGGGCACATAGAAAGCTTGGGCTGTGGTTCCGCCACCATCCTCAAACACCGTCAGGCGTGGTAAATTGTCGTTTTTCTGGTGGTCTTTACATATAATTTACCATCTTTTGTTCAACAAATATATTATTAGAGGCTGCTACAATAGATTGCACTATGGGGTGTGCGCATGCGTAGTCGTAGTCAATCCGTCTCTTCCCTCTGAGGTTGAGTGGGTGCACGCTGTAATGGTGGGAGCAAGCGTCCAGGGTTACATACAAGATAGGTTCGTTAAGTTAAATTTGTATTAAATTAGATAGTATAGTCATATAATTTTAGTCCATTTTTAGCAAACTTTTTTTTGGCCCTGTGACAATTTGATTTTCAAGTAATATACTGTAATGGGAAATAAAACTTCATTACAAGCTGATCATTGCAGCGTGGAGTAACTAAAGCTTCCAGTGAGCTTTACCAAAGTTCCCAGTGGGCAGGGAGATCCATCTGTAACTAGGGTCCGCATCTCTAAGGTATCGTTATCCTTAACCCAGGGACCGCCTGTATATGTAAAACTATTTATCCTTACCAAATATGGATTAACTCCAGGACAAGTAGGAGGTATGTCTAATGAGGGTCCACATTGATGGGGTTCCCGAGTGTCCACCATTTTAATTCCCTCCCATTCATATGCAAATAGTGGAATAGAATCAAGTACATATTGCTGATAAGGGTGAAAGATGGTAAACATTACTTTTGCCATGAGTTTCTTTTTATCACTCCCAGCAGTAAGATCCTGAAGAACTAAGTAGGATGTCCACCATCCAGTCAACAGGAAATAGCTTGTTATTACTGGAATATCTAACTGTAAGTGGTCTTTACATGGAGTCATGGGTGATGACAATGTAATTTCATAAATGAACACAGTGATGATAAGAATTTAAAAAAATTCCCAAAGGATAACGTTTTCAAACGATAACACAACTTGTGGAAATAGAACCAGTTTAGTGTTTATGATCCTCTTTGGACTTTGACTGCAAGTGTCCATGTTCTGAATTGTTACTGGAACAAAAACAAAGACACATGTGTTGATAAAACAGACATCAATGGTGCCCCTAAGAACCCAATAGCTACAAAGCTTGCCGTTAGGCTTCCCTATCTTGCTTGCAAGACTTTTTTGTCTTAATTTTACAGAACTAAGGAAGGGCGTAACTAGAAGACAACAGGGCCACATGAGCAGACACTGATTGGGCCCACTACCCCCTAAAAAATACATATTTGTATACTCACACAGCATCACACACCATATACACAAATACAGTATAACATACACAGTAAATACACATATACATACATCATATAGACATATGTACAGTATATATTGTACTAATACACATTCACACTCAATACTGCAGATGCTGAGGCCTCCTTACACTGTGGGCCCCATAGCAGCTGCTTCCCCAGTAAGTTATGCCCCTGATTGTGTGACAATGTTTTAAGATGTAGTCACAATTATTATTCCTGAAAATAGAGGGATACATAGATTTTTAGCATACAGTATCTGTTTATTTTATCCAATTTTACTTTGATTGGCAGAATTCACACTAATTGTAAAACCACACCTTTTCAACTCATCTTGCTGTTAATAAAGGATTTAGCTTTTATCAAATGTCAGACACCTCTATTCTCTACTTCAAACACTGAAATAAATCACAGAGCTTCTTCTCATCCTGCAAGTGTAGAGCAGTACATGAGTCTGACACAAACAGCAAAATGAGACTAGAGGGTTATGTCACATAGCCATGTACAAGGATGTCTGTTGACCGTCACAGTAACCTCTGAGCAAGCTCCTTCCAGTGGAAGCACCGAGGGATAAGGAATGTAGATAGATACATGCTGAAATCAATCCAGCATGTTTGACATAGTTTAACCAGTTCAGAACCATGCAGGTGTGTTCTTAGACAGTGATTTTCAACCTTTTTTGAGCCGCGCACACTTTTTATACTTAGAAAATCCTGGGGCACACCACCAACCAATTAGCGCAAAATACACTAAACGTCATTTATACATATAGTTATATATAGATTCTAAATTTATTTTACTGGAAACCTGGGCCTGTTCGATAAACACAAAAGGGATCTGGCAGGGAATGGAGGAAGAACCCACACGAAGCTCTTCCTAAACAGTTCTCAGTTCTCCCTGTTTTTATTATATGGTGCTGATTATTATGTTGGCTCATATACTGCAATATAAGGGGTACAATGAGAAGTACTATGGCCATGAGGCCAGAGTACAAGTGCCAGCTCATATACTCAGCATATGAGCTGGTACTTGTTACTACAGCCTCATGACTATAGTTTTTTCTCATTTTACATTTCTCTGGGAAACAAACAACAGGGGCACAACATATTTGGGAAACTTTCCCCGCGGCACACCCGACCATGTGTCGCGGCACACTGTGTGCCACGGCACAGGTTGAAAATCACTGCCTTGACTATGCATTCACGCGTCTGGTTCTAAGGCTCCACTCACATGAATGTATGCCCACGGCCAGCGGACTACGTCATTGGTGCACGGTGCGCGGCTGTGCACAGCGGGAAAGAAAACACATTCTATCTTTTCCCTTGTACAGTGTGGTACGGAGCCACATGATTGTGCACCGTACCGCCACTGGACCTATGGCCTTGGGCATGAGTGTTACAATGTAGGCAGTAAACCTCCTTGCATTCACATAATACATAAGAATACAATTACTATTAAACTAAACGACACCTACGTAAAAAAATACAAACTGCATCAATTAGTGACGTAAGTGATTTTCTCTTATTGGAAAAATGTATGAGGGGTTGTTTTTTGTGGGAAGACTGTAATATTCTGCACATACAACTTAATGACTTACCGTGTACTAACCTTTTCTATGGGTAATAAAAGAATATTCCATTTCCTTTTTCATGTATTAATATAATTTTTACCTTCATTATGTGAATACTACATTGTACTTTTATTCTATACGTCGTACATTGTATGATCATATATATTGCTTTGATACACAGTGGGACACAATTACTACATTCCGCGTAGTTCCCCGAAAGTGCATTGTCTGATGATAATGCACTGTTCCTTATTCACTAAGATTGTGAGCCGATATCCTGGCATGTTATCGCTCCCCGCTCAGGGCCGACATCTCAGAGTTCACCATCTTTTTAGTGGTGTGTAGTGCTAGGGCTGCAACACAATTTGAAAGTTAAATCCCTCGTCAGTCCAAATCAGTTGGATCATCCAACAGAACGCCCCCTAAATTGTGTCGCATGGAGGCTAGCGCAGCTGCGCCAAAATCCCAGCCATTAAATGCTTTTGCAGCCTTAATCCCCCAAAAAGGTGCACAGTCTGACCAAGAGGCAGCGCTAACTTGTAAATGATCCCAGTATATATCTATATATATACATATAATATATATATATACTATGATATATTAATATATTATATATTATATTATAATATAATATATATATATGTGTGTGTGGTAAATCAAGCAATAGATGTATAAAGAAATAAATGATCACGCATCACACTGCTTAGCATATATAGCAAATTATATAGGCCACTGTTTTATGTTCCTCTCTTATGGATTTTTTGCTAATTTTTACATTTTAGTAATCGCAATTAGTTATATTGTCTTCTGTTATGAAATGTGTAAGGCAGGTTTCCATCACATCGAAGAAACTACCGAGTCTGACAGTGCTGATAAGACTCTGGAACACAACCCGGGGCGAGGTCTGTAACCATGTGTAAAGCGATTTTGATACGTGCAAGGTACACACTTAAAGAATACAGTAGCATGCATCCAACTCTACAGAACAATTTTACTGGCTTCAACAGAATTTCAGCTTCATTTAGGAAAGCACATAATGGAGAGACTGAGATAGATACAGATAGATAGATAGAAGAAAATAGATTAATAAATGATACCTGAATGAGTGTTCGATTTGTGGAGTTCCTATATACTGTAGCATTTTTCAGTCCCTTACTATGAATGACTGCTGTATGTATATAGCACTGAAGGCTGGTGATATTATTGTAACCATCTGACTACAGGTCCGTTAAACGTGAAGTGTGTGTTATTGCATCTTGGAAAACGACCGCCGCCTGTCGGCTGTCGCCTGCGCTTTCAATTACTTAGCTCAGTTTGCCTTTGTGTGTTTTTCTCGGCTGGAGTTTTTGTGAGAAGAGTTGTTCTTTTTAGTGGTCTTATTTTAGAGTGCGTAACATTTTTTAAATCACTTTTTAGAGCATTTTTTTAAAGGTATTAATTAAAAATAATCATTTTCCTACAGGTTCAGTAACTATTCTGTTTTATTACAGTATTTTTCAGACATTATAAGGCGCACCTGATTATAAGGATGAATGACCAGCAGGTGGCAGACATGTGCACAGTTCATGGCAGCTGTTGTCTGTAAGTAAGGTTTATATATAAGGCGCACTGGACTATAAGGATTTTTTGTGCGCTTTATAGTTCGAAAAATACAATATACAGATTGTTACAGACGAGGCAATAACAAATGTGTGTGTGTGTGTGTGTGGGGGGGGTGTATTTGTGTTTTTTATACTTTATTAAGTGTTTTTATGGGAAAGTGACATTTTAGGGGATTATATATTTATGTATTTATTTTTTATTTATTCTAATGTTTTAACGTTACTTTTTTAACTTATACAAACTTGAAGTTGAAGCAGTGATGCTCTGGTCGCTGATTCAAGTCCAATACACTGCTCCACAATACTTATTTCAGTGTAAACTGTCTGAGCATGCAGTCATGTAAGGGGTTAACACTCGCGATCGTTCGTGAGCTGGTGTCAAAAGCGGGACGCTATATCCATGCGGGAAGTATCTTCCCGCAAGGACGTAGCATTGCATTGTGGTGCGCGTAGGGGTTAATTTCAAGATAATAACAGAATGATTAAAAATTATATTGTCCTAGGTGGGACACAAAAAGAGGGTTGCATGCCAAGCAGGAGACCAAAAATTATGAAGTCGTTAATCTGAACATATACTGGCAACAATAGCCATAAAAGATATAATGGGACAAGCTGAGGTACACAAATATTGTAAATAGTTTTATCAAGAAAAATTTTAATGTCACTGGTGCAATAGGAATAGCTTACCCGGGAGGATGCTACTACGCGGGATGACAACACCCCGACGTATGTTTCGGCTAGTTTGCAGCCCCAGATGAAAGCTGCAAACCAGCTGAAATGTGTTGCACGACCCATGTGTGCACAAAAAAAAGGGGTGCACACTGCCGACAGAAATCCTGAATCCAACGCACTCTGCACACTACACAGACAAAATGCAAAGACAGACTGCACCGTTTTTAGTAAATGTACCCATATATGCTCAGTAGAGGTCATAATAACCTATGTGCCCTCAGCTGGGCGTATTTTGTGAGAGTTGCCCAGGGATGTAACTGTCCATATAAATACAGGTACAAAAAACACAATGTAAAACATATGACTAGAGCTCTATTCTTCAGAAATACAGTCAGTGCTAAAGATTGTATAGCACCTCTCTTTTGGGAAGCCCCCCTATTCTTCATCTCATGTATGGGCAGTGAATGTAGTGAGTTACCTCATAATCTTGTTTTATATGAGGCGGAAGGGCATATTGCAATACGTGCTCAAATCAAATCCTCTTTAAACGCCAATATGTTCCCATCAGTCTGTTTTCCATTTAGTGAAATGGCTAATCCCTGAGATCAGTGCTCATGTAGGTAGTTTAAGAAACAGGGGACATATGTTCTAAACACTCTGAGACAGAGCCAAGATGGAGACAGAAGGGGTTTGCATATTTTTTAAAGGCGGCTTATTACTTTGATAGGATGTGGCAGGCAAATGAAGTATTAATGAGCTTGCTCTGTACACCAAGTAGAATATGAATAACCACAATTAACAAGCCCATAAAACCTGGAGATTAATAATACCTGACGCTGCATTTATTTGCCTCGAAATGAAGATAATATACAGCTGGCTCTTGTGTCCTGGTCTTGTTCTGAAGAAGTCAACAAAAATTAGCAGCTTCCGCATATTTATGGGGATTCTAAAAGAAGAACTACAAAATGCACTCATAAAGAAGCAGGATGAACGAGCACATGCACATGGAAAGATATATTTAGCTTGAAAACAGAAAGGACATTTATTTTTGCAACATGACAGTTTATCAATATTTACATCAATATAAAAATGTGGACATTTGATTTCAATGATTGAGTTTAATGAACTTAGCCTTGGTAACCAAAGACAACAGTTCAGAAATGCTGTCTTCAAGATGTTTGAAACCGGGGGGCGATTCAGGACTGTTGGAGGACCTTCAAGTATCCTGAAATGGCTCTTGTGTACATGTGTTTTGAGAGTATGAACAGATGTATGAGGATTTGATGGGTAAGGGCCTTCTCTGTATAAAATTTGGTGGGTGGTCTGTGTGGCCATGGGCCCGTAGAAAGGCCCAAACTGACTCTTTATAAAAGATTAACACCCACAATTAGTGCCAGCACCAATTGTAAGTGTTACCTGTGTGTTTGGTTACCCTAACTGAACTTCTGTTCAATGTTTGCCCAAATCCGCCGCTCATCCCTAAGTCTGACACATCTACCGGTACTACATTTTTAAATTCCCCATGAAATATCAATTCTGGTGCATAACTCTGAAGCGATTTCCTTACACAAAAAGTTACTGTGCTCAAGCAGGAATAGAACATGCCCTGTCTTTTGGGGCTGCAGGCTGTTAGCTTCACGGGGCATTTACTGCACTGTGAACGTACCTGATAGAAGTCTTTTAGGCCATGAGTCAGCTCATAGTCAAAGCACACAGTCATGTACATGAGGCCTGACATTAATAGCACTGCTCTTTAAGGAGTCACAAAAGGCTCAGAGTTTAAGAAAAAAACACTCCAGGCAAGACGTGTACCTGGAAGTTTCTGGGTGCAAATGCAAAATTTGTATCAGACCCCTAAATATAATGTATTGATAATAAAGCTAATCTTCTTGTGCAACTAAAGGGCCTACTAAGACTTCTAGGTTTGGATGGAAATACACCTTCTTTAAGTTATACCCCTTCTCTAGTATTGTATTAATTCAAGTATTTTCAGTTACATTTACTATTTGGGTAACTTGTTATCACCATCCACCACAGCTCTTGCTCCAGGGTCCCATCAAGCTGGTGACCTTCCGTATTATGCTAATGTTCCAACCACTTAATATCTGTCTGACTGGAAAATCTGCAAAAGCATACCGTACTCTCCTTTTTGTCTCCTGAGGTGCATTCTGGGATGATAATAAAATAGTTTGCAATAAACAGCTTTGTATCTGGCTGTGATTAATCTTTGTATCGTGAGTCGCCCAGTTTGATGTGTTGAGTGTTATAGGCTGAAGATATATAGGCAGCTATAGAATCCTACATGTTTGATTCTCTTTCGGGGCTTCGGAAATATCTTCATATGGGATTTAATCTGGGAAGTTAAGGGTATTTTTGTTATCAATTTGAAAGCTATCTCTGTCTTCCAGCTTGGTTCTGTTTGATAATCCCGTCATCACTAAATGTATATTTAATCCCTCTTATTTGACAGTAGCCAATCTTTTTGTGTCTATGAACCCACAGCCTTTAAATATGAAGGACTTAGCCCTCCTATTGTGTTAGCTCTGAACATGCTATTTATATTTTTGATTATGTTAAAAGCAATTTTGGAAAGTTCTTCTTGACGAATGATCGGTACAGATTACGAGATAGAAATGTAATATTTTATAGAATTATATACTTAGGCAAAACTGTTTATTGTAATGACTTCTCCTTTATCTAAAGTCTACATGTTATGAATTCGACAGAATGATCCATAGATCTTCCATGGAAAACAATTGGATCTTTCAGTTTTTATGGATTAGGAGAAAACTGAAAGATGCAACATTGTATTTCATACATCAAGCAGCTTGTTCTTAGTCAAATGAAATGGACTTCCAATTCAGCAGTCAAGTTTGTAATCTGTGTATAATTAATGATGTGTTTCTATAATGGATACTTGTAATGACTGTATTTTTATTAGCTGCTTTATTAATTGACAGTAACATAAAGATGTAAGCAACAGCTTATATACTAAAGAAAAATATTCTCCTACTAGCTACTGTACAGGTGTCAGACAGTGAGCAGCCTCCTTGATCATAGCATCTATATAAGAAAATGATGATTTAATTCAATGATTTAATTCCCAAAGAACCAATCAACACACAGGTAATTACTGGGGGCATTTATGCTGCCCTGTTCACTAGTTTTTTCCCCCTTAGTCCCCCTGAAGTGGGTGTGATGGGGCGGGGTATTCACCCAAAGCCGGAACATCTTAGCATCAATATGTACCTGTGGGGGGAAGATCAAGACAGGTGCAATATGATCCTGCTCTTGATGAATTCCCCCCACCAGCTTCTCAAAAGTTATGTCAATTACCTATCAACATGATATATTATAATTGAAATTATAATTGTTACAATAGCCAATATACAGTATCTCATATAATTGGGTACAGTCCTCAGATTTTTGGTAATACTTTTTCATATCTTTCCATTGATATTATGTAAAGTAGTGTACAGCTGGTATAACAGTGGAAATTTTGTGTGCCTTCCAAACCACTGGCAGCAAAACTGAGATCATCCCGAAGCGAAATGGCCAGTGATGCAGTTTTGCTCAAGGTTTATCATTCAATAAATGATTACTTTACATTTATCTACAAACTTCATTAGTCATTTCTCCACCCATGCCTCCATCTCATCGACAATCCCTCTGTAATGTTATTATTTGTGTAGATTTCTTTACAGAGCTACATATCATCTCCAAGTAATAAAATTATACTCAATTATTATTATATTATAATGCAAACTCTGTATGATGTTATTAATAAAATATTAGAAAGAAGTGGGGTCTATGTAGTGGCATCTTCCCCATGCTGACAGAGCTAATGCAGTGTCAACAGGTCATAGAGGCTTTAGGCTTCAGAGCTGCACAGAGCAGCAGCCGGGTTCGGAGAGCTGCAGGGGAATGAGTATAGATGAGATAAGTATCTTGAGTTTGTTATTTTAAGGGTTACAAAATAAGGAGGAGCTTCTGGGGGGTTTTCACAGGTGCTCCTGTGACCCATTTCTCCTGCTGCTGTGTACTTCTGTGTGACGGTACCTCTTTACAGCGGCTGTATGCATACTCATCCGTCTATGCTCCATTGACGGCGCCTGTGGTCAGTCGCGCGCGTCCTTGCCCCCTGGGATGCATGCGCGTTGGCACTGTGAAGTTTAAAGGGCCAGCGTGCCACTAAGCCGCTGCCCTGCTATATAGCCTGCCTTTTACTATGACTCCTGCCGGATCTTGTTGTTATTGAGGCTCTTGTGATTTATCCATTATGACCTCTGCTTCGTTACTTACTCCATCCGGGCTTTATCCCAGGTTTTTGCATAGCAGGTCACATGACTCTTAAAATCCTCATATATACTTCAAGTCAGAATCAGTAAATGTGCCCCCACCCGGGGATCTGAAGACTGGACTCTGTTCATAGAGTTAAAAGCTAACTATCTTGATCTGAGTGCTCGACATACATTTTACCCTACGGCTTTGACTTTTTTGCATATCTGAGTGAGATATTGCCCTAGTACGTGGGCAATTAATCTTTCTAGGCTCTCTGAACTTGACATAGCCTTAGTTCTTGTATGAATTTATATATATTTTCTCACCAGCATTATCATCAGTCTTCATGCAATTTAGAATACCCTGTGTATTGCTTATGTTGTTATTTTTTATTTCCAGCTGTGGATTGTTATTATACGGATACTTTATAATATGGGCATATATTTGGAGACAATTTCACAATTTTTTGCTGTCATGGGAGCAAGGATTATTAATAAAGCTTCATTACAGACACCTTACAGATGATTATTGCAGTCTGGGACTAAAGTAAAGCATCCAGAGAGCTCCACAGAGGTCACGGTGGTAGATAGGTCCATCTGTAATTAGGGTGCACTAGACAGAACATGCAATCTACATATGCATGTACTTATAAAGTGTCTGCACCAGTTTTGTGTTGTGGGTGCACTCTGACAAGACAGAAGAAAGGTGCACCTAAAGGGGAGTGTTAGTGCTTAGTCAGCGTTTGCACTACACTTAATACAGCAACTCAAAATAATTGTGCACACTTCCAGAGCAGTGAAGAGTGTGTCAGATAATTGAAGACCGTGTGCCAGTATTCCAAACTGCAGTTTGCCTCAGTTTTGATAAATCTGGACCACTGTTTTTTTTATTTATCAATCTAGCGTATATATCCAAACATGACGTCCGTAAGACCAACACTTTTCAATTTTTTATATTTTTTTTATGGATATCACATTTTGATATGTGTAACATTGATCAATAAAAATACAGTGTCTTCAGTAATGCTGGATCATGGACTATATATTCGTTGACTGACTCATTTTTTAGAACAAACAATTGGAATTGTGGAGGGTATGAGTGCTGTTTATTTCTACATTGGTTTCACAACACTTCAGCTTTGAATGGTCAAATGCTGGTAGATTTAAAGAAACTCCTGGCCTCAAACATACTGATAATTATTTAGGCTAATGTACAAGATCATTATTGCCAAAACTACAATGTCTTGCCTGGTTCCTTTAATGCCCACAGAAAGAACCTATTGGGGTGCTACAACTAATAATGCACATGACCACTGAGATAAAGCTTAGTTTTCAGTGTTCTACTCCAAAACACCACCTGCTTGTCCTGTGTCCACTCTTGTCCAGATACAACACAAAGTATTATTATTAGAAAAAAAGAATATAAATGACACAATAATATCCTGACTTATTGTAAATTCCATCCTATTCTGATATTGGCATATACCGGTAATCACTCTTCACTCATTGGGATGCTATAAAGATGTTTTCATTTTTTGTCTCTGGTTTATTTTTTTCTTTCAAAACTTTTCTTTTGCAGTTTCTGCATAAATTAGAGAAACTGGCATGAAGCTGCCTCATCAGAACCGATGATTACATCACAGGAGACATCCCTACCAGCCATAGAATCTGCCAGAGTCTAGCTGCCCCGTCCAAGGCCTTTCATATCCACTTTGCATTGAGGATCAGACCTAGAAGGATAATCTGTTCTTGGCCATAGCCAGAGCTGCTCATACTCAGTAAATCAGCATTTCCAGGATGTGTTTGTGCTCCGGCGGTGATGGTAATTTATTCTAGTATTATATATTAAATCATATTTGCTGTCATCTATTTTACAATTTGATAGATGTTTTTATTTGTAGAGTTTCTTAAATTGCCTCTCCAATCAAGTCACAACATTCTCTTTGTCTGCACAGTAATTTGACATTTCAGAGGGGTAGTTTGTACGTAAAGATGCTCTTTAGGAAGTTAAAAACAAGATCGGCCATTTTGGATTTTGTGATTTGAAACTTCTGGTCGCCCTGTCATCCATCTGCACTGACGTATACTAAGATGCTTTCCTGCTATTTGCTGCGTCCCCCACTCCTCAGCTAATTCTATATGCCTGTCAATATTACGCATGCTTCTTCTATACTGTGAAGAATAGGGGTTTTCTCATGTGTAATATTCATGACACACACATAAAACATGACAGATGCCGATGCCACCTCTGGGACGTGCACCTATCTTGAAAACAAGGCTCCAACCCCTTTTAACAGTAAGGCCAAAGCAGAGTTTGCTATGGATTCATGGTCCCTCTAGATTCAAGTCTATAAGAGCAATGAGAAAAGCAGAGTTTATAGACTATGTTAAAGGAAACTACCATCAAAATTAAACATGATACACCAGTGCTATTTACTCATAGATGCAGGCACCGTGGCTGTGGTAATGTTCTTATATTTGCAATGCATGGCCTTCTTACTACTAAAATGAACGTAAAATTATGCTAATGAGCATGAAAGGCTACTGGGGCAGTTCCAAGAGCCCCACCATGCTGCAGATTCACAGGCTGTTAGACTGTCTCACCCTGGTCCTCTGCTCGGCACTTCCCCCCTCCCTCTGCCTGATGTAATCTCAATGCAGTACAGCTCATCGTACTCCTGACCTGTGAATCTGCAGTATGGAGGGGTTTTGGGAATTTCCCCAGTAAACTTTCAGGCTCATTAGCATAATTTAAAAAGTATTTTAAAAGCAGCAGAGAGGGGGATTGTGCATGTAAGTGGCACATGACATGCCTCTCAGTCTATGCTAGACACTGACATATTGTGCCACTGTGGCTTCTGTGGGGATTACTTGTGGGGTCTGGGATTAGAACTATGAGTTTCCATCTGTCACTCCTGAGTATATGGAGCAGTGCAGCGGGTAATGGGTTTCATCCTCCGTGTTGGTTCTTGGGGTCCAGTAGTTCCTTCACGTTGGGGGGCAAACTATTGTCTCTCTGTAGAATAGTAGATACTCAACTTTTGATGTGTCTCTTTTGTCAGGCGTGATTGGTCACTATTTTGGTCTGGTTATGTTTGAGTTCCTAGGCTACCAGGGGCCAATGTGTTGTTGGATTAGGCTATATGGTAGAAGAAATTTGAGGGGCTTCTTTGTAAGTGGGCCAGGAATGATAAGCCCCTCTGCTATAAGGTATAAGGGGAATCTGCCCAGTTCACCCACCATGACCAATCTCAGTATGTGCGTAGAACCCATTTCAATTTACCAAGGGATGAGTCAATTAACAAAGGGTATAGACATATTACAGATGCAAATTAATAATCCAGGTTTATATAAACTTGCACATGCAACTATCTGTCCTTTTAGGCACTTTTGGTAATTTTACCAGTCCCATTTTGTAGTCTCACACAAGACATCCAACATATAAAGTATAATACAGCATAGCTATATATCTCATATATCTCAAATACATATCTATAATAAATAGAATATGTCACATATTCCCTCCTTCCTTCATCTCTTCACTGGGGCTCCTTGACAGCATTCAACCCCTGCTTCAATGTAGCTTTCACATTGTAATAGAAGTCTTTGAAACAAAGCCTGATTTCCATGTCCTGTCATTTATGTCTATTGTCTTTGCTCTCTCGGTTCTCAACCATTTATTTTCTGTTGTAGAAATCCTCAGTTTTTGTGACGATCATCACTTTAGTGCTGTGGGCCTTTGTGAAGAGCATCTAATGAAACGACCTCTGTAAATGGTGCAAAAATGATATTTTGTAGATTGCAGCTGAGCGAGATGGAAAGATTTTTTTTAATGTTCTGGATATTGCTTTCAAAGTACTTTAATTGCCTAAATTAATAATGGCGCTTTTCTTTGGCTCTGGTAAGGGACAAGTGAATTTGAATCGCTCTCAGAAGGATTGAAGCGCTGGCTATCTTCCTCTGATTACTTTTTTGCATTCATTAGAAAATTAAAAGAGAAGCACAAGGTCACCCTTGGCAGGACGCACTCACTTTCTATGCAATGCAAGGAAAAAAGCAAATTAGACGACTTCTTAACTGATTTGCTACAAACAAATAGAAGATTTTGGAAGATCAGAAGCTGTCAGGGCTAGCATCAAACAGCATGGGTGAACAGCTCAGTGGCAGGCCAGTACAATGTAGGTAAGGTGCATGTCAAGAGATTCATAAAGGGCTGTTGTAAAAAGGGGGGACAGAGTACAAGGGACAGAGTTATGGTAGATATATTATTATTCACTGCAGTATTATAGGTATTGCCAGACCACTAGGACCAAGTGGGGGGAATTTCCACCCTCCAAGCTCTGTGAACACTAGTGACTGTGAGGGTTCGGTGTTAGTGAACCCCCTGAACTACCACAGACGATGCCGAACCTTGGGACCAGAATCTAAGTGGCACCCGGTCTTCACCGGAGCCGGCCGCAAAGCAGGATGGTCTTGCAGCAGCGTGGTGCCACCAGGTCGTTCCACAGGTGCAACTAGCCCGCAGTGGCAGCCAAGGTTGAGATACAGGAACTGCAGGCAATCTTGTGGTCAGAAGCAGGCAGAAGTTCAAGGCAGGCTGCAGAGGTGCAGAGTCAGGGTCAGGCTGGGGTCACAAAGGGAGGTCATAGCAGGAACACAGGGAATACTCTCAGGAAGCTTTTTCAATGGCATGAAGCTCAAAGATTCGGCAGGGGTTGATGGGAACAGCTGGACCTTAAGGAAAACCTGGCGCTGAAGCCAATCAGCGCCAATCAGCAGTGCACTAGCCCTTTAAAACTTCGAGAGCCGGTGCATGCGTTACCTAGGGAGCAGGGACACGCGCGCCAACCAGATGAGGAGGAAGCAGGAGTGTGCAGACAGGACCAGTCATCTCGACGGGCTGAGACAAAGTGGCGGAGGTAACAGCCGAAAACCTGATTCACTCTTTCTACTTGACCATTCGACTGTGGGTGATAGGCAGAAGAAAAGTCCAGTCTTACTTGTAGCTGGTTACACAAAGAACACCAGAACTTAGACACAAACTGGACCCCTCGATCAGACACGATGTGTTGTGGAAGACCATGCAGCCGGAAAATATGCTGGAAGAACAAACTAGCAAGATGTGGAGCAGAGGGAAGACCTGGAAGAGAAACAAAATAGGATATATTGGAAAACGGGTCAGTCACCACCCAGATGACTGTATTGCCAGAAGAAGAGGGCAGATCTGTGACAAGGTCTATTGCCACGTGAGACCAAGGAACAGGTGCAGGATCCCACAAAATCCCACACATCTCTGACCAGGTGAGGCAACCAGTAGTAGTGGGAAATCAGGGCCACAGAGTGTTGCATCCAAGGGTGCGCAGCCAGATGCAAAGAATGTCCCCCGGAGTGCAGGTCAGACATATGTCTTGCCGCAAAGAAGCTGCCAGAGATCCACCAGAGTGGCAACAACCAGTTGTTCAGGAGAGATAATATGCCTTGGGACCAGCTCTTCTCCAATTATGTCAGAGGTACGGGAAAGAGCATCGGGCCTTGATGTTCTTTTCTGCAGTAAGGAAATGGATCAAAAGATTAAAGCCTGAAAAGAAAAGTGACCAACGGGCTTGCCTTGGATTAAGGCACTGGCCTGTCTGGAGATACAGAAGGTTCTTATGATCAGTGTACACACAAACCGGATGGTGAGCTTCTTCCAGTAGATATCGCCATTCCTCCAGAGCAAGTTTGATGGCTAACAGTTCTCTATCTCCAATAGAATAATTTCTCTCTGCAGAGGAAAAAGTCTTAGAGAAATAAAAAGCAGGTCAGAATATGGCCTTTAGGATATTTCTGGGTGAGCACCGCCCCAGCACCAACGGAGGATGCGTCAACCTCAAGATGAAAGGGTTTCTCCATGTCAGGCCTACAGAGAACTGGAGCTGAGGCAAATGCTGACTTCAACCTGGAGAAGGCCTCTTCAACCACTGAGGGCCAGGCTTGGGAATTAGCACCCTTCTTGGTAAGTGCCACGATGGGAGACACCAGAGTGGAAAAATAGTTTGCAAAACCCAGGAGCCCATTTATGGCTCATAGGCGTTCTGGGCATGGCCACTGTAGAACTGCAGACAGTTTAGCAGAATCCATCTGGAGACCTCTGTCAGAGATTATATAGCCGAGGAAAGGAAGGCTGCGTTGATGAAACGGACATTTCTCCAGCTTGGCATAGAGATAATTAGCCCAGAAGCAGTCAAGAACTTGCCGTACGTGGGACTGATGGGTCTCGAGGTCAGGGGAAAACAACAATATGTCATCTAGGGAGTCCACAACACATTTATACAGTAGATCTCTGAAGATGTAATTGACGAATTCCTTGAAAACACCAGGAGCATTACATAGTCCAAATGGCATCACAAGGTACTCAAAATGTCCATCACGATTGGTAAGCACTGTCTTCCACTTGTCAACCTTGCTGATCCAGATGAGATTATAAGCTCCACGCAGATCCAACTTGGAAAAACCCTTGGAACCATGCAGACGGTCCAAGAGCTCTGTGATCAATGGCAGGGGATAGAGGTTCGTAACTGTGAACTTGTTAAGCCCATGATAGTCTATACAAGGATGGAGGGAGCCATCCTTCTGGGTCATGAAAAAGAAGCCTGCACCAGCAGGAGAAGAGGATTTGTGTATGAAGCCTCTCTGCAGGTACTCTTTAATTTACTCTGATAAAGCAGCAGTCTTTGGAGCTGAAAGAGGATAAACACGACCTCTGGGAGGATAGGCACCTGGAAGGAAATCCCCCGGACAATCATAGGGAAGGTGTAGTGGCAAAGTCTCTGGCAAAGTCCGGATAACACGTAGGTAGGCCGTCCAGGGGCTTGGGAGTCATAGAGGAGGCCAGGACAGGTATAGGTGCCAGCATACAGTGGGACAGACATTCTAGTCCCCAATGAAGGATCTCCCCTGTCTTCCAGTTAAGGACCAGTGCGTGGAGTTGCAGTCACAGGAGACCCAGCAGAAGAGATGAGGTGGAGCCTAGCAGCACATAGAAGGACAATCTTTACTTGCGAAAAGCTCGGACAGGATTTGTCTACTGACTGAGGAAATAATGAGATGCTTCTCCAGAGGGACCACCAGAATGTGATGCAGGTAGACAAGGGCAGCATACCCATAGTTCGCCGCAGCACCTGACTCCAAGAAAGCATAACCTTGAATCAGAGAACGAGAGCTTGAATGGAGGAGCACAGGAATAGTCAAGAATGGAGAAGCTTGGTTCACACCAAGGGACGCTTCTCCCAAGAAGTGCTGGCATTTCCTGGACGCTGGGGATGGACTGGACAATCCCCAATGAAGTGTTTAGGATTGGTACAGTACAGGCAAAGATTCTACTGACATCGCCTGGGTAGTTCCTGGGAGGAGAGTCTGGCTCTGTCCACCTGCGTAGGCTCCTCTGCAGAAAGTATGGCCAGAGGCTGGAGCAGCCCTTGGAAAGCAGGAGCCAGGCGAGGTAGACGTTGTGGGCCGACTTGGGGCTGCTTGTGATATAACTCCTCAGCAGGCTCCACAAACCGCACATCAATCAGAGTCGCTAAGTGATGAGACCACTCGGGGTAGACAGCAGGCCACAAGCAGCCAATACGTCCTTAACTTGCGAAGAGAGTCCTTTTTTGAATGTTGCGGACAGGGCTTTATCGTTCCATGGTACGGAACTGGACAGCATTTTCTCCCACGGACAAGTCCACCTGTTGCAGGTTCAGCAGTGTACTTTCATCTGAGGAAGCTTGTGCTGGTTCTTCAAACATGGACCGGAATTCCGCCAGGAATGCTTGTGCGTAGCCTTGACTGGATCACCTCTGTCCCATAGAGGGGTGGCCCAGGCCAGGAATTTCCCAGAGAGAAGACTGACAATGAATGCCACATTGGAGCATTCAGTGACAAACTATGATAACATAAGTTCAATGTGCAAAGAGCACTGAGTAGTAAAGCCCTTGCACAACTTAGGGTCCCCATCATACTTATCGGGCATAGAAAGTCTGAGACTTGATTCAGCGGCAGGCAGACAAGCCGAGGTAGCAGGAGAAGTCACAGGAGTTGTTGCAGTAGTAGTCTCTGAAACCTGGCGCTGATGCTGGGTGACAAGCAACTTCTGGAGAATGGCGGTGACTTGTCCCAGCTGTTCTTCTTCCAAAGTAATCTGCTTGGACTGCTGGACCACAACGGTTGTGAGATCAGCCAGTTTCGGAAGTGGCACCTTGGCAGGTTCCATGGCCGGATCTTACTGTCAGGGCTCGGGGTCAGTGAACCTTCTGGATCACCACGCACAATGACACTAGCCGACACCTGGGACCGGAATCTAAGTGGCACCCACTCATTACCAGAAGCCACCTCAGAGCAGGATGGTCTAGCTGCCACATGGTATCACCAGGTCGTTCCACAGGTGTGACTAACCCGCGGTGGCAGCCAAGGTCGAGGTACAGGAACGGCAGGCAATCTCGTGGTCAGAAGCAGCCAGAAGTTCAAGGCAGGCGACAGAGGTCAGGGTCAGGTCAGGTGTCACAACGGTAGGTCAGAACAGGAACACAGGGAATGCTCTCAGGAAGCTTTCTCAATGTCATGAAGCTCAAAGATCCGGCAGGGGGGTGATGGGAGCAGCCGGCCTTTATGGAAAACCGGGAAGTAGCCAGTGCCAATCAGTGGTAAGCTGGCCCTTTAAATATTCGAGAGCCGGCGCGCACGCCACCAGAACAAGTAGGAAGCAGGATCGTGGAGAGGTAAGTGAGGGCTGGGGATCACGCTGCCATGGAAAGGGGCACGAGTGTGCCTGTGATCTGAGACGTAGATCGCAGGGCCACCCGTGACAGTGATTATAAAATTGCCACAACAGGAATCCTTCACTATGACACAGGCAGCACAACAGCATAAATTCATTAGTGCAAAATATATGCACTTTGAAATACTCTATATATGTTTTTACTATGGTTCTGGTGCAACATTTCTGTGTGGGGACTATTTCTGGTGTTGCTTTTCTGTACAGAACCTCGTTCTGGTGCTGTTTTATATTGTGCTGATCTCATTTCTTGCTGTTTTTTTTAAAGGGCACCCGCCACCAGGACAAGGGACTGTATGGAAATGAGGCAAATGAGGGATTCCAGCTCGATGGAAAAGTTAAAAGGACTTTATTTCAATTTCCTTGGGAAGCGACAGATTCATGATTTCTTGTGCACGTTCTTAATGAATCTGTCGCTCCCAGCATAATACACAGGCAGAGAACTTATAGTGAAGTTTCCGACATTCTGAGTAAATATGCCCCAGTATATCAGAAAATAGTAAATCATGGTAATGGATAATTTGGGCTTGTTTTTCAACCAGAAGATCTGGGTACTATGCAATATTTGGGGAAAACTTTATCATTGGCTTGCATGCCACATTTCCTTGCGTATGATCAGTAATTGCCACATTTTTTCCCTTCAAATCCACCTCCATGCCAAGTGGGCAGTAAATTGGAATGGAGGGGGCCATGAAACAGTGCATTTGTTATAGCCTGTGCTAGCTCCCTGACACAGGCTATAGCAGAATTTTACGCTATGCAGGCCCTGGCATTTTAAAACTATCAGGGCTTTGTATGGGCCATGTAAAAAGACAATGATCCCAAGCACAACAGAAAAGCAGAAGAACAGAATGACTGAAAGGATCAGAAAGAAAAAAAATCTAGGTGTTACAATGGCCTAGCCAAACTCAAGACCTCAACCTAATTGAATTGATGTGGCAGAACCTTAAGATTTACAAATGCCTTCAAACCCGAATGACCTAAAGTAAAAGTTTAAAAGAGTGGGCCAAAATTCATCCTGAAAGATCCTTTTAAACTGTGTCCTAATATATAAAGCCATTTCTTTATGGATCAATTTTGTTAACTTATAACCGCCATACTATTTTTATGATGTAAAAAAATTATTTATTGTTGTCCCTAAATTGCATATTATTAGAGATGAGCGAGTATACTCGTCCGAGCTTGATGCTCGTTCGAGTATTAAGGTACTCGAAACGGCTCGTTGCTCGGACGAGTATTTCCCCTGCTCGAGATCGGGCATTTAATTAAAAAAACACAGTGAAGAACAATGAAGAATAGAATAAAAACAGTGAACACAGGATCATTTAAGTGAAAAAGACAGTGAAGAACACAGTGAAGAATAGATTACAGATGTTCGGCACATCTGCTTACTTGTCGGAAGATACGCGCGGAACGGCAGCAGGGAGACATCAAGCAGCAGGGAGACATCAAGCAGCACGGGGAGACATCGGGCAGCGGGGAGACATCGGGCAGCACGGGGGAGACATCGGGCAGCACGGGGGAGACATCGGGCAGCACGGGGAGACATCGGGCAGCACGGGGGAGACATCGGGCAGCACGGGGCAGATGTGCCGAACATCTGTAATCTATTCTTCACTGTGTTTTTCACTGCGTTTTTCGTTTAAATGATCCTGTGTTCACTGTGTTCACTGTTTTTATTCTATTCTTCACTGTTCTTCACATCTGTTAACTTGTCGGGAGATAATATACGCGCGGAACAGTGAAGAATAGATTGCAGATGTTTGCATACATCTGCTAACTTATCAGAAGACATTCTTTTTCAATTAAATAACACATTTTATTCCTGAACCTTGGTCCCTTTGAAAAATGCTCGGGTCTCCCATTGACTTCAATGGGGCTCGTTATTCGAGACGAGCACTCGAGCATCTGGAAAAGTTCGTCTCGAATAACGAGCACCCGAGCATTTTAGTGCTCGCTCATCTCTACATATTATCCTTTAGTTTCATGTGCTATGTGACTTTAAGGTCAAGGAGATGTCACTACCATAGTTCAACGTGATCTTCCTGGTGGATGGTTCTCCTTTGAGATCAGAAACATTCACATTATGCGAAATATCACACCTCCAATGTGTGTCAGCTGCATTTAATCAAAACACTTTGGTAAAGGTAGCTGAACAGGTGTGAAGGGAGGAGGGAAATATAATAGAATGATATTTCAGCCTTTACACTATTCATGGTCTAAGGAAAGCGAAGTGACAATGACCTCACTTGCATTATGCAGAAATTGTACATTGTTACATCTGAACCATTCCCATGTAAACTACAAAACTATAAAGCTTGTTTCCAGAACTTTTGTCCTTTCAATAAATTATGGTAAGAAATAGAATTTTTGGGCTGTTTCTCCAGGGTATGTTATCTGCTGTAGAGTGGCAGAACTAGTACAAATACATAAATCATTACTTATATCGAAAGGAGATAAGTGATGCAAGGAATGTAATTCAAGTGTAAAGGTTTTCCCTTAAAGAGAACCTGTCATGCAAAATAACCCCCCTAAACTAAATATATTGTCATAAACTGCTATTAGAGAGCATTGCCTCTATCCCTTCATTGTCCCTCTACATGCCTGTAAACCTAAGCAATAAGGTCCTAAAGCTGTATGCAAATGACCTGTGAAATGTCCAATGAAGCATTAGCATATTCAAGCTGTCCACTCTATTCATGAGTGGGAGGCACAGCCACACCCCCAGTGCTTGACTGACAGCCTGTATAATGATGTGAGGCTGCATAATGATGTGCTTCCTGGTGCTGGTGGCCACGCCCCCTGCAGCCTGTGTGTGCATGTGTGCGTGTATAGGAGAGATACAGCAGCTCCAGGCAGCCATGTTACAGCAGAACATGTCAGATTCATGTATAGCTGATGTCTGTGTCTCTCACCTGTATATTAGGAGGATGCAGCATGCCAGCAGATGCAGCACACACACTAGCCATGCTTTACTATACATTACACACAGACATGAGCAGGGGGAGGAGAGGGGAGGGGTAATGGGTGACATCACTGCCTCTGACCATGTGACCAGCCTCATTTACATGATAAAGAATAGATGATTTTACAATGAATAATGTATGAAATAACTAGATAAAGGCTGGGATGGATCCTTGTGAGCTGCTCCAACAGGTAGAGGTGACAGGACTAGTGGCAGAGACCTGATGACAGGTGTCCTTTAAAGTTAATCTCATGTTTTAGATTATATCGTAGCCATGTAGCCATTTCTTCTATTTCTATGAAAGTCATTTATCTAGCTTTCATAGTTATATACATATACATAATTGTATACAGTAGATTAACATATATGCATTCAGATGGGTGACAGCCCTCATTGGGGTTATAGTGGTTTTCTTACTGTATACCAGTCCTAATTCAATAACTAATGTTACATTGTATACCTTTTGAAAGATATAACTCCCATTGTTCTGAAGGAACAATCCATAAATAATATTCCATGACAAATCATTTCCATCTCACTTTTTTCCACGCCTTTCTTAAGAAAATATGTGGCCTGAATGCAGAGAAATCTTTATTTGTATTAATTGGAAATGGAAATTGTGACCACATGGTACAGTGCACCCATGGTACCCATGGTGCCAGTTTTCTATCTGACGTTCTTTATAGTGTAAACTGCTTGCACAGGTATTTAAGTGTCTGCACCACAAATGCGCTCAGTCGGACCATGCACTGGATTTAACATACAAAGCCTATGTTAAAGGTGCAGCACAAAAAAGTTGGTGAACTCTGTCGGGCCAGTTGCACCCACATTACAGGGGCAGAGCACTTTTAGTGAAGTTTCATACATTCTTAGTAAATGTGCTCCAATGGGTTCAGAAATTTAGATGGAAATTATCCGACACAGGGTATAGTGGGTCGAGTTTAATAAACCCACAACTCTCAATCAGCCATTACAAATAATCACATGCCCCCTTCCATTGTGCAACTGAAGCAGATACTTTAAAGAAAGACATACATACGATACAGCGCATTTATTTAATTGACCGGAGACCGGAGAGTTTTATGTGACCAGAGAGCTGACAGATTCCTCTTAAACGGATTGTTACGCTTTTTTAACAAGTTTATTGATAGAGTTTGTTCAGACATTAGGGAGAAAGTCATTGAATTTTGTAAAAATATAATGAGAAGGTATAGAGTCACACTGCACAAATTTAGTTAGCTTCTTCAAATCAACTGTTTGGGGGATAGCCATTTCCACTTTGTAGACAAAACATAAAATAATAATAATAATTCCTTTATTTATATAGCACACACAGATTATGCAGTGCTGCACAGAGTTTGCCAAATCGAACAACTCAGTGAAACTGCTGCCAATATTGTGCAAATTCAACTTAAACTAGGCACACAACATTAAAAATTATACAAAAGCCAACACAGTTTTCACTTTTCCTTTATAAATGTGCCCATCTAGTATTTCAGCTTGCAATTTTTTTGATAATCTCTCATTTTGAGGTTTCTCTGTTACTTAATCACATTTACCTCCCATTCCCCTGGCCATGCAGAATCACTTGGTTCTATACCATCATTATTAAGATGTTGTTAGAAGTTACACTGGGAATTAGTGTATAAGATTAAAATGAGCTAAATTCTGACTCACAATTCACTACAAATCAATGACTGGTCTGAGGCATAACTTTAAAGACAATGATGAATGACTCCAGTTATGAAATCATTGATCATGAATTTGCAATGCCCTTTCCAAATAGCAGCTCCTAGAAGTGAAGCAAAGGAAATTACAATTGACTGCAGTGTTTCTGCAACTTCCCCACCAGGGGCCAACAGTGTATATGGGCAGCTGATGACTAGGAAGGTGTGGCAGGATCGAAGGCAGATTTGCAGCAGGTGTCACAGTAGCCTTGTCCTAGAATAGAACTCATCCACAAACCATGTTAGTGTTATGGCATGGTTGGATGATGCCCATCAATTAGACCATAGATGGCAGTAGCGTATTAATGCTTAATAGCTGAGCAGATAAATAATGGTGACAATAGTAATAAAGGTGCAATGAGTTTGAAGGTGGTAGAGGAGATCTGACCAAACCAATTCCAGCTAGCCTTAGGAAGCCAACTGGGTGTAGAATTTAGTAAAGCAACATGGGGAGAGAAAAAAATGTAGACCGCACTTCCACACATCACACAAGTCCACTAACCACTTCATGGTGACCTCGTTGTAATGGGTCCCTACACTAATGTATGCAGAATAACATGGCATCCACCGCCGCTGCAGCACAGCACCGGCAGGGACCAGGACCCGGTTGCCCCCCAGCACCCATACTGGTAGGCATAACCCCCATGGCTCTGGGCCCTCGGTCCCCACCAGCACCGCACCACAGAAGCGGCAGATGCCATGCAATACCGCACCATGAGAACAGGAAAAAAAGGCTCACCATGTGTGAACAGGTGTTGAATACTCACTGTTCCATGTGGTCTCAGACCTGGCTGAGAGGAAGTAGGCGGCCCCTATATGCAGTCTCCTGCTAATTTAAAAACACCTGGGTCAAATGGGACGGGGTGCTGGTACCAGGAAAAAACAAATTAAATAAAGGGATAGAATGTACTAAACCAACATGGGGAGAGAAAAAGAACTGAACCGCACATCCACACATCACACAATGATCTACTCCCGCAAGGCTACATTAACTCGAGATTCTTAGTTATATTTTGATCGAATTGTATAAGCCCACTAACCACTTCATGGTGACCTCATTGCAACGGGTCCCTACACTGTTGTGTGCGGCATCACATGGCTTCCACCACTGCTGCAGCACCGTCAGGGACCAGGACCTGGAGCCATTAGGGCTATGCCTGCCAGTATGGGTGCTGGGGGTCAACCAGGTCTTGGTCCCTGGCTGTGCTGTGCTGCAGTGGCGGTGGATGCCATATGATGCCCTGATTATCTATCAGTTGTTATCACCAGGTCAAACTCTTACATGTGTGTAGGCCTGTAAGATTGTAGTTATTACAGTAGAGGGGTCCTCTCATCCCTCTTTAGACTGGCACAATGTCAACCCTGATTATCTATCAGTTGTTATCACCAGGTCAAACTCTTGTAGGTATATAAAGTTTCATCAGCCAGTTAAATGACTGATCTATAATATAAAGCTTCAACAATCTAAAGAGGGATGAGAGGGCCCCTCTGCTGTAATAACTACAATCCTACAGGTCAATTGGATAAGTTACATGTGTTTCACCACTGCTGTACCCATTTTATATTATTTATTTAAAAAATCTTTTTTCTTGTGCCCCAACTACCATAGGTACCCAGAACAGCTGCCTTATTGGCCTTGTCTTCCCAATCTTACAGAGGAAGCTATGATTTAATGGATTTGCATTGTGTCAGCAAGAATATCTTTCTAAAGAAGAATCAAAAGGCAGCAAGGCAGGTACATCTGCGGGGAGCGGGACGTCTTCGATGCTACATACCCCTGAAATGTTTTACACTTCTTTTCATGTACAATAATACAGCACAAATCTTACGTGAACCTGGAGTCAGATCAGATGTCTCATTAATTCCTCTGTGTTGAGTATATGAATGATGAAAAAAGTAGCACAGATGCAGCGCCAGCAGGAAATTCTCACATTCAGCTGCTACTTTTTTTATGTCATGTGTCATGGTGCCGTATGTTGGCGCTGCCCTGAGCCTTTGCGGTTTGTGAATATAACATTATATATATATATATATATATATATATATATAAAACATTTTCTCCAATTCTACTTTTCTGCTGCTCTTGCAGAAATCACTGGATATGCATACAATAGAATGTGGCACTTCTTAAGGAGACAGAAGAAAGAACACATTTTATTCATTTATTTTTTCACACCTTGACAAAGCCACTGGTGGCGCAGTGGCACATTGGAACAGATCATGTGCAAAAGCCACAGACATAACTATACTGTAGTATGGAAGTATATGGTGGGATTAGAGAACCAAGTTAAAGTACCCCAGGCGGTCTGAACAAAAGGAAAAAAAATTTCAAAACTTAAAATGTCTAATCAGCCCACTTTCCCTAGAACTGATATAAAAATCAGAAACATGTTAGGCATTTCCAATTCCCAAAATTACAGTTTTATGTAAATATAATAATATATTCCTGTCTTTTTAATTTCTTTAACTGTAATCAAACACAATAAAAACAATATAAATTTGGTAGCCCTTGATCATACAGAGCCAAAGAATAAGGCTTACCTTATAGGGCCAGCATCCTCCTGTTTGGGGCTGGCTAATCCACCTCCCTTTCTGCCTTGCCGGATTTTCTCCTAGGATCTTCCAGGGTTTCCAGACCTAGCTTCCTAAAGCTGCTTCTAAGGAAGAGAAACCCCATTAGCATTTCCAGACGCTTTCCTGCCCTCCAATGTTTCCAGATGCTCCTGTGTCTCGAGCGTTCCCAGACGCTCCTGTGTCCTGTGTCTCCAGTGTTCCAGACGCTCCTGGTGGGTTCTGTGTTCTCAGCAGTCCCAGATGTCTCCAAGCCACCAGCTCTCCTCCGTGGGCCAGTCTGTTCCTGTTTGCCTGCGTTGTGTGCCAGCTCATCCTTCCAAGCCGCATTCCTACTGTCACCCCAGGCTCGGACTGTGTCCTACACCCCCTGCTTCTCTGGCTGCCACCGCGGGCCTAGTCACACACGTGGTGGAATGGCCTGGTGGCAAGATTATCCCGCTTTGTGGCGGGCTCTGGTGAAGAGCAGGTGTCACTTAGACTCCAGTACCGGGTGTTGGCAAAAACCATCATCGTCTCCTGCGGTGGTCCAGAGGGTCCACAGAATCCTCCTTCCCAAAGAGACTCTAGTCCCGTGTCTGTGTACCATTACAGCAAGATCCAGCCATGGACTCTGCCAGGATCAGGGACTCAAGGATTCTCAACAGTTGCTGGCAGTTTTTTCTGGATTAGTCACCCAGCAGTCCCGCCTGCTCACTTAACAGGAAGAACAACTAGGCAGAGTTGCCTCCGTGCTTCAAAGTCTGATAAAACCCCAGCAACTTCAAGGTCAGCTTCCATGTCTGCCACGCTTGGCTCCGGCTTTCCAGGAGTAACTCCAGCTTTCGGCTTTTCCAGAAGCCACTCCAGCCTCTGGTTTTTTTTTCCAGAAGCCACTACAGCCTCTGGCTTTTCCAAAAGCCACTACAGTCTCCGGCTTTTCCAGAAGCCACTACAGCCTCCGGATTTTCCAGAAGCCACTCCGGCCTCCGAGTTTTTTTACAGAAGCCACTCTGGCCTCCGGCTTTTCCAGAAGCCACTCCAGCCTCTGGCTTTTCCAGAAGCCACTCCAGCCTCTGGCTTTTCCAGAAGCCACTCCAGTCTCCGGCTTTCCAGAAGCCACTCCAGCCTCTGGCTTTCCAGAAGCCACTCCTGCCTCCGACTTTGCAGAAGCCACTCCTGCCTTCGGCTGCACAGTCCGCAGAGGTGGCAATTCAAATTGATAGAGCCCTGCTCAAGGCAAAGGGATGTCCCACACGTCTTCAGCAAAGCCTCTGCCTGTTCGGTGTCAGTTCCTGGTCTAGGATACACCATCACCCTGGGGTCCTGGGCGAGACCCTCCTCAGTATGTATATGGTGTCTCCTCATCTGCCGGTTCCTGTTCTCCTCCAGAGGACCTCCACCCCCGGCCTGGACTCACCTCTCCAATGCTCCTGCTTCCCGACTAGGCCACACGCCTGCTGCCCGTGCACGTCCCCGCTCACTATGGCGCGCACGCCGGCTCTCCTATCCTTAAAGGGCCAGCCTCCTCCTGATTGGTGCTGGCTAATCCGGCTCACCCTTATATCCGACACCTCCCTTCCTGCTTTGCCGGATGTCCTCCTAGGATCTTCCAGGGTTTCCAGACCTAGCTTCCTAAAGCTGCTCCTAAGGAAGGGAAAGCCCATTAGCGTTTCCAGACACTTTCCTGTGCTCCAGCGTTCCCAGATGCTCTTGTGTCCTGTGTCTCCAGCGTTCCCAGACCCTCCTGTGTCTCCAGTGTTCCAGACGCTCCTCCGTGTGCCAGTCCATTCCTGTCTGCCTGTGTCGTTTGCCAGCTCATTCTTCCAAGCCGTACTCCTGCTGTCATCCCAGGCTCGGACTGTGTCCTGCATCCCCTGCTTCCCTGGCTGCTACTGCAGGCCTAGTTGTACCCTTGGAATGACCTGGTGGCACCCCGCCGCAGCAAAATTATCCCACTTTGCGGCGGGCTCTGGTGAAGACCAGGTGCCACTTAAACTCTGGTCCGGGTGTCGACTAGAACCATCATCGTGTACTGCAGTGGTCCAGAGGTCAAACAGACTCCTCCTTCCAGACTCTTCCCAAAAAGACTCTAGTTTCATGTCTATGTAAAAACCAAGCTCACAAGAAAATGGTATAAAACGTTTTTACACCAATTACACCATATTTGGAATTTTTTTCCCACTTCCTAGTACACGGCATGGAATGTTAAATACTGTACAATTTGTTACACAGAAAACTAGCCCATACACAGCTTTGCATATGAAAAAATAAAAAAGTAATTTTTTTAGGTGGGGAGTGAAAAATGGACCAAGTTGTTAAGGGATTAAAGCACCTTTCATTATTTGGGGCGCAATATTGTATGAGGGGTTGATAAGTTTTGTTTGCTTTTTAATCTGCTACAACCCTCAGAGTTGAATGACAGCCCCCTCATGTTTGGTATAAATTACATTTGCAGCAATCCTTCGTTTATGTTAAAACTCTCGTGTTTACCTATAAAAATGGCCTCCAAAGTCATATGCAAATGTGTTGAAATGGGCAGTAGTAATGTATGCTAAGAGGCTGGGGTAGGGCTTCTTAAAGTCACCGCTATCTTGGGCTATATATCAACTAGAACTATGGCTGTGGTGTCATTTGAAAATGAAGAAGGTAAAGATCAGGATGACGTGCTATAGAACTGTATAAACAGGTACAGAAATAGTTAGCAATGTAAGTAGCACATAAAGATTCAATTCTCCTCTATGCCTATATGCACACATTACCATAATTCTGATGTGCAAAAGCTGGTGATTGGTTCCTTTTAAGGTGGTCAACTCCATCAGCTACATGTGTTCCCCAAATTTGATACTACTGATACCAACAACCTAGCTCACAACTGGAGAAAATGGATAAGTAGATTTGAGAACATTCTGGAAGCCATAGACATCAACATTGATAAAAGGAAAAGAGCTTTACTACTGCACCATGCAGGCTCAGAAGTGTACATCATATACTGCATACTACCTGCTGCAGCAGGACCGGATTAAGGTTGGTGGGTGCCAAATCTGGTGGAGGCCCCATCGGAGTGCAGCGTGCATACACGTCCTCCTGCTCACTATCCACTATCCCGCAGTAACACCGCTATATACAGCCGCCTCCCCCCTAGTAACACAGCTACATACAGCTGCCTCGCCCCCAGTAACACAGCTACATACAGCCCCTCAGTTCCAGAACATACAACAGAGCTTCCCAACCTCTACATACAGCCACCGCGACGTTCACTCCCACGTACACACCGCTGCATACAGGCCCCACAACCCCCCAGTACGCGCTGCATACAGCCGCCTCGCCCCCAGTAACACAGCTACATACAGCGCCTCAAAACCTTCCACAGCCCCATAACAGCACACAGCAGCCTCGCTTCCAGTAACACAGCTACATACAGCCGCCTCGTCCCCAGTAACACCGCTACATACAGCCGCCTCACCCCTAGTAACACAGCTACATACAGCTGCCTCACCCCCAGTAACACAGCTACATACAGCCGCCTCACCCCCAGTAACACAGCTACATACAGCCGCCTCGCTCCCAGTAACACAGCTACACACAGCCGCCTCATCCCCAGTAACACAGCTACATACAGCCCCTCACCCCTAGTAACACAGCTACATACATCTGCCTCGCCACAGTAACACAGCTACATACAGCCGCCTCGCCCAGCCACATACAGCCGCCTCGCCCCCAGTAACACAGCTACATACAGCCGCCTCACCCCCAGTAACACCGCTACATACAGCCGCCTCGCCCCCAGTAACACAGCTAAATACAGCCACCTCACCCCCAGTAACACCGCTACATACAGCTGCCTCATCCCCAGTAACACAGCTACACACAGCCACAGCTACACACAGCTACACACAGCTACATACAGCCGCCTCGCCCCCAGTAACACAGCTAAATACAGCCGCCTCATCCCTAGTAACACAGCTACATACAGCCGCCTCGCCCCCAGTAACACAGCTACACACAGCCGCCTCATCCCCAGTAACACAGCTACACACAGCCGCCTCGCCCCCAGTAACACATCTTCACCCCTACCAGATATGCAGTCCCATTTAACATACACCTCAGCCTGCACCAGACATGCAGTCCCACAATTTATACAATTACACACATTTATACACTGATATATACACACCTTTATATACACACATAAAGTTCTACACTCGTATGCGTGCACCCATATATATATACAAGTATACACACACATTTATGTACCCATATACATGTATACACTAATACACAGAGTATACACAAACTCATAAAGTATATACACACATACAGTATATATACATCACACATACGGCATACACATTATATATATAGTATAATACATACAGTATACACTGACCATATATAAGTATACATGCAGTATAAAAACACCATATACACATGCTGCATATACATACAGAATATACACACATACAGCAAATACAGACACATTCAGTATATACAGCATTTTCACACACATACGGGAAATACACACACACACATTCGGTATGCAGAGCATATACATACATACCATATACACAGCATATAAACATACATCATATATATATACATATATTTAAATGTGCACATATATATGCTTATACAAATAAGTATGCGTTGCTAAAATATCAGATTAACCATTTACACAGTTTTACATTATAAACAGTATATACAAACAAACCACAGTAGATGATATATACACATGATATACACTAGCTGCATCAAATACCAAAATATACACACAATACATCAGTATATACACAGTATATATATAATATATATATATCATTATATATATATTACAACAGTATATTAACACATATAGACAATAGATGCATATATACACAGTATATACACAGTATATACACACTATATACATATATACACATATAGACAGTAGATGCATATATACACATATATAGCTGCATATATACACATATACACAGTATATACACAGTATATACATATAGACAATAGATGCATATATACACAGTATATACACGAGATACACACAATATACACAGTATAGACACATATAGACAATAGAGGATCATATTACACAGTAATAACACATACACAGTATATACAAAAGACAATAGATGCATATATACACAGTAGTATATACCCAGTATATACACACGGAACGAGACACAGTATATACACATTATAGAAAATAGATGCAATATACAAATAGTATATAAACATATACACCAGTATTATAAAAATATACACATATACACAGTAGAATCTAATATACAACAGTATATAATATACGACAGTAGATGTAATAACACATAACACAGTACTATACATATATAACACAATATACAAACATATACACACCAAAGCATACATAAATATTTTAATACACTTACCATTTCTAGGTGATCGGCTTGTCCCGTCAGGAGGGGTCGGGGGGTGCTCTTTTTTGGGGGGGTTCTGTCGCCTTGCTGATGGGACGGGAGGGGGGGGGGGGGAGGGGCGGGGGGGGTCGTTGTCTATTCTGCACTGGTGGCGGGGCCTGGGGTGGGGAGAGGGCGGTGGGCAATGGTAACTGCATGTTCGGGGGGAGGGGGGGGGTTGGCGTATTGGCGGCGGAGGGCTGATTTGTTCAGTGGGGCAGGCGCGGCGGAGGGATGCGGAGGATGGATGACTTGTCAGGGGGGTGGGAGTATTGAGACGGAGGACTGGCCGAATGTTATGGAGACGGGGGGGGGGGGGTTGTGGGTGCGCAGGGATGGGAGGACGCTGAAATGTTCCGTGGGGGGGTGGAGGGTGGTTGTGGGTGCGCGTGGGGGAAATTTTTTTTTTTTTTGGGCGGAGGACGGGCTGGAATACTTAAGGACCGGGAGGGGACGGGTGGGGAGCGGATCGGATGTTGAATGTTCAGGCGAGGGGAAGGGCGGGGGGAGATAGCGATGGAGAGTGGAGGAAAGAGGGATTTACCCTTGACCCCCGACGGCGGGAAAGATTTTACTCGCACTTCGCTGGTCCCGTCCCCCGCCCGTAGGGACTGAATGAATAGGAAAGTATCGGGATGGTGTAGAGCAATAGCAGTAAGCGGTCCCTTATAGACGTCATATTGTCTCCCATATCGCGCCTGCACCCCTACCGCCCGCCCTACTTTATCTATTCTCGAGGAACGCAGGGTTCACATTCTCTCTGTTATGGGACATGCAAAGTATACTTACCATCCCACGCTGCATCACTCCTCCATTTCCTCATCTTTCCCCCCTGTTTTCAAATCGCACTACTAAGCGTACTTCGCCCATTCCAGGGGCTGTCGGTGGATTCCCCAAATTGCCCCTATATTTGAAAAATACGCTGCTTATGGCGTCTAATTACCCGTCGCGGCGGTAGGTGCTACCGGCTGGTTGGAAGGATGAGGCAAACACGCTTGAAAAGGAAGGTGAGAGAGGTTGATAAGGGGGTAGGGGTGAAACAAGTGAAGGGGGGGAATTAGCGAGGACAAAAGGGGAGGCGAGGCCATGCAGGGGGGGATATGTAAGGGGAGGAGGGGTAGAGATGGGAAAAATGATCCAAGCTGAGGCCTGTGGTCGCGGATATGCCGCGGACGACTAAGGGAAAACGGTGGCGGCGAGGAGTCAAGGGAACCGGGGGACGCCGATCTGGTGGGGGCCCCCTGGGCGGCGGGACATCCTGGGATGCAAGATCCGGCCCGTGCGCCAGCCGACTGCACACCTGACAGCAGCTGCTGCAAAGCTCTGTAAAGTTACTTCTACCATAAACAAAACCTTCAGATATGAGATTATAAAAGTTTATGATTTGCCAAGAAGTCAGAAAGAATGTTATGTGACAAGGGGCTGTGCTTTTGCTGATGAGGAAAATTTTAACACAAGTAATTGTTCTTGCCATCTGTACAATAAGACGCAAAGCAGCTGCAGAGCTAAGATCTACTCTTCTAACATGATTTCTCAAGGTGGCTCGAGGCCTAGATGATAAACAGATCATCAGGCCCTACAATGGGAAAAGGGACATCTTCCAGAGAATAACATAAAATTTTAAAGCTACACAGAAAATGTTACCGATGTGGAAAAGACTTTCCTCACACAGAAATCAAAAACAAACAGTGTGGCCAGCTCACCTTTGCGGAAATATGCCAACCCTCCAATGGAAGGGAAGTGTTCAGCGTGCGGACCCTACCAAATGAAACGGCACAAACATCCAAAGGAAATCTAGCACAGTCACTGGAAGCATTAAAATCCAGTAGCTTTTATTTCTCATATTAAAAAACGCGTTGACAACACATAGAGCAACGTACGGACAAGTCAGACCTAGCGTTCGTCTAAATCGACTTAATCATGGTCCATCATGATAAGTGATTTAGAATGAAACACGTAGGTCTGACTGTGTCAGTACGTTGACTCTTGTGTGTCAAGCATTTTTAACTGTGCTGGAACCTTTGGATGTTTGCCACACAAAATAAAGTCCCCTTTAGGGCAAACAGACAGCAAATTGGTAAAGAGAACCTTATGCATCCAGGATGAAGAGGAGACAATCGCCACAACCAGTACTATGTTCATACTTCTTCGCACCCAAACCACTGCAGTCTCCAAGTGTAATAACTCCTGTTCTAGTACTGGACATACATTTACAAATGATACTGGAGCAACTATAATATCATAGACAAACATACAATAGAAACAGATGACTATAAAACCAGTGCTCAACACGTTCACACAAGATCTTCCCATATGGTCATTGATGCTGAAATCAATTACAAAGACAAAATACAACAAGCACAGTTTTTGCATCCTACCAGATCTGGAGGTGTCTCTTAGCTACCATACAGCTATGAATCTTGGTTATTCAGATCATTTCAAACATAAATGATCCAGCTGACAAGGAAATTCAAACTAGCTTGAATGAATTCTCTTCCCTATTTAGTGGACTGGGAAAATTGAAAGATTACAGGTACACCTTCATGTGGATGAAAGTGTCTGTCCAGTTGCACAAGCTCATAAATGCTTTCATTTACACCTAAGAAAAAAGGTGGAAGAAGAGTTCCAATCCTTACAGGATCAGGATATTGTTGAAATAGTCACTGGTCCTACCCCATGGGTTTCTCCAATTGTGGTGGTTCCAAAACCAAAGGATTCTGACAAGGTAAGAATTTGTGTTGATATGCACCTTCCAAATGTTGCTATTCAAACAGAAAGACATATCTCTCCAACAATAAATGACATCGTTCATCTACTTAACCCTTTCAGGACCTGGCCCTTTTTTGTTTTTTCATTTTCATTTTTTACTCCCCATGATCAAAAATCCATAACTTTTTTATTTTTCCATGTACAGAGCTGTGTGACGGCTTATTTTGTGCGTAACAAATTGCACTTCATAGTGATGGTATTGAATATTCCATGCTGTGTACTAGGAAGCGGGAAAAAAATTCCAAATGCAGTGAGATTCGTAAAAAAACCCATTTGTGCCGCCTTCTTGTGGGCTTGGATCTTACGGATTTCACTGTGCACCCCAAATGACATGTCTACTTTATTCTTTGGATCTGTGAGATTATGGGGATACCAAATTTATATAGGTTTTATAATGTTTTCATACATTTAAAAAAATTAAGACCTTCTGAACAAAAAATTTTTGGGGGATTTTGCCATCTTCTGGCGCTAATAACTTTTTTATACTTTGGTTTACAGAGCTGTGGGTGGTGTCGTTTTTTGCGGATTTTGATGATGTTTACAATGTTATCAATTTTAGGACTGTTCGACCTTGTGATCACTTTTTATAGAATTTTTAAATTTTTTTTAAATGACAAAAAAGTGCCATTTTCGACTTTGGGCGCGATTTTCCGTTACGGGATTAAACGCAGTGAAAAACCGTTATCATATTTTGATCGAGCATTTTCGGACGCGGCAATACCTAATGTGTTTATGATTTTTACTGTTTATTTATATTTATATCAGTTCTAGAGAAAGGGGGGTGATTTGAGTTTTTAGGGTTTTATATTATAATTTTTTTTTTTTTAACTTTTTATTTTTTTTATTTTTAGTATTTTTCAGACTTCCTAGGGTACTTTAACCCTAGGGTGTCTGCACGCTGACCACAAGCAAATGGAATTGTGGAAAGATTCATGCACACTTTAGGAAAGCGAGTTAAAGCCTCTTACTTGGAGCACATACCACTGAAACAGGTGCTCTACAGATTTCTGCGCAACTATGTGAGTACACCTCATTCAACTACTAATGCTGCTCCTGCCCACCTACTATTCAACAGAACCCTCGTATCAGTATTCCTGATGTTACCAGCCACGTCATTCCTAATGAATCTACTGTGATACCAGCCAACTTCAACAATAATCAGAAAATGAAACAGTATGAACACGTCATGCCCAGCCATCTTTTATAGATAGGGGTGACAAAGTGGTTGGAACAAAAAGACCTGTTCAATGTATGAGCCAGCAGAATACCGTGTCATGGCCAAAAATGGAAGTATGGTCACAGTTGAACGAGATGGACATTCTATTACCCGGAATGCCTCACACTTCAAAGAGTTACTAGAAAATGGATTACCAGAAAATGATGCTGGTGAAGCCTCTCAGACCCACACAGATGTTACTGAGAGTGACAGTTCCCAACAGGACATAACTAGCTCTTCAGATAACAGTGTTCTTCAACAACCAAGAAGTTATCCATCGAAAGAAAGAAGAGCCCCATCTAAACTTATTGAGGAGCCGTAATTTGAGGTTTATATTCTGTTTATTTAGTAATTGACCATTAATTGTGACATTCAATATTCATTTGTTTTTCCTTTAGCAGTTTTGACTTTTGTTGTTTTATTATCTTGACATTCATTTAAAAAAGGGGGGTGATGTCACATACAGCAAGCATACATGTCTCTTTAAGAAATGAGAACATGTGACAGGAAGTTAGGGGGTATGGCTTGCTGGGAGCTAGGAGAACCAAGTGTCATTCTTTGCTTACCAGCATTTTAGCACTGCTTACTGGCAAAATGTTGCTTCTTTACCACCATCTAGCAACAATGTGGAATTTTCTAACTCTACCTACATAATCTGACCCCACATACTTGTGTGACTCCAACCACAGCCTTTGGCCATTATTTTCCATGGCCAGTTTAAGTTGTAAGTCCACCTCTGCACTTAAGTTATCTAGAAGAGGGAACAATGAGTAGATATGACCACTGATAGTAAAGTACCAACTCTGATGGATTAATTTGAATATGGTAAGGGGTAGCTTCTGGAAATGAAACTTTGTTTTCTACTTATTTCTCAAAAGAAATAATTTTAAGTCCCTATTGATAACTTGGCCCCCATGTTATATGGCACATTCACAACGTTAAATAAGCAGTTTTTTTAATATTCTGTTCCACTGTTTTCCATAGACACTGTCATTCGAAATATGTTGGAATTGTCTTTGTAAACAAATGATTCTCAATTTAGGTCAACAAACTACAGATTCCCGTTTTTCTGGTAAGAGTCTGTGTAATTTGTGCACAGTGAGGACTCTTAGGCTGTTTTCACACTACCGTGGCATATGTGCGGCTCCTCATCCCTCCCCTCTCTATAGGGAATTCTATCTTTCCTTTGGCAATGGCATGGTATGGTGACATGGCACAGTGTGCACTCACCTTACCATACCGTGCCGTGCCGTGCATTTTACAATGCACTTATATGACGGCCATATGCTGTTTGAAATTCGTACAGCTAGCATACGTATGCCATATACACTGTGTGAAAGGGGCATTATACTAAATGTTCTAACTTTTTTTGGCCGTAGTGTTGTAGGTAATACTATTTATTTCTGAGCTTTTATTCCATCTGTAAGTAATGATGTTTTATAGAATGACACTGACCTGAATGAAATACCATTCTTAAAGGGAACCTGTCACCACATTTTTCACAAATACAGGTCATAACAGGTTCCCATAGAGCCCTAGTAACTAACTGACACCTTTATTAATCTGAGATTCCCATATATTCAACTTTATAATCCTACCTGGTATCTAAGCATGGCTACAACACGTTGAGGTGGGCGTGACCTCCTCAGGCTGAATCCAGCAGCTCCTCTCCATCCTATCTCTGAATGCATCTGTAATGTCATGTGACCAGGGTGACATTGCAGGTCCTTTAGCATTAGAAAATGGTACACAAAGCATATATCTCATGAAATCACAGCATATTGTATCACATGAAATCACAGTAGCCTACATGGAGAGGAGTAGAAGTTCATGCAAGCTGCTGTGAGTGTTTTATGTGGTCAAATATGTAAATGGGGTAGAGTTTGCTAATGTTAAGAAGCTTTAGGAACTGTGATGATGTCACCCTGGTCACATGACATTAGACTACACCCCTCAACTTGCTCCAAAGATTCATAGATACCAGGCAAGATTATAACTCTGATTTTATGGAGATCAGAGGGAAACTATTTTTAGCTAAAATAAGGGTGTCAGATAGCTACTAGGGCTCTATAGGAACCAGAAACTTCCTGTATTTGTGAAAAACGTGTTGACAGGTTCCCTTTAACCACATGGTATGCTATTTTTAGAAACATGTTTATTAGCAGATTAGAAGATTTTCATTGCACCCACACCTACGGGAAGAAATAATGGGGCATATTTACTTACACGTGCTGAAAGTGCATTGTCCGTCTATAATGCACTGCACCGCAATTCACTAAGATAGTCGCCCAATATCATGAATGTGTCACTTTCCCACTCAGGTCCGACAGGCTTCACCATCTTTTTAGTGGTGCATGTAAGTGCTTGGGCTTGCGACACAATTTGAATGTTAAATTCCACGCTCAGTCCAAATCAATCGAAACGTCCGACTGCCCGCCACCAAAATTGTGTAGTATGGAAGCCAGCGCCGATGTGCCAAAAAAGGATTGCGTGCACCAAAATCCCAGCACAGACACTTGATAAATACCTATGCAAGATTTACATTTTTCCTTTTTTTTTAAAAAGGTAGACTGTGATCTCTTTAATTTTTGTGGAACAAATTAAACCAGTCAGTTTTGTAACGTCCACGATTTATAAAAGCACTATTTTCTTGTAGAATTCATTTTTACAGCATGTCCCTTTCATTATTCAGGTACAGGCAGTCCCCGGGTTACATACATGATAGGGTTTGTAGGTTTGTTCTTAAGTTGAGTTTGTATGTAAGTCGGAACTGTATATTTTATCATTGTAATCCCAGCCAGAACTTTTTTGGTCTCTGCGACAATTGGATTTTAAAAATGTTGGGTTGTCATAAGAATCAATATTAACACTAAAGCTTCATTACAGACACCTGTGATAACTGTTACAGCTGATCATTGTAGCCTAGGACTAAAGTACAATAAATTACCAATATCCAGAGATCCGTTTGTAACTAGGGGTCGTATGTAAGTTGAGTGTTCTTAAGTAGGGGACCGCCTGTAGCTAAGATCACATTAAAGTTTGTAATCAGAAATTACCTATCAGAAAAAAACACATGTATCACACAGAGTTGATTCTCGGTATTATGCTAACCAATTATATTCCAATTTATGATGAATGAAGCTCGAGCTAATCTTGTTAAAAGTTCATTAAACACCATAAAGTCCAAAATACAATATTAGAAAGGACTCTGCTGCAACATTCTAAAATCATGGTTTCCTTTTCAATAACAGTACCTGCCAAACCAAATTTCCTCATCAGAAGTAGAAACCACTTCTCGGGTAGGAATCCAAATAGGAAGTGCTTGTATCCAACTACCCCAATTCAACTGACTTCTAATCCCTCTAGAACAATCTGGATTCTTGGATCCTTCTTTACTCTTTGGAAAAAGAGCTATTTAATGCTTTGTACCTTAAACAACACAAAATGATTACACAAAGAAAACTATTAACAAAAAAAGGTATTAATATAAAATCAATATTACAAGGTCGAAATACGTATCAATGAATTCATCTTAAATCACAATTTTGTGTAGAAATGATCAATTATCAAAAGTTTTTTTTAATCAATTCTTATTATCTTAAGATAAATTTATTTAATTATCTTTAATAATCATGTTTATAAAATGTTTCCATATACTGAGGACAGACAAAGTAGATCAATATTGAAATTTAAAAATTAACTACTGCATTTGGTGCCAGTATCCATCACGGCAGTTAAAGGCAATTGTCTGATGTATTATACAGCACGCACCCACTCTGTACGGGGGAAGCTCAGCCTATAAATCCTCTCCAACACAGCATTTATGGGAATGTGCATGTCATTGAATGGAACCTGTCACCTACTTTTACTTCACAAAGCTACCAGCACCCTCAGGTAAGGTATGATATATCTTTTCTAGTACAGGCAGTCCCCGGGTTACATAAAAGATTCTGTAGGTGTGAACTTAAGTTGAATTTGTATGTAAGTCAGAACTGTATATTTTATAATTGTTGCTCCACACACATTTTTTTTTTGGTCTCTGTGACAATTGAATTTTAAAAATATTGGATAGTCATAAGAATCAGGATTAACAATAAAGCTTCATTACAGACACCTGTGATAACTGTTATAGCTGTTTATTATAGCCCAAGGCTAAAGTACAGTAAATTACAAGTATCCAGAGGTCCGTTTGTAACGAGGGGTCGTCTGTAAGTTGGATGTTCTTAGGTAGTGGACCGCCTGTATTTCCTTTTTTGTGTGAAATCTAACTTGCTCACCCCCTTAGAAGTCGTCTCCAAGGTCAAGTAAAAAACAGCTGAAAACTTTCATCTTTTAACAGGCTGAAGGGGGAGCATTAATTTATAAGGGTGTTCTCATTTCGCCTAATTAATGTTATTGTTTGCATAATAAACAGTTATACAATTTTCCAATACACTTTCTCTATAAATTCTTCACTGTTTTCTAAATTTCTGCTTTCTGTCCTTCTATAGGAAGCTTCTCTGCTTACTTCCAGTGGACAGAAATTTGACCATGGTCACACAGACTCATTAGTATCATAGAGAGGAATCAGAGCTGTGGGTTATAATGAGCTGTGCATCTGTGTGACCATGGTCAGATTTCTGTCCACTGAAAGTAAACACAGAATCTTTCTATAGCAGGAGAGCAAGCAGAGATCTAGAAAACAGTAAAGAGTTGATACAGAAAGTATGTTGGAAAATTGTATAACTGTTTATTATAAAAACAACATTAATTTGACAAAATGGGAACACCTCTTTAAATACCTATATACAAGTCATTTTCATATCAGGTGGTTCTGTGAGCTACAGAACCAGAGAAATGGGCTGGAAAAGTTGGGAATGCAAGATTTCACAATATGGGGAACATTTATAACAGCTGGTGCTCTGTGTGTACGGTGTATAACAAAGGGCTTGTTCACCCACCGGGTGGATACACATGGGGTGAAAGTGACGTAGACCCACCAAAAAGCAGTTTTCTGTTTTCCCCCTATTCCTTTAACACCCCATGTCTCTGGTTCTGTAGCTCTCAGAACCACAGGCCTGATTTAAACCATAGTTCTCAGTAAAATAAAAGTATAAAGTCATTTGAAATGACACCACTCTCCAGACTGTCTCATCTTAGGCAAAGATGAGTCAGGCTAAGAGGCAAAAGTTGGAGCATCATTTTAGATCTTGAATTCTATAGCAGCAAAAAACATGAGAGTCTCATCTTTCAAATCACAACAGACTTGTTGTTACAGGCAGCTAAATAAAGAGGTGGGAATCTTTATCTGTAACTTGTACTCCCAACAATGAATTTCCCTGAAAATATCTCTGGTTCTGCTCATCATATTTAGAAGTTGTTTGAAAGCTAAAATCCTCTTCTTTAATATGATACCAGAACAATGATTCTAGTTTTTATAGAACCCCATATATAGGCCTCTATACTGATACACCCACTCCAGGCTCTGAGCCAAACTCATCTCAGGCAAAATGCTCAGTTTCGTATGAAATGGTTGGGGTTTCACATAAAAGAGACAATTCCAGAAAATATATACCATACCCTACCTAAGGGTGCTGCTAGTTTAGTGTTGTATAAGTACTTGACTGGTTCCTTTAAGGAGTTACAATAATAAGTAACCAGACAGATTTGAGGAAAGGTGTAAGTAGTTGGTTTTCTATAATTTTCTTTAAAAAATCATGTGCCTTTTGTTTTCCTGTTTTTATTTTTTTTTTTTCAATAGAACCTATTCAAATTAATGCCAGTGTCTAAATTTATGGTTGAAGGGTCCTTCAAGCTCATCAAATGTGATATCTTTTATCTGTTGTTTCATTTGTTGTAAATAAGAATCGAGGTTTCAAATGTCACCTCTTAAAGCATTAAAACCCTTTCTGAAAACCTGTCAACACATTAACATTAAAGTCATCACCAGCCTTTGCAGAATAGACATCCAAGGATGTGAATGCTGCAAGAGAATGAAGAAAAAAAGATAAAAGTAAAAATATTATAACATCAAAGAAGGAAGTGTGAATAGAAGAGCCATTACTAGCACTTCAGAAGCTACACATGAGGATAATCCTGAACCTTAGAGATCAGTATGCAGGACCGTATGTGGGCGGCTTGTGATCTTTACTCCATGGATAAAAACATTAAAGGGCAACTGCTACTAGTACTTGTGTCACCAGCACTTTTTCCTTTTAAAAGGAGAACTATGAAAGGCATAGAGTTCATTGATTCTTTTGTCCATATACAGAACTTTCTCTTGTGTCTTTTGGTGTTTTAGTGTTATCATAGAGACTGTTGTAGTGAATGAGCATTGAACACATGCGCAGTCAAGTGAGATGTACTGATCTCAGTTTCACTAGACACAACGAGGATCATTTATTATGGCCTTTCAAACAGGAAACTTTTTTTTTCTATTCTGCACCTCTTGCACCTTAATTTATGAAGTGTTGGCACCACAATATTGGTGTTTTCTGACACTCTCAACTTATTTGAGGCTTCTATATCCTACAATTTTCTGGTGCAAAAAGAGTGCAGCCAAAAGCAAGGGAGTTCCAAACCTTTTGATAAAAAGGGAGGATGGAAGGATACAAGTATTCATTCTGGTGCAAGTGATAAGGAGAACACATGTGTGGGATAGTGGTGGTTGTAGTCTCAGGCAGTCTCTGATGAAGTGTCCTTGGCCTGATGTTAGTTGAAAGAGCCAAAGGGTGTGTAATGGGTTTTAGGAGAAAGGACAAGAAGAAATCTATGCAGTTGGTAATGCCAAAACTTGCTTTACTCAGATGGAACTGAGTCCAAGAGTCTTCAGTCTCCAGGCTTGTCCTGTGTGCCAGGCATTAGGCCTGAGGCACTAGTAGTTCCTGGGATTGATAGCTGTGGTATGCTGCTCACTGTGACCTGAGCAGACTGACTAAACTAAACATGTGCTCTCACATAGCAGGAGTTTTCATACTCCCTCTGGTCAGGTGGTAGCACCTCTCCAATCACAGTCCAGCTTTCATAACAAACAGGCCATTGGATAATTGCATACACCAGTTAACTGTTGCCTTGCCAGGCAGTCTCTACAGCTGCAATTATGCAATATTCAGTTATAGAAACTTCCTAGAGGGTTCATGACTCCTGACCTGAGGAGGGCGCTAATCGCAACTACCAGCCTGCCCATGCATTGGCAGGGGTGTTGCTCTTCCACACACATGGAGAAGTACAGTCTTTCCTATTGGATAACACAATAACCTTCAGCAGTAAATGTTGGCACCCCAAATCCAAGTTGCATAAAGGGATGAGGGAAGTCAAGGAGCTCCAAATATATTGACAGGATCCCATTAGAAGCTGATCCGCTTCTTCACAACATCCTTTGTTCCCCGTTCCTTGGTTGAATTTGAAGGTCATATTTAATTTTTTAACAATATTAAATATGTAACTATGGATGAATAATTTTTTGTTAGATAAATATGAATGATCTTTTGATCTCAGTTTAGTTTTCATGTGAAGACAGACAATGGCCCAGAATTATTATTGTGCCAGCAGCAATTTTTTGTCCAATTTTGCATAAAAAATAGTGGTTTTGGAGCTTGCACATGTATTTATTATGTGTTTGCGGCACAATTGTGTTGCGGTTACGTTTTTGACACTTTAGAAAACTGTGCAGCAAGGGGGGCATGGTAGTGTTATTCGTAGATTGCATTTACCCTATCCGAGCACCACATACTCAAGTGGAGTGACGTGTATCACATGTACTTCCTGAAAACAGACTAAAGATTAACTAAGAGCGTGCAACACTTTTACATAATGGCCCACATTTATTAAATTGTTGGCAGAAGTTTTCTGTCAGTCTTTGCACTAGAAAGAACATGCAATCTGCACATGTATTTCTAAAGTGTCTTCTCCAGTTTTGTGTCGCGTCTGTCCGACAAGACAGAAAAAATGTGCTTAGTCGGACCATGTGCCAAAATTCTGTGAGATGTGCACCACAACTCTGCAGCATGAAAACAGTGCACCAAGTTTCTTGAAGAAATCCCACACTCAGTCCGAATGAGTCAGACTGTCCAACGCCATCCCCACCAATTTGTGTCGCACATTGTGGCGCCACAATCCCAGCGCACACTTTTCTTAAATACCTTTGCAAGCTGTTTTATCCCCGAAAAAGGCTGAACAGTCCGGCAAAAGTGTGTGAGCGACACTTAGTAAATGAGCCCCAATTGGTGGTCTTCTTCAAACTCTCTATTGAACCTTACATTTTGATATGTTAGATACTTACAGCTTTTGGACTCTGCAGAGCCAGTTGTGCATATCTATGAGGGAGAAAGCTTCCATCTCTAATTCAGCTGACGGATATTCAATGTGTTTGGTGGACCGTTTTAGCCAAGGAGGAGCAGAGTAGCTCATAGTTCTTGTAGAAACTAATGCAGACTTTGAGATGGCAGTTGTCCAAATTAAATATTGCTCCTGGATCAGTAAAAAAGGGTCTTTTTTTCAATAAACCCTTCCCACATCATGCTGAATTTACACAAGAGTGTTGATTATATCCTTATATAAATACTTTTTACTCACAAATGCTCTTTAAGACGCGCAGATCAATAAGCGGCTACAACAAATCTTTCCAAACAGCTGAATAAACAAACCAAGTTAATTATCATTTTTGTGCATCCAGCAGAAAACATCATGCAGTAGCCACTCAAGTGTGATGTGACAGATGGCCAGCATTTTGGCTTCAGGGCAAATGGTTTACACTAGGCCATGACCAATTATCCCTGTATTTTAAGGTAAGATTCAATGTGATAGTAGCTGGCTACAAGAGACATGGGAAAAATCTTTATAGTATTTTGACAGATAGTGCTGTATACTTCCAGCTGTGAGGACACTGATGTGAAAAAAAAATTATAATCTTCCTGCTTACAGGTAAATTGTTGTCTTTTTACGGTACTCCCTGATTGTTGGGTCTGACCACTGGAACCCCCACAATCAGGGCCGGTGCTAGAACTGGGCATACCTGGGTGAGTGGCGGGGCCCAGGGCTACTGGGGGGGGGGGTCACATAAGTTTTACTTAAGGAATTATTGGGGGTGAGGTGGGCTTTATATAAAATACCCATGAGGTTGCTGTATATAAAATAACCATGAGGGGGCTGTTTGGGATGATAAACTAGGGAATATTTTAGGGAACAGGAGACTGTTTTGGTTTCAGAATTTTTAATGCCGCCAACTGAGTTCACAGCAAAGGGCCCACTGAGGCTCTATCGCCCAGAGGCCTTCTGAAACCTGGCGCTGACCCTGCCCACAAAATTATAAGAGGCCACAAGTATTCCAAGTGAAAGTATCGCTAGTGCACATGCTCAACGGAAACTTTTTTCTCTGCTACAATACTTCTATGACTGCCATCTCCCACCACCGCGTAGAAGTGAATGGATCACTGGCCATTGGAGTACATTCATTTTCCACCATTCTGGTGGATGCTGGGCTCCAAGTGTTCAGACCACAGAGATCAGGCACTTATACGCTACCCTGTAGATAATACAGTATACTAGTCTTTAGTAATAAAACTCTTTAAGCTGATCATAGTTTGTTTTGCTGCATGGACCTGAGGCCACCCTGACATAAATGTGTTCAGTCAAAATTGGACCAGACTCATTGCAAGGAAAATATACTCACGGTCCAGCCAGACAGCAATAACATACCAATAACATTACCAATAAAATGCCATTGTGGAGAGGTGAGCTGGTGTGTTTACAATAAACCAAGCACATTGTGCCGGATGTCAGCCGTTGAATCATACTTAAAGTTGATGCTGGAGTCCAAGTCTGCCAGTCAATCAGCCGTGTCCGCACTACAGTTGTTACAGTGTCTGGGCTAATGTTCAACCAGCAGACAGGGAATCATTGCATCATTAATCTGTGTGATGCAAGGACTCAAGTTCAGTGCACTGTGCTTGGTTTGTGGGATCTGATCAGCACAAAGGTTTGATACCAAGCACGTGCACATACTTTTGTTTGAGACAATTACCATTCTGTGTTTAATTCCCCGTGGCACCACCACAGGACAAATGTAGCATCACATAATATCAATAATATCAATGTGTTACCCAAGTATGATGTGTTAGGGGCCTCTAGTTTAAGAAAAAAAGAAATCCAGTTTTCAAATGACTCCACAGTGTGATAAAAATTTCTTTAAAAAGGTATAAGCAAAATATTATTCCATCCAGTAAGCATAAAAATCGTACCATGGAAAGCTACATGCATTTAGTCTACGCGTTGCAGATACATCTTATACTTATTCATGACATGCGTTGACTAAATGCATGTAGCTTTCCATGGCACGATTTTTATGCTTATTGGATGGAACAAAGTTTTGCCTATACCTTTTTAAAGAAATTTTCATTGCACTGTGGAGTCATTTGGAAGCTGGATTTCCTTTTTTCTTTGATGTGTCCAGCCTTCTCAAGCCAGAGTGTTCCCTGCTCGTGATCCACACACGTGTCACTATATTCACGGTATCAGGGTGAGCTGACTTAATCTTGTTTTTTCTTGGTTAAATATAAGACCGGGCCTCTAGTTTCATTCATGAAATCTACTGTGGTAAAATATAGCTGGATTTTCCTGATCTAACAGCGCGACTTCATATTATTGTTTTGGGCATGTTTAATGACTCTGAGGAAAATAAATTTTCATTAAAAATTCAAGTTTACAAATTACAACCAATCCAATTCTTCCTGGTAGCAAGAGTTAATGTGATTTAATTTCTAATTTTTTGTAGTGCTTGAATTATAATAATATATCAGTCTGTTCATTTTCAGGGCAGAGGGAATTCCCCATAATGCTCATTAAGCCAGTTCAATAAAGGAAGATTCATTACTTGCTAGTTGTGTTTGCAAACAGATTACATGGCAAAGCTACACGGTGCATGAGTAAATCAATCCCCCTCAAGGTGCTTCAGCAATACACATATTACATTGCATCAAAGAATTGTGTTGTATGGGGTATAATGAAATAAGCCGCGCATCACCATTATTATATTATGTTCTAATGGCGCTACTAGATCTCCTCGTCATGCCTGGGTGAATGTTCTAAAATGAGACCAAAGACTGCAACTCTAAAAGCATCCAGGGTATTCCTGGAGAAGTGTACAAAAGTGAACATGTAAAAACATATATAAAGTATAGTGTAGTGTCCAGGAGCATTGAACTGTGCACATTTGTGGACACTTGAATATTTCCCCTATACAAAGTCAGAACTTCTTACTTTAACTTGCAGTAATATATAGATCTGCAACCAGAGGCAGATTGGGAATTAAAAGTGACCCCGTAAAAAAAAAATTTGTCCCCATGATATAGGTAGGTCAAATTTTTCTGTAGGTGAGGTCATCATAAGTAGGAGGAGTTAACAAACCAAAGGCAATGCTAAATAAGCCATGGAAAATGGTAAAATGAGGATAGGTGCAGATAAGCAAGGGCAAGGCCAGCACAGGGCATATCTAGGCAAGTGCCAGGTCCCAGAGCTGGGGGGGGGGGCACATAAGGCTGTACATAAGGAATCCATGAGGATGAGGGAGGACTGTATCCATTCATTCCATAGGGTGTGAGGGGGAGCTTATGAAATAACCATGGGGGGTATGATAAATTAGGGAACAGGATACTGTCGCCCAGGGGCCTACTGAAACCTGGAGCTTTCCCTGAGAAAGGGATTACATTTGTTGATGTGGTGTGTACTGATGAGATTCTTTAGCAGCTGAGGTGTGTATTTTTATGTTCTGAAGCAACTCAGATGTGTCTGATGAGGTTCTGCAGCAGCTCAGGTGTGTCTTATGAGGTTCTGCAGCAGTTCAGTTATGTCTTGAGGATCTTCACCAGCTCAGGTGTGTCTAGTAAGCTTGCACAAGATGAGGTGTTTTGTTATGAGGTTCTAAAGCATATCTAGTATGTGTTATGACTAGAGATGAGCGAACACTAAAATGCTCGGGTACTCGTTATTCGAGGACTGGCGCCTTTTTTGAGGCTTGCACAGCTATTTAGGAAGTGTCTGCGCTGGGATTTTTGTGTACAAATTGGGGGGCAAGCCGTCGGGTGGTCTGACTGATTCGGAGTGAGCGCCGGATTTAACTTTCAAATTGTGTGGTACACCCTGGCTCTAAGATGCACCACTAAAGAGATGGTGAACTCGGTCCTGAGTGGGAAGCGACACATGCAGGATATTGGGGGCACAATCTTAGTGAATCGCAGACAATCGTCTTTACATTTTTATTATTATTTGTCATGCAGGTCACCTTTATGTAACGGGAGGTGGTAACTACATATGACGGACCAGGTTATATATAATGATAGAAGTTATTCTGCAGTTTATCCCAGTCTGTACAGTCAGGGGCACACCTGCCATGAGGCGAGTTGAGATTCTCGCCGCAGGCGGCGCGCTTCCTGCTGCACTAGGGGGCGGCGTCGGGCTCCCGCCCGCCGGCATGTGTTTCGGCCGGTACATCTCCCCGACCCCCTGCACATTCCGCCGCCCATCACATCCACCCGCCCGCGGCCGGCACATGTACCTGCGCACGGGCCGACACTTCCCCCCACGGCCCACCCATCCATTCAACACGTGCGCGGCCGGCACATGTACCTGTGCGCGGGCCGACACTTCCCCCACGGCCCACCCAACCATTCAACACGTGCGCGGCCGGCACATGTACCTGCGTGCCCACAGAAACTTCCCCCTGCGCGCCGCCGTACACTTCCCCCTGCGTGCCCGCTGACACATCCGCCCCCCGCAGCCCGCCTATCTCCTCCACCCTCGACCGAGCATCAAGCTCGGACGAGCATGTTCGCTCATCTCTAGTTATGACATTATGCAGCAGCTGAGGTGTGTCTTAAGCAGTTATGCAGTAGTTCAGGTTTGACTTATCAGGTAATGCAGCAGCTCAGGTGTGTCTTATAAAGTTCTGCAGCATCTCAGGTGTTTCTTATGAGATTCCGCAGCAGCTCATGTGACACTAATCAGATTCTGCAGCAGCTCCGGTGTGTTTTATGAGGATCTGAAGCAGCTCAGATGTGTCTAATGAAGTTCTGCAACAGCTCAGTTACATCTAATGAAATTCTGCTGCAGCTCAGGTGCATCTAATGAGGTTCTGTAGCAGCCCAGGTGTATCTTATAAAGTTCTACAGCATCTCAGGTGTTTCTTATGAGATTCTGCAGCAGCTCATGTGACACTAATGAGATTCTGCAGCAGCTCAGGTGTGTCTTATGAGGATCTGTAGCAGCCCAGGTGTGTCTTATAAAGTAGTTGCATGACATGGACTGAAAAGGTGAATCCCATTTATTGAATAGGTTTCCCCTTCAAAATCAAATTTACCTGTTCATGTAATGCCTTTCACCTGTTAAAACTGCACCTAAAACCAGGTCAATACTGAGTTTTAGGCAGTTTCAGGATGCGGCTAGCTCACAGACCCCTAGCCATCTGTTATGCACGTTCGGGTTGTGTACATACACTGTGCCATACTGCACTGTGTACATGCAGGTCTCCTTCCATTGACATGGGTGAGTTGAGTGGCGTCCAAGCCAGAAACAACGGCACATGGCGCATTATTTGCTGCCTGCATAGGTGCATTAGGCCTAACATACAGACTTTACATTTGGACAAGGAGTCATACCTTTATGTTGGATGGCCTTCAATAAATACATCATTTTTTATGCTCTATAATGTAGCTGGAGACCTGTGCCTCTTTACAGTGACAGGGATGGAGATATTGGGGCACATTTACTAAGGGTCCGTCGAACGCATTTTCGTCAGGTTTCCTGACTATTTCTGTTCTGCGTTGAATTGCACAGGGTGTTTTGGTGCACACAATCGGATTTTGGCACATCGGCGCTGGCTTTCATGCAACACAAATCAGCGACGTGGCCGTCGGACAACCAAACTGATTCGGACAAACCGCAGAATTTAAAATTCTAATTGTGTCGCAAGATCAGCACTCACATACACCGGGAAGAAGATGGTGAACTCCGGCAGACCTGAGCGGGGAAGCAACACATTCAAGAAATTGGGCGCACGCTGTAAGTGAATCGTGGCAGCTCCGAATCCTCGTCGAACATTCCGAATCGGCGGACGCAACTGGACAGGTAAGTAAATGTGCCTCATTTTCTGTTTGTGAAGGATGACCAGTTATAAGTCTGTTGATCCTAAACATCACACACCCAGTTCAAGAAGCCAATATATAGGCATTCTGCATCTTTAAAAATTGCAGCTTGCCTTTATTGTTTTTTTTATAGTGCTTTTAAATTCCCTTAAATACCTGACTACATTCACATTTCCTCCTCACATCTTCAATTGAATTGATATCTTTATGAAGCAAAAACTGCATTTAAGATTATTAATAGGTTTCATGAATGTATCAAAAAGAAAAATGAATCACTACCTGGAGGATGGTGCTGATAAACCCTACGACTTGATATCACGGCTGCTTTTATCCTGCTCAGAAAAGTGTCATTATAACCACATTAAGGACCTCTTATCAAGGCCAATTCAACTCTATTTGGACAAAATTGAAGCAATTTTTAACAACTAGAAGAAAGAGACAAGGATTAAAAATGTCCACACAACAGAAATATTTCTAAACTTTACTTTAGCATTAGAAGCAAGTTTGTGACTGAATGTGCACCTCCAGACAAAAAATTAAAATTTGTCTTTTATATGAAGGGCCTTATTAGAGGGAATCTGAGCAATTTGAACTCCAGACCTCACAGTTAGTCCACTGACAGTTACCTATTATCTCTATCATTACTGTACTTTTCATGGGTCTAATGTAACCCATTGAGGTGATTCCACAGCTTCTCCTCCTTCCTACATACAGGAAAATATATGGTGGGACATTATTTTATGTTAACCCCACCTCTGCAATGTAGCGGATAGTGCCTCCCATCTCTGCTCCCCCTTTTATTGTGGCTCCCCCTCTTATTTCTACATCTCATTGAGAGGCCCTGTTTGCCCCCTCTTTTATTGTGCCCCCTTTCTGATACTCCTCTCATTGTGGCCCCCTCTCTTTGCCCCATCTCATTGTGAGGCCCTGTTCGCTCCCTTTCTTATTGTGCCCCCTCTCTGATCCTCCTCTCATTGTGGCTCCCTTTCTTTGCCCCATCTCATTGTGGCCCCCTATTTTCTCCCTCTTTTATTGTAACTCCCTCTCTGATTCCCCTTTCATTGTGGCCCCCTCTTTTTTTCCTGTATTATTAAGACCCCTGTTTGCTCCCTTTCTTATTGTGGCATATTTCTCTCTGCTCCCCCTCTCACTATGGCCCCCTCACTTTACTTAATTTTATGGAGCAAAGAAAAGAAATGTCCAGCACAAACATGAAAAAAAGCACTTTGGTGGATTAGCAAAAAGCAATTAGCTGCTGCAATCTTCTTTTCTGTTACCTAGCACCTAATTTCTTATTTTCTTTTACTTTTGATTTATGAAAAGTTTGTTGAACAGTTAGCAATCATTTAAATATCATTGGGATTATGAAAGAAAAGACATGACTGCTTAGTTAAATTAGTTGAAAGGAAAAGTTTTATCTTCTGAGAGAATAACCCAGAATGGTTTAGATCAACAGTTTCTATAGTTCTATCCTTTAATATGATTCAGTGTGTGAATATATCCCTTCTGTTATTATGAACCAGAACTCTTCCCTCCAGATATAGATAGAGGATGTGGAGGCGTTGAGAAGGAAAATCCCATTACATGTCCAATACTGCTCATGTTTTATGTATGAAGTCATTTACTTGACGTCCCTGGTTATACAGTATGGCTTTTGGATATACTGTATGAGAAATGTGATTCATTCTTTACTATATTGTATCACATGGTCAACCTACACACAGTGGCCCAGATATATTAAAACTAAGGCACTGTGCATTAGTTTTCTTGGCATTTGCTTTGTACAAGTTGTGTCACATTATTTAACTGGTATAGGACCGGGCCCTTTCCTGTTTTTTCATGTCCATTTTTTACTCCCCACCTTCAAAAATCTATAACTTTTTTATTTTTAAACGTAAAGAGCTGAGTGACAGCTTATTTTCTGCGTAACAAATTGCACTTCATAGTGATGGTATTAAAAATTCCATGCCATGTACTCGGAAGCGGGAAAAAAATTCCAAATGCAGTAAAAATGGTGAAAAAACGCATTTGCACCATTTTCTTGTGTGCTTGGATAATATGTCTTTCACTGAGCGCCCCAAATGACATGTCTACTTTATTCTTTGGGTCGGTACGATTAAGGGGATACCAAATTTGTATAGGTTTTATAATGTTTTCATACATTTACAAAAATTTAAACCTCCTGTACAAAAATATATTTTTTTATTTTGCCAACTTCTGGCGCTAATAACTTTTTTATACTTTGGTGTACGGAGCTGTGGGTGGTGTAATTTTTTCTGAAATTGGATAATATTTTCAATGAAATCATTTTTAGGACTGTACAACGCATTGAAAAACCGTTATCATATTTTGATATATCAAGCATTTTCAGACGCGTCGATACCTAATGTGTTTAGGATTTTTACTGTTTATTTATATTTATGTCAGTTCTAGGGAAAGGGGGGTGATTTGAAATTTTAGGTTTTTTTATTATAATTTTTTTTTTTACTTTTTTTTCTTTTTCTTTTTACTATTTTTTAGACTCCCTAGGCTACTTAAACCCTAGGTTGTCTGATCGATCCTATCATATAATGCCATACTACAGTATGGCAGTATATGGGGATTTTCCTCCTCATTCATTACAATGTGCTATCAGCCCATGCGCCGCTATCTTTTTGAGGCTGCCGGCAGCTTTGCCAGCAGCCATCGCTGTGATAACACCCGTGATTGGTGCTAGCACCGATCGCGGGTGTTACCGGTAAGCCTTTGCTGCAATATGCAGCAAAGACTTACCGGCTATGGAGAGGGCTCAGCCCGTGAGCCTTTCCATGCAGCGCGACCCGACCGCCGCCGTGAATACACGGCGGGCAGTCGCGAACCGGTTAATAGTGTTGCCCGCTTTTGGTTGATCCGGTCTGTTTTCAGGAAGTGCACACAGTTGCACCTTTTTTCCTTGGTGTACTGTGCTTCATGCTGTTGCTTCTGAGTCGCGGCGCGTCTCAGTAATAAAAGTGGCACAAAATAGGAATTCACATCAATACGCCCCTTTAAGGACCCTTTCAGACTTGCGTTTTTCATATGCATGTTCTGCATGTGCTTTTGATGTGCAGAACTTGCATTGCACTCTGACTAGAGATGAGCGAGCACTAAAATGCTCGGGTGCTCGTTACTCGAGCCGAACATTTCCAGATGCTCGAGTGCTCGTTTCGAGTAACGAGCCCCATTGAAGTCAATGGGAGACCCGAGCATTTTCACAATGGCCCACATATATATTTGTGTCTGCAAGTTTTTCATACATAATTGCATGAAAAAAGTGGCTTGGGAGCTTGCTCAATTATTTACTACTTTTGTTTACCACAACTATGTCACGATTGAATTTTGTCAGACACATTTTAATACTGTTCTCTTAGAGTTGAGTTCAATCAGTTTTCAGTCAGAGTTTGTTCAGTGTCTCATTTTTTCACGCACATTTTTGTTGGCAATTTTAATGTGTTTTTCAAGTGCAGTTAACAAAAAAAAATGTGACGTGTACAAGGTACTTCTGAAAACAGACTAAAGATTAACTAAAGAGGTGCAAAACTTTGCACATAATGGCCCAATTTATTAAATTGTATGGCAGAAGTTTACGTCAGGTCTGTGCACAGTAAAGAAAATGCAATCTGCACAGATTTCTAAAGTGTCTTCTCCAGTTTGTGTCGGTCTTGTCCGACAAGACAGAAAAATGTTGCTATAAGTCGACCTGCTGCCACAATTCTGTGGAGAAGTATGTGCATCCACAATCTGTCAGCATTAAACGGCAACCAAGTCTTGAGACTCCCACCACTCAGGTGTCGAAGGAGTCAGACGGTCCAACGCATCACCACCAATGTGGTCGCACATTGTGGCGCCACAATCCCAGCGCACACTTTTGTTCTTAAATACCTTGCAAGCTGTTTTATCCCCCGAAAAAGCTTGAACAGTCGGCAAAAGTGTGGAGCGAACACTTAGGAAAATGAGCCCAATTGGTGGTCTTCTTCAAAACTCTCTATTGAACCTTACATTTTGATATGGTTAGATACTTACAGCTTTGGACTCTGCAGGAGCCAGTTGTGCAATCGATGAGGGAGAAGCTTCACCCATCTCAAGTGCAGCTGAGGATATTCAATGTGTTTGGGACCGCTTTTAGCAAGGCGGGAGCCAGAAGTAGTTCATAAGTTATTGAGACACTAATGCAGACTTGTGAGATGGCAGTTGCTCCAACTTTAAATATTGCCCGGATCAGTAAAAGATAAAAAAGGGTCTTGTTTCGAATAAACCCTTCCACATATGCTGAATTTACACAAGATGTGTTGATTATAGCCTTCTAAAAACGTTTTTACGCACAAAGTCTTTAAGACGCGCAGATCAATAAGCGGTACAACAAAGATCTTCCCAAAAAGCTGAATAAAACACATACCAAGGTAATTATCATTTTGTGCACCAGCAAGAAAACAATCATGCAGTTAGCACTTCAAGTGTGATTGTGACAGATGGCAGCATTTTGGGATCAGGGAAAATGGTGGACACTAGCATGGACCAATTATCCATGTATTTTGGTATTTAAGGGAAGATTCAATGTGATAGAAAAAAAAAAAAACCCCAAAAAAAAAAACTACGGATACAAGGAGACATGGAAAAATCTTTATAGTATTTGACAGATAGTGCTGTATACTTCCAGCTGTGAGACACTGAGGAAAGAAACAATGATAATCTTCCTGCTTACAGTAAATGTGTCTTTTACAGGCGTACTCCCTATTGTTGGGTCTGACCACTGGAACCCCACAATAGGGCGGTGCAGAACTGGGCATACCTGGGTGAAGTGCGGGCCAGGGTTACTGGGGGGGGGGTCACATTAAGTTGTAATTACGGAATTGATGGGGGTGAGGTGGGTCTTTATATAAAATACCCATGAGGTTGCTAGGTGCTGTATATAAAATTAAACATGAGGGCGCGTTTGGATGATAAACTAGGGAATATTTTAGGGAACAGGAGACGGTTTTGGTTTCGGAATTTAATGGCCGCCAAAACTGAGTCAGCAGCAAAGGGCCACACTGAGGGCTCTTTCATCGTCCCGAGATGGCTCTTCTGAAACCTGGCGTGACCTGCCCACAAATATAAGAGGCCACAAGGTATTCAGTGGAAAGTATCGCTAGTGCACATGTTCAACGGAAACTTTTTCTGTGCTAAAAACTATATGACTGCCATCTCCCACCACCGCGTAGAAGGACTGGGATCACTGGCCATTGGAGTACATTCATTTTCCCAGACCATTCTGGTGGAGGCTGGGGCTCCAAGTGTGTTCAGGACCACAGAGATTCAGGACTATACGCTACCCTGTGATAATACAGTATCTTAGTATTTAGTAATAAACTCTTAAGTGGTCGAGAGTTTGTTTTGCTTCATGGGACCTGAGCCACGCATGGACCATAAATGGTTTCAGTCAAAAGTGGACCAGAGACTCATTGCAGAAAAGAGTATACCCGGTCAGCCAGAACAGCACATAACTATACCAATAAAAAGTACCAATAAAATGCCATTTGGCGAGGTGAGATGGTTGTGTTACAATAAACCAAGACATTGTGAGGATGTCAGCGTGAATCATACTTAAAGCTTTGATGCTGGAGTCCAACGTCTGCCAGTCAATCAGCCGCCTGTCCGCATACAGTGTTAAGTGTGGGCTAATGTTCAACCAGCAGGAAGGGAATCATTGCATCATTATCTGGTGATGCAAGGACTCAAGTCAGTGCAATGTGCTTGGTTGTGCGGATCTGATCAGCCACACAGGATACCAAGCACGCACATACTTTTGTTGAGACAATTAAATTCTGTGTTTAATTTCCCAGTGGCACACCACAGGACAAAGGTATAGCATCCACTAATATCAATAAATCAAATGGGTACCCAAGTATGTTGATGTGTTAGGGGGCCCTAGTTTCAGAAAAAAGAAATCCAGTCTTTCAAAATGACTCACAGCGTGATAAAAATCTTTAAAGGATAAGCAAAATATATCATCCAGGAAAGACATAAAAATCGTTACCATGGAAAAGCTACATGCATTAGTCTTACGCGTTGCAGATGACACTCTTATCCATATTCATGACATTGCGTTGCTTAAATTGCATGTAGCTTCCATTCGGCATGATTTTTATGCTTATTGGAGGAACAAAGTTGCCTAGCTATACTTTAAAGAAAATTTTCATTTGACTGGGAGTCATTTGGAAGCTGGATTTCCGCTTTCTTCTTTGAGTTGTCCAGCCTTCTCAAGCCAGAGTGTTCGTGCTCGTGATCACACACGTTGTTTCACTATATACAGTATCAGGGTGAGCTGACTTAATCTGTTTTTTTTTGGTTTAATATAAGACCGGAGGCCTCTGAGTTCATTCATGAACTCCATGGGTGGAAAAGTATAGCTGGATTTCCTGAGCTAAACGAGCGCGCGGACTTCATCTTAGTTTGGCAATGTTTAATGATCTGAGGAAAAATAAATTCATTTAAAATCAAGTGTACCAATTTACAACCAATACAATTCTTCCTGGTAGCAAGACGGAGTGATTAATTCTGAATTTTGTAGTGCTTGAATTTATTTAATAATATATCAGTCTGTTTCCATTTTCAGGGCAAGAGGGAACTTTCCCCCAGTAATGCTCATTAAGCCAGTTCAATGAAAGGGAAGATTCATTATGCTAGTTGGTTTTGCAAAAAGATTACATGGCAAACGCTACACGGGCAGAGTAAAATCAATCCCCCCAAGGTGCTTCAGCAATACAACATATACATTTGCCATCAAAGGAATGTGTTGTATGGGGTATAAGTGAACAATAAGGCGCGCGCACCATATTATATATGTCTAATGGCGCTATAGATCTCCGGCATGACCTGGGTGAATGTTCTAAAATGAGACCAAAGACTTGCAACTCTACAAGCAGTAAGGGTATTCTGGACGAGTGTACAAAAAGTGAACATCTGTAAAGAACAATATATAAAGATAGTGTAGTGTCAGGAGCATGAACTGGACACAGGTGGGACCTTGAAATGTTCCCCTAGACAAAGCAGAACCTTCGACTAAGACTTGCAGTTATAGTAGATCTGCAACCGAGGCAGATTGGGCGATAAAGTGACCCCGTTTTAAAAGAAAAAATTGTTCCCATGATATAGGTAGTCAAAAAATTTTTTTCTGTGAGGTGAGGTCATTCAAAGTAGGAGAGGAGTAAACAAACCAAAGGCAATGCAAATAAGCCATGGAAATGCTAATTAAATATGAGATAGGGTGGAGATAGCAAGGGCAAGGCACGCAGCACAGGGCATATCTGGTGCATGGGGCAGGGACTAGAGCTGGGGGGGGGACCATAAAGGCTGTGATAAGGATCCAGAGGGTGAGGAGACGTATCATTCATTCCATAGGGTGGGGGGGGAGCGATGTAAAAATAACCATGATGGGGTAGATAATTAGGAGGAACAGGCTACTTACGGCTTCTGAATTTTAATGTTCCATGTGAGTTCATTGCAAAGGGGCCCACTGAGGCTCTGTCGCCCATGGGGGCCTACTGAAACCTGGCAGCTTTCCCTGAGAAGGGAGTTAATTTGTTGTGTGGTGTGTACTGATGAGTCTTTAGCAGCTGAGGTGTGTATTTTTATGTTCTGAAAGAATCCAGAGTGTGTCTGTGATTGAGTTCTGCCAGCAGATCAGGGTGTTATGAGGGTTCTGCAGCAGTTCGTAAGTCCTGAGGAGATTCACAGCTCAGTGGTCGGTTAGTAAGCTTGCACAAGCTGAGGTGTTTGTTAGAGGTTCTGCAGCGTTATATCTTAGTATGTGTTATGACATAGAGCAGCAGGAGGTGTGTCTTAAGATGTTATTGCACTAGGTCAGGTTTTGGAACTTAAGGTAATGCAGCCAGGCTGGTGTGTCATATAAAGTTCGTGCCGCATCTCAGGGTTTTTATGAGATTTCCGCAGCAGCTTATGTGACACTAATCAGATTCTGCAGCAGCTCAGGTGGTTTCTGAGGATTATGAAGAGCTCAGTGTGTCTAAGGAAGTTCGTGCAAAGCTCAGTTACACGCTACTGAATTTGCGCAGCTCAGGTGCATCTAATGAGGTTCTGTAGAAGCCAGGTGTATCTTATAAAGTTATACAGCATCGATGTGTTTCTGTATGAGATTCTGCGCATGCTCATGGACACTAATGAGATCTGCAAGCAGCTCAGGCTGTTGTATATGAGGATCGTGCGCCAGGTGTGTCATGGTCTAAGGAAGTTCTGCAACAGCTCAGTTACATCTAATGAATTCGCGCAGATCAGGTGCATCTAATGAGGTTCTGTAGCAGCCCAGTGATTTATAAAGTTCTACGCATCTCATGTGGTTTTATGGATTCTGACAGAAGCTAATGTGGACACTAATGAGATTCGCAGAGCCAGGTGGGTGGTCTCTGAGGATCTGAAGCAGCCCAGGTGTGTCTTATAAGTAGTCAGCATGACAAGACTGAAAGCGATGAATCCCATTATTGAATAGGTTTCCCTTCAAATCAAATTACCTGCTAAGTAATGCCTTTCACTGTTTTTTAAAACTGCACCCCTAAAACCAGGGTCAATACTGAGGTCAGGCAGTTTCAGGATGCGGCTAAGATCTAACAGACCTAGCCATCGTTATGCCGTTCGGGTGTGTACATACACTGTGCCATACTGCACTGTGTACATGCAGGTTCCTTCCTTGACATTGGGTGGTTGAGTGCGCGTCAAGCAGGGCGCACATGCCATAAGGGGAGTTGGAGATCTTCCGCGAACGGGCGGCGCGCTTCCGCTACACTAGGGGCGCTCGGGCTCCCGCCCGCACTGGTTTTGGCGGTACATCTCCCCGACACCCGCCACATTCCGCCGCCCATCACATCCACCCGTCCATCAACATCACCCGCCACGGCCCGCCACATGCTACATGCGCGAGGCCGACATTCCCCCACACGGCCCACCCCATCTATTAAACACGTGCTGCGCCGGGAACATGTACCTGCGTCCACAGGAACTCCCCGCTGCGCGCCGCCTAAACTTACCCGGCCGCCGCTGACATTCCACCCCCCGCAGCCCGCCTATCTCATCCACCGCCCAGGCACAAGTTCCACTCACCGCTCCACCCAATGTGCATGTGCATGTGCCCAGGCAACTGTTTCAGCCTCCCAAAGCCTGGAAGCCTTGTCAAGCCTGAAGAACAGCTCCGGGCTTTGGGAGCTGAAAACGTTGAATGGCCACATGCTGGAATAAAATTAGTACGTTTGGACCACACTGAATCTCGGGAGTGCTGCCATTTTTCTTATTTCATATATATGTATTTGTGTGGTACATTCCGCGTGCCACCATGTAAAATATAACTTATATGGAGATACCCTATATGTATTATAGTGGGGTATCTGCGGCACGCTGTTATATATATGGTATATGGCGGCACGCGGTATGTGATTATATGGTATATGGCGGCACACGTTGTATATATATATGGTATAGCGGCAGCTGTATATCTATATGGTATATGGTGCACCAATTGTATGTTTAATGGATATGGCAGCACGCTGTGATGTATTGTCTGGAATATGGCGGCACGGGTATGTAGTATTGCGCTAATCTGGCGGCACGCTGTATGTTTATATGGTATATGGCGGCCGCTGTATGTATATATGGTATATGGCGGGCACGACTGTTATGTTTATATGGTATTATGGCGGCTACGCATGTATGTTTATATGGTACTATTGGGTGGCACGCTGTAGGTATTTATATGGTATATGATAGCACATGTCTGTATTATATGGTATATGGTTTGCACGCTGTATGTAGATATGGTATATGCAGCACGCTGTATGTATTATATGGTATTATGGGCGGCGCTGATGTATTATATGGTTATAGGGGGCACGCTGTATGTATTATATGGTTATGCGGCACGCTGTAGTAATATATGGGAATATGGGGGCACACGTACGTCATTATATGTGATGTGGGGGCACGTGTATGTTATGTATATGGTATATGGGCGGCACGTATATTGTATTATATGGGCGGCAGCGCTGTCGAGTATATGTGTATATGGCGGCACGCGTATGGATTAATGGTATTAGGCGGCGCGCTGTATGTATTATTATGGTTTATGGAGGCACGCTTGTGTAGATATGATACTGGTAATGGCGGCACAAGTATGTATTATATGGGATAGGGGCAGCTGAGGGTATGATAGTGGTATATGGCTGCACAATGATGTAGATATGGTTATGGTGGACGCTGTATGTATATATGGTATATGGCAGCAGGCTGTATGTATTATTAGGGTATATGGCGGCACGCTGTATTATTATTGGTGGCACGCTGTATGTATTATATGGTATAGGCGGCCACGCCTGTATGCATTCTCTATGTATATGGGCGGCACGCTGTATGTTATTATATGGTATATGGGGGCGACCCAATGTATGCATTATATGCGACAATAGGGGGGCACACGATGTATTATAGGTATATGGAGGGCACTGTAGTATTATATGAATGTGGGGGCAACGCTGTATGTACTATCTGGTATATGGCGGCACGTCGTAGGTATTATTGGTATATGGGGCACATGTATGTATTATATGTATATGGTGGCCACGCTGTAGAATATATGGCGGCAAGCTGATGTATATTTGGTATTGGTGGCGCGCTATATGTATTATTATTGTAAATGTGGCACGCTATATGTAGTATATGGGATTATGGCGGCACACTGTATGTATTTATATGGTTCTGGCGGCAACGCTGATGCATTATATGGTATATGCGGCACGCTGTATGTAGATTATATGGTATAGGGGCACGCTATATGATTATAAGGGTATATGGTGGCACGCTATAGATTCTATGTATATGGTGCCGCTATATGTATTATATGGATATGGTGGCCGCTTATGGTATTATATTATGTGGCACGCTGTATGTATTATATGGTATATGTGGCACGCTGTAGTATGATATGTATATGGCGGCACGCTGTAGTATTATATGGGTATATGGGGGCAAGCGTATGAGTTTATATTAAATGTCGGATTGTTATGTAATTGTTCTTTGTAGAGCTCGATGTGGTGTATTATATATCATGGAGGGGGAAGCTGATGTATGCTTTGCTTTATATTCACATTTTACCAATTGATTGGCGTCTGGGCTGATCACTCCTTGATATTTTACATGTATAGGGGGGGTGGGGCGTTTTTTTCTACTAGTTCGCGCTCAGGAAGCAGAAAGGAGGTGCACCCCGAGTCCGAAGCCAGAAACAACGGCAATGACCATTATTTGCTTGCCGCATAGGGCATAGGCCTGGGCATACAGACTTTAATTTGGACAAGGAGGAAATACCTTTAGGTGGAGGGGCCTCATAAATACATCATTTTTTATGTTCTATATGTAGCTGGAGACCCCTATGGCCTCTTTACAGTGGACAGGGATGGAAGGATATAGGGCACATTTTACTAAGGGTCCGTCGAAGCATTTTCGTAGGTTCCTGGGACTATTTCTGTTATGCGTTGAATTGCACAGGGTTTGTTTGGTTGCACACAATCGGGATTTGGCAACTCGGCGCTGCTTTCATGCAACACAACCAGCGAAGTGGCCGGTCGGACAACCAAACTGATTCGGACAAACCGCCAGAATGTAAAATTCTAATGTTCGCAAGATCAGCACTACAAACACCGGAAGAAGATGGTGTGAACTCCAGGCAGACATGGAGCGGGGAAGCGGAAGCAACACATTCAAGAAACTTGGCGCACGCTGTCGAGTGAATCGTGGCAGCTCCGAACTCTCGTCGAACATCAGAATCGGCGGACACAGCTGGACAGGTAAGTAAATGTGACCTAGTTTTCTTTGGAAGATGACCAGTTATAAGTGATGTTGATCCTAACAATCACACAACCCAGTTCAAAAGAAGCCCAATATATAAGTATTCTGGCATTTTAAAAATTGCAGCTTGTCTTTATGTTTTTTTATAGTCTTTTAAATTCCCTTAAATACCTGAACTACATTCACCAGTTCCTCCTCACATCTTCAATTGAATGATATCTTTATGAGCAAAAAAACTGCATTTAAGATTTGTAATAGTTTCATGAATGGAGCAAAAAGAAAAATGCATCACTACCTGGAGGATGGTGCGATGATAAACCCTACACTTGATATCACGGGCTTATCCCGCTCAGAAAAGTTGTAAGTATAACCACATTAAGGACCTCTTATAAAGGCCAAGTTCAACTCTATTTGGACAAAATTGAAGCAAGTTTAACAAATCGAGAAAGAGAAAGGATTAAAAATGTCCACAAACAGAAATATTTCTAAAACTTACTTTAGCATAGAAGCAAGTTGGTGAGTGAATGTGCACCTCCAGACAAAAAATTAAATTGTCTTTTATATTTGAAGGGCCTTATTAGAGGGAATCTGAGGCAATTTGAAACTCCAGACCTCACAGTAGTCACTGAAAAGTTACCTATGATCTATATCAGTACTGACTTCATGGTTCTAATGTTAACCCATTGAGGTGATCAACAGCTTCTCCTCCTCCTGCATTACAGGAAAATATATGGGGGAATGATTTTATTGTTAACCCCACCTTGCAGTAGCGGATAGGCCTTCCATCTCTGCTCCCCCTTTATTGTGGCCCCACTCTATGCTCCCCTCTTGTTATAATCTCATTGAATGAGGCCCTGTGTTTGCCCCACTCTTTTTATTGGTGCCCCCTTTCTGATACTCCTCTCATTGTGGCCCCTTCTTTGCCCCCATTCTCTGTGAGCCTGTTCGCTCCCTTATTATTGCAGCGCCCTCTCTGATCCCTCCTCTCATTGTGGCTCCTTCTTTGCCCATCTCACTGGTGGCCCCCTATTTTCCCCTCTTTATTGTAAAAATCCCTTCGATTCCCCTTTTCATTGACCCCCTCGTTTTCCTGTATTAGTACGTACCCCTTTTTGCCTCCTCTCTTATTTGGCAGATTTCTCATATGCTCAAGACTCCACTAATGGGCCCCGCTCAAGCTTTAACTTACTTTATATGGAGCAAAGAGAAGAAATGTCCAGCACAAAACATGAAAAAAGCACTTTGGTGATTAGCAAAACGCAAATTAGTGCGGCGCAATCTTCTTTCTTTACCTGCACTAATTCTTATTTTCTTTTAATTTGATTATGTAAAGTTTGTTGAACAGTGTTAGCAATCATTTAAATATCATTGGGATATGAAAGAAAAGAATGACGCTTAGTTAAATTAGTAGAAAGGAGGAAAAGTTTATCTTTGAGAGACTAACCAGAATGTTGAGATCAACAGTTTCTATAGTTCTATCCTTTAATTATGATCAGGTGTGAATTATCCCTATATGTTATTATGAACCAGAACTCTTCCCTCCAGATATAGATACGAGGATGTGGATGCGTTGAGAAGGAAAATTCCATTACATGTCCAATATGCTATGTTTTTATGAATGAAGTCCTTGTTACTTGACGTCCCTGGTTATCAGTTGGCTTTTGGATATACGGTATGAGAAATGTGATTCATTCTTTACTATTTGTTAGACATGGTCAACCTACACACAGTGGCCAGATATATAAACTAAGGCACATGTTGGATGCATAGTTTTAGTTGGCATTTGCTTTGTACAAGTTGTGTCAACATTTTTAACGCGATATGGAACCGGGCCCTTCCGTTTTTCTGTCGCATTTTTTTACACCTTCAAGAATCTATAACTTTTTATTTTAAACATAAAGAGCTGTGTGACGCTTATTTTTGCGTAACAAATTGCTACTTCATAGTGATGGTATTAAAAAATTCCCATGCCATGTGTAACTTCGGAAGGGGAAAAAAAAATTCAAAATGCAGAAAAAATGGTGAGAAATACGCATTTGCACATTTTCTTCTGAGTGCCTGCGATATTACGTCTTTCACTGGCGCCCCAAATGCCAGAGTCTATTATTCTTGGGTCGGTACGATTAAGGGGATACGGATTTGTTATAGGTTTATAATGGTATACATTTACAAAAAATTTAAACCTCGTACAAAATATTTTTTATTTTGCAACTTATTGGCGCTAATAACTTTTTATACTTGGTTTACGGCGACTGGGGGGTGGTGTAATTTTATGAAGATTTGATAAATTTTAAATGAATCATTTAGGACTGTCAACTTTGATCATGGCAAAAAATGGCAAAAAAAAGTGGGCCCATTCGACTTGGGCGTCGCTATTTCCATTACGGGGTTAAAACGCATGAAAAACCGTTATCATATTGTGCTAGATCGGGCATTTTCAGACGAGTCGATACATAATGTGTTTATGTTTTTACTGTTTATTATATTTAGTGTCAGTTCTAGGAAAGGGGGTGATTTGAAGGGTGATTGAAATTTTTGGTTTTTGTATTATATTTTTTTAACCACTTTTTTTTTTTTTGTTTTTACTATCTTGTTGTAGACTCCTAGGACTACAAATCCTAGGTTGTCTGATCGATCCTATCTATACTGCCATTTTAAAACTCTTATAGTTTCGGCAGTATATGGGGATTTCTCCTATTCATTACAATGTGCTATCAGTACCTGTAATGAAGGCGTGTTAAAACGAAATAGCCCGGGTCTTAGGAAGACCCGAGGACTACCAGGAGAGGGATCTCCAGCTCCCGATGACGTTCAGCGGAGAGCGGCGATCCCCAGGCAACGATGGCGGCGCCCATGCGCCGCTATCTTTTGAGGCTGCCGGCCAGCTTTGCGACACGACATGCTGTGATAACACCGTTGTGGTTCGCTAGCACCGATGCGGTGGGTGTTACGGTAAGCCTTTGCCTGAAATAGCAGCACAAGAATACGGCTATGGAGAGGGCTCACCGCTGCGCCGTGAGGACCTTCATCCATGCAGCGAGACCCGAGCCGCGTCGAATAACGGCGGGCAGTCGCGAAACGGTTAATAGTGTTGTCCGATTTGGTTGATCGGTCGTTTTCAGGAAGTGCACACAGTTGCCACCTTTTTTCCTTGGTGTACTGTGTTCATGCTGTTGGCTTCAGAGTCGCGGCGCACGTCTCAGTAATAAAAGTGGCAGCCAGAAAAATAGGAAATTCACATCCATACGCCCTTTAAGGACCCTTCAGACGTTGCGTTTTTCACATGCATGTTTGATGTGCTTTTGATGTTGACAGAGAACTTGCATTGCACTCGTTGCCATTGTAATCAATAGGTTTTGTCAGACTTTCGCATTTTTTCTTTGAACACAGCACGTTTTGTATGCACATTTAAATCTCAGCATGCTCTACTGCGCAAGTCACGTGCGTGAAAAACGCGCCATACAAGTCTATGGAGATAAATCAAAAGTCCAATGCAAAGTGCAGATGCGTTTTTCAGTGATTAAATTGCCATAGAAAAGATAGACCACAGTTCCTGAGTCTTTTTCATTCT
>CM033647.1:82231894-82251819 GCA_019512145.1 Engystomops pustulosus | reverse complement strand
ATAAGATCACAGAAGATACTTCCAGGTACTTCCATTGGGGAAGTTGTGATTGATCTTGATTTCTTTGATAGTAAAATGTGCTTTGAATATATACATTCTAGATGTTTAAGTTTTATTGAGCTATTGCTGATGGCACATGATGTCTTTATGTTGAATAAAGGCAGGATCTTTGGTCACCTGACCACCCTGGCAGGAAGGGACAATTCTAGCTTTTTTGCCTAAAAAAGGCTAGAATCAGCAATAACTGCAATATTAACTACCCCCCTCTCCTCCTGCTACTTTATACCCTAATGCCCTGATATATTAGGCTCATTTATTTTCACATACAAAAAAGCATCTACAAACTGACCAGAACATGCTGATAAAATACCCAATCTCAGACTGGTTTCTTGAACATGACAATGAGTTCACTGTACTCAAGTGGCCTCCACAGTCACCAGATCTCAATCCAATAGAGCATCTTTGGGATGTGGTGGAACGGGAGATTCGCATCATGGATGTGCAGCCAAAAAAGCATCTACAAACTGACCAGAACATGCTGATAAAATACCCATGACCCATGAGTAGTGTATATACTCCCCCATAGCAGTAATATACAGTGGCCCTTAGCAGTAATTTTCATATAGTCCACCATAGCAGCAATATATATGTAGTTACTCATAGAAGTAATATATATAGTACCCCATAGCCATAATAGATATATAGTCTCCTATAGCAGATTATAGCTATGTGTATAATATATACATTCACCGGCCACTTTATTAGGTACACCTGTCCAACTGCTCGTCAACACTTAATTTCTAATCAGCCAATCACATGGCGGCTACTCAGTGCATTTAGGTATCAAGACAATCTCCTGCAGTTCAAACCGAGCATCAGTATGGGGAAGAAAGGTGATTTGAGTGCCTTTGAACTTGGCATGGTTGTTGGTGCCAGAAGGGCTGGTCTGAGTATTTCAGAAACTGCTGATCTACTGGGATTTTCATGCACAACCATATCTAGGGTTTACAGAGAATGGTCCGAAAAAGAAAAAACATCCAGTGAGCGGCAGTTCTGTGGGCGGAAATGCCTTGTTGATGCCAGAGGTCAGAGGAGAATGGGCAGACTGGTTCGAGCTGATAGAAAGGCAACAGTGACTCAAATCGCCACCCGTTACAACCAAGGTAGGCAGAAGAGCATCTCTGAACGCACAGTACGTCGAACTTTGAGGCAGATGGGCTACAGCAGCAGAAGACCACACCGGGTGCCACTCCTTTCAGCTAAGAACAGGAAACTGAGGCTACAATTTGCACAAGCTCATCGAAATTGGACAGTAGAAGATTGGAAAAACGTTGCTTGGTCTGATGAGTCTCGATTTCTGCTGCGACATTCGGATGGTAGGGTCAGAATTTGGCGTCAACAACATGAAAGCATGGATCCATCCTGCCTTGTATCAACGGTTCAGGCTGGTGGTGGTGGTGTCATGGTGTGGGGAATATTTTCTTGGCACTCTTTGGGCCCCTTGGTACCAATTGAGCATCGTTGCAACGCCCCAGCCTGCCTGAGTATTGTTGCTGACCATGTCCATCCCTTTATGACCACAATGTACCCAACATCTGATGGCTACTTTCAGCAGGATAATGCGCCATGTCATAAAGCTGGAATCATCTCAGACTGGTTTCTTGAACATGACAATGAGTTCACTGTACTCAAATGGCCTCCACAGTCACCAGATCTCAATCCAATAGAGCATCTTTGGGATGTGGTGGAACGGGAGATTATCTCAGACTGGTTTCTTGAACATGACAATGAGTTCACTGTACTCAAGTGGCCTCCACAGTCACCAGATCTCAATCCAATAGAGCATCTTTGGGATGTGGTGGAACGGGAGATTCGCATCATGGATGTGCAGCTGTTGAGGAAGAGCTTCGTGTGTGTCTTTCCACCATTCCTGCCAGGATATCCCTTTTGTGTTTATCGGCCCAGGTTTCACACTGAGTAAAATAAATTTAGAATCTATATTATTAACTATATGTATAATAGGACTGTTTTAGTGTCATTTTGTGCTATTTTGGTTGGTGGTGTGCCCCAGGATTTTCTAAGTATAAAAAGTGTGCCGCGGCTCAAAAAAGGTTGAAAATCACTGTCATTGTGTGTTTATTTAGAACTTTAGCACATAGGATATGTACCACTGAAATGTGACAATGGAAATGCATAATAACTATGCTTTACTCACATGGGACAGAGAAAGGGGATCTCAGAAAAGAGGCTGCAATCATATTGCAATCACGAGAGTTCAAAAGGCCAAAGTGTCTCATTGTAAAATGGCTTGTGTAAAGGGCCTTCTCTTCATAAAGATAAAAAAAGATTATGGTGCCACTGCCTATCATGATGCTTTGGGCCACACAGGGAGACTGAGTGTAAATAAAGATCCCTTGTATTGTCAGTTCATGAGAGAAAAGTGGAATCTCCCTTTATTCTTAATCTGAGCAGAGAGTAGTGGAAGTAATCCAAAGGGGACTTTGGGCCAAAAAGAGTAGATCGGTAAGTGATAGGAAAAACACATGATAAAGTTATTCTTCTTCTACTAGATTCATAAACGTAGTCCTAAACATTGGGCCACCACCAGACGTGCATAAACCAGAAGGCTGAAAGGGACTCAGCCTGTATCTGATGATATAGTTAAAAGAAATATACCATTAAATTGTTAAAACTGGTTTCTTTTAAAGGAAATCTACCATTTCTTTTCATGTGTTGTGAAGCAAACATACCGTGAGAATGCTGTAGCTACACTGATGCATAAACATATCTTGTTTAATCCCTGAACCTTTGTTTTGCTGATTTTTTTTTTATTATGATAATGAGGCTCTTACTCTAATTATCCACTGCCTCATTCCTTCCCCATATGCCTTCCAAAGAGCCTGTGATGTCTTCCAGCTTTCCCAGTATACTGCAGATCATTATGCTGCAATGTCATTCAGCAACTTGGGAAAGCTGGGTGCCCTGTCTGCCGTACATAAACACATTGGGGCTCATTTACTAAGGGTCCAAACTCCGTACTTTTGTCGGGTTTCCAGAATATTTCCGTTTTACGCCGAATTGCCCCGGGATTTTGGCGCACGCAATCAGATTGTGGCGCATTGGTGCCGGCTCTCATGTGACAGAAATTGGGGGGCGTGGCCATCGGACAACCTGACGGATTTGGACAAACTGCAGAATTTAAAAAATGGTTTTGTCGCAAGATCAAGCACTCACATTCACTGGGAAGAAGCTGGTGAACTCCGGCGGACCTCGGTGCAGCAGCGCCACATGCAGGAACTTGGACGATCTTAGTGAATCGCGCCGGACCCAAATCGGGTCTGCCGACAATCCACGTCGCGATGGGACTGGGTAAGTAAATCTGCCCCATTGCGTCTCCTGCGTCATGCAGCACAACACAGCAGAGTATTAGTGATTATTTTTTATTTATTAGTGTGGGCATTAATTTATAAAGTTGAATTTTAAAAACTATTTGTGTCGCAAGATCACGCACTTACATGCATCAGGAAGAAGAAGAGGAACTCTGGCGGACCTCGGCGCAACAGCGACACCTGCTGGATATTGGGCGCATGACCTTAGTGAATCCCGGCAGACCAGAATCCTCGTCGGACAACGCACTGCGGGATCACGACTGGATCGGGTAAGTAAATGTGCCCATTATTTCCACATACACAGAGCTGCCTGCACTGCCCAGACAGGACTAATCAACCTGAGCGGGGTGACTCATACACAGCAGCTGGGGGATGGTGCAGTGATTGATTACTTCTGCCTGTAATGCTGGCCAGGACAAGACTGAATCAGTGCATAGTTAGGGTAACAGAAGAGCGCCCGGGCAGCCACAGGAGCAACAGAGCCTCATTATCATAATTTTATAATAGTTTTTTCAGCAAAACCACTCAGTTCAGGGATTAAGCAAGACATGTTTCTGCATCGGTGTAGCTACAACATTCTCAAAGTGTGTTTGGTTCATAATGTATAGAAGCAAATGTAGATTTTCTTTAAATTTGTCATAATGACCCATTATGTAACCAGAAACGATGAGGAAAATCAGGAACAACAAGGTCAAATGTAATGACTCCAACATCAACTCATTACATGTTCAGATGTTGTCCTAAACCAATTGTATGCTCTATATGTGGCATGCCTATTACACCTGCACATTCAACAAGCTGAACTGTACAGAACATTCTTACTTGGGAATGAGATTTTTTAAGTTCAGGCTAAAAGTAATAAATTAATGAGTAAGGTAATTACTTCATTAAAGCAGACCCCTGGAGGGAGTGGAGGAGGGTCATTAAATGAAAATGAACTTGAAATGCAATGATAATAACTGTGTAGTATTATTGACGACATCTTATATGTCATTAGCAATCAAAATCAATGTAGAATGGTTAAAGGGATACTCCAGTAACCATAACAGCTATTAGGTGGAGTTTGTTAGGTTACCACACCTCATCTATAGACATGAGAGCACTGATTCTGAAATTAAGCATATTTTTCAAATACAAATTCCTCGGTATTGGGCATCTCACATGGAGGAAAGACAATTCTACTGTGACTTCTTCATATAAAGATCACATGGAGGAAAGACAATTCTACTGTGACTTCTTCATATAAAGAAAGCTTTTTTGTGACTTCATTAAAATGTAAAAATGAAATGTAGTAAAAAAAGACTCAACTGAGAAATTGCACATAAACATCTGACACAGAGATAAGGTAGTTTCTTTGTGACATCATAGCAATGGAATATTATGACACCATCTCAATAACAAAAGCCATTGTAACATTGTGGGATAGGATAAGTGTTATTGTCATAATGGTTTTCTAACAATAACAATGGAAGTGAGCTCATCACAAATGAATAGTGCCAGGTTCCTGTAAGAAGAACTCTTACCACCTGACCCTAGTATATACCACTCACTTCGCTAAACTAGTTCCCTACACTGTACTGATGAGATGCATAGACATCAAAACAGCGCTGTCTACAGTGGGGAATCTGTTCCTTTTGGAATAGATATGCTGGTTTGGCTTTAATTCTGCATCATGTCATTAGGCTTCTTGAAAGTCATAATTGATGTTAAGGGGACTGCCTTACAAGGCAGCCAAAAGAGGCAGTGTTTTACTTTTCCTATCCTGGAAAATGTATGTGCATGTTTCTCCAGTACCTAGTTCCTGAGATTCTTTGATACCAGGGGCGTTGCTAGATTAGCAAAAGATCCTATGCATATTTACCAGATTTTCTGAAGTGTCCACTCCTGTACATAACCCCCTTACATGTTCTTGTACCAACAATAACTGTACCTATACAGTTACAGGAAACACAGGTGAAATCCCTACCTATTCCATTCACTAAATGCAGGTGACATGTCCTTACATTGTGACTGGACATCTATCTATCTATCTATCTATCTATCTTCTCCATTAGGCCCAGCATATCCATGTCTCCTTTTTCGGCACCCTGTGTGGTTTACAACAAACACATCTTATGTTATTCAGTTTCCCTACATCTCGGTCCCCCGTAGTGTCGTCCTGCTGCTTCCCATAAAACGCTGTAACAGTATTTTTAAAACCCTGAAAATACATTACTAAGTACACAATAATGCTTCCTATAAACATTTATAAAATTTTCCCCCCATTCCAGGCCTATTTCTGCATTGTCCTATCTGCTACCCATGTCTAGTAGTTAATGTACCCACAATGACATTACATCCACATTAAACTTTAGACACTGCACATTTTCCCCATTGGGGTCACCACATTTATAATGAACCTCTAATTCCCCCCCTTGTATATGGTCCCCATACATTACATTATCCCTCTCTCTGGTGTGTCGCTGAATTTAATAATGCCACCAATTGTCCACCCACCCAATAAATGTTCCATAAATGTGGCTTGACTACTATAATTCTCCCGCTTAACCCTGGTATACCGCACTATCCCCTCAGTGTGACTACTTAACAATAAAGAATCCCCCTCAACACCCTACACTTTACACCACATAAGTGTGGTCCACTTCCTAATAACCCTACCCCCAATGTGTGGCTCCTGTCGTTAACATTGACCACCTGAAGACCCCTACCTAAAAGTGTCTTCCCACTAAATACGTTCCTCAGTGATACTCCCACACAACCAGTAATACCCAATTATTGCCCATAGTCCCATAAAATCCCACATTAGTTCCCTGCAGACCACAGTATTACCCATGATCTATCATTAATGCCCCTTAGTCCATTGCCCCCTAGATAGAAATGTCCCTAGTCCACGCAGTCACTTTTATAAAGTAATGCCCCCCAGTTCCACAGAAATGCCCTCTAAATAGAAATGTCACCCAGTCCATCAGTATGTCCCCTTTATATAAAATTATGCCCCCATCCACAGTCCAATAGCCACTCTTATATAGAAATTTCCCATTAATAAATATTCCCCCGTCCCAGTAACACCCCCTTTATAAGTAAGTGCTCCCCGTCCAATTATGCCCCCTCTACATAGAAATACCCCCAGTCCACCCTAAAGGCCCTGCTATATAGAAATATCCCCTCTTTATAGAAATGCCCTATATGGTAATGCCCCTTTTATAAAGTAATGATCCCAGTCTGTAGTAATGCCCCCAGTTCACAATAATGCCTACTCCATATAGAAATGCCCCCAGTCCACAGTAATTCCCCCTTATAAAGTAAAGCCCCCATTTAAAGTAATGTCCCCAGTCCAAATAATCCCCCCATGTCTACAGTACTGTCCAATGCCCACACTGTTTACTAATAAACAAAAAATAATCACTAATACTCACCTCTGTCTGGTGTATTGTGCTGCATGATGCAGGAGACGCAATGTAGCTACATTATTACATCTACTGTTCTGCGCAGTGCTGCGCGGAGCTGATGGCACCGTGCACCATTAAACTACCTATCTCTATCTGGGTTCTCCATCTTGATTATCCTACCTGTCCATTCTAGAACATCCATACAGTATATATTTGAAGAAGAAGTTGTTGAAATAGCACAACTCTACATCTTTTTCACTCATCACTTCAGCACCTTGACCATTTTAGTGTCTACCTTTGACAAGTAATTCAGTAACCACCAGTGGTTGGCAAGGTCAGGTTCTTGAGTTTGATCCATGGCATGTGCATTGTAATTATGTTATGTTAATCTGAAATAAAATATTTACCATAATAAAATCAATTTGAATGCAAATTAAAGCGCAAATAAGGCAGCAGATTCCATGCACATTTTATTGGCAATGGCAGAAGATTATTGAAGCAGAGAATCCTATCACAGAAACACTAATGACTTGTAATTGGGCTCTAGAAGTAACAGCACAGACCAAATTGTCAACCAGAGATCATGCGGACATGGTCTCTGTACAGAACAGAGGCATGCTGGGTAACAGAAAGAGTTGCAGGATGCTAATTGGTTAAGTCATGCGTGGACAATGTTTGCTTTTTATGTGTTTTTGTCCCCCTTGGCATTACTGAGGATGTGTGAATGTTAAGAAGGAAGCTTCATCACACCATGGCTGCTTTGTGGAGACATCTTTACATGCTGGGACATGTCAGAAGAGTGTAGAAACCTGGCAGTCTACAAGCAAAGTACAAGGTGAGAAAAGACACAAAATCATTAGGTTAAATAGATGCCAGTACTGTTCTTTCAGTGGATTTCTTTTCTTCCTATTTTTACATTTCAGTTGTGGTACTCAGGGGCTGCACTCACCTTTTATTACAAGGCTCCCTAGGTGACTCTACATGTAGCCCTGAACTGAGCCAACCGGTACGCAGGCTAAGAGTAAGACCTCCACCAACCAAGCCCGTATGGCAGGCAGCCTACCGATCTGAATTGGAACCAAGACTGTGTTCACATGTTGCACTTCAGTTGTTTTTTGAAATGAAATTTAAATGAAAGAGGGAGGGGCTTAGCCTAATTACATACAGGTTTGCAATTGGTAAAAAGCACCACATGTAAATATTTGAGTAACAGACTCTATCTATACCATTTTTCCTTGCTGAGGGTAGTGATAGCAGATCTCAAGATACATGCGTTTTGTAAACTAGACAACCATTACAAAAATAGGTTATATTATGTGAACACGGCAGAGGCATGTTGTAGACAAAATTAGTGGACTTCAAAACTTTATCACTTTATCTTTTGGCTGTCTGTGAGCTTCAGTGTCATCATGGTAGCAACACCAGTGAGTCATAACACAAATTAGAGCTATGAATCCCATTGCGTGTTCTTTCTAATATGTAATGCAATAACAGACGTAATGAAAAAGACTGTCAGCGTGGCATTCTGCTGGTGGGATTAAAGGCACTTTATGCCTTTCCAAAGGTAAACAAGATAATAAAATGATCATTACAAACAACATAAAGGGAAAGGTATTGTGTCGGAACTGTTATTTAGAAAAGTAGGGAGTTAAACTAATAGTCTTATTTTATGAATAATAGGTGGTGTGTGTGCTGTCACCTAAACATCTCTTCTGGATCAGGACATCATTTTTGGAAATTTTTGATTGAACAATATCCAGTTAAATGGGAATTTCATTGTTAACCTCTAAGTGACCTCACAAAGAATAGGAAACAAAACCCAAAATGTAGAAAGCAGAAAATAACCCTTTATTAGATCAATTAAAACAAACCATTTAAAAAGACAACATATACTTAAAAAGTCCATCAATGGCCAAATAACTAAATGATAAACAAATCACAGTAACCTGTATGGGGTATAGAAGGTCTAGTCCTCAGAACAAGTCAAGGTATTTGCTTACAAAGAAGTATTACACATTACCCAGAGGAAAAATAGAGGACAAGGGACAAATACACAGGTATATACAATACCAAGGGCGGACCCCACCCCACACGTGTTTTGCCTTGTTTTGTCAGGGGTATGAATTTCATTGTGAACCCCTAAATGACCTGTAAAGTGGCCATTAAGAGTAATGGCTATAACGCCCTATTATTTTCCCATTAAGAGTAATGGCTATAACGCCCTATTATTTTCAGTGTTTATTGAAGACTGCCTGTGGCAGGGGTTGTCACTGTAGTATTGCAGAATATGGTACAATCGATCAGAAGACTCCATGATCTGTTAAAAGCTGATTAAAATAAAAAATAACTATCCCATAAAAGTACACTCCATAAAAGAAAAAGACATCTTAATGTCCGAATCAACACTTTTTTTTACCACCTACAAAAATGTATAAAATGTATAGGGGTTGTCCAGAGGTTAAAAAATATGAATGCTTTCTTTTACAAAAATATTGCCACATCTGACCTTGGGTAATCACTGGCATTGCAACTAAGCTCCAATCATTTCTATACAACTGTGCTGCAATACAGCAGTTACCATGGTCAGGTGTGGATGTTTTTTTTGGAAGAAAGCTGACTTGTACTTAAACTACTAAACTTTAAGTAAAAGTGATCAAAACGCTGCACCTTTCACAAAATAGTGTCAATGATAACGATAGCTTACCCTGCAAAAAATTACCCCCAATAAATCTTTGTATGCTGAAGTGTAAAACAGTTATGGGAATACAATTTTTCTTTCAAAAGATTGAATTTCATTTCAGTCCTTCCTGATCCTTAATGTGGTGCCAGTAGATAACAAAGCGTTTTCATGGTTAAAGGCTCCTTTTAATATTCGTCTCTAATACTGTGGTTTAATCGCAAGCACTTCTCCTTCCCTGGATTCCCAGTTTCACACATCTTAAACCATTATGAATATCACACCAAGACTTTTTTCCGCCTTGTTAAATTATTAAATTAGACAATAGAGAAAACAACTTTTATTTTGCATGATAATTCTTGCCTTCCATTAGATAAGTCACACGCAGCAGTATCCATGTTAACTAGGTGCATATCCCAAGGGCGGCGTGTGAGACATCTACGTGAATAATTTAGATCCAGCTCAGATCTTGTTGTACTTTGGGAGTGTGACAATGTTAATGATGAACAGCAAATAACTGAAGTATTAATAATTATTTCTCAGCCGAGAAGGAAATGATAAATGGATAATTGAAATTGAACTTTCAGGATGATGAGGAATGCTGAGCTTTTTTGTACCAAGACGGGAGGTGATATAATTCATGTTCAATTACTGTATACCAGCAGGCTCACAATCCCCTTACTCAAAGATTCATTCCTTTTAAAGATGTTCTCCACTGAATTTAAAAATGAGCATTTTGTGGCCCAGAGAAATGTGACTTTTCATATGGCTTCTAAAGGCACATTGGAGGCTATTGCCTATCATAATAATGTTAGCAGCCATAGTGATACTTTAGAACCTAACTTCCTTAAAGTCCTCTAAAAACAGCTTTAACAAAAAGATAAATATAACGCAGGACCAGGGAATAGACAGATGACAAAGCCAGTGGGCCCTAATGCTAAACCCACTACTCAGCTGTCCCTATTGTCCTCCCTAAGTAAGGGGTAGGCAACTAGAAGACAATCCTTCCTTAGGTCTCAGTGCGCACACACAACATGACAACAAAAAACACAGTAAGGCGGAGTGTACAATTTAGGTCAACAACAGCGGGAGCGGACAATGACAAAATCACAAACCAAAAGAAAAGTGAGAAATACAGGCCAGAGATCAGAAAGTTTGCAAATATAATAGCACAAAAAAACAAAGCAGGGATAGAAATTTTAACAGCAGTGAGTGTAGTCTGTCCCGTATATTTATAGGGAGGACAGGCCATGCCCCGGGTGGAGGGAGCAGGCAATCAGACACACAGGGGCACATTTACTTACCCGGTCCGCGAAAATGTTCACCGAAAGTGCATTGTCCGCCGATAATGCACTCTGCCACGATTCACTAAAATTGTGCGCCCGATATCCTGCATGTGACGCTTTCCTGCTCATGTCCACCAGAGTTCACCTTCTTCTTCCTGGTGCATGTAAGTGCATTTGATTGCGACACAATTTGAAAGTTAAATCCTGCACTCAGTCCAAATCAGTTGGCTCGTATAACGCCAAGCCCCCCAATTTGTGTCACATGGAAGCCAACGCAGCAGCCCCAAAAAACGATCACGTGCGACACAATCCTAGCACAGACACTTGTTATCTGATGAAAGTGCGCAAGAATCACAGAGTTAACTAAAGCAAGACAAAGGGCAGTTTCCCACGTTCCTTTTTTGTTCCTTTTTAAAGAGGACCTGTCACCCAATTTATCGGCACTAGGAGCTGCTTACTAAAGTAAGCAGCTCCTAGTGCTTGATCAAACGCCGCAGTGTTAGAGTGATAGCGTTACCGGAAACCTCCGGTAACGCTATCAAACACTGCGGTGGGGTACAGTGTAATTGTCGGACAGCTCGCAAAGCTGTCCGATGTATTCATGAGGGGGCGGGGTTGGGGCTAGGGGTGGTGACTGCCGCCTAGCGCGCGGCAGTCACTGCCGGCCTATGGAGCGAGCGGGGCGGTCTGGGGAAGAGGCAGCTCCTCGGACCGCCCCCTGCAAGCTTTAGCTTTAGTAAGCAGCTCCTAGTGCCGAAATTATGAGTGACAGGTCCTCTTTAAGCACATCCAAAACGCAAGTGGGAGGGGTTTGGCCAAAAGCAAATGCAGACTACAGAGAGATGGATGTGGTAGATGCCAGGATTTCCAGCCACTAGAGCCCAGTTCAGACTGAAAAAGTAAATGAAAGATAAAAACTTAAATCTTAAACTCTTAAATCTGCTAGTGCTATCCAAGGAAGACGCTGACACCAACGTGACAATAAATACATGTGATCTCATCAAAATGTGTAAAACATGGTGCCCAACAGCATTAGGTCTGACCATTGTAGATATGACCACATTATCTAGTCTAGAAGAGCCTGTGGCTCTCTTATTTGAAATTAAAAGTAGTTTTGGTCTCTATAAGTTCCACAGACTGAAGTGACCTTTTGTTAACTGTATATGGCTGTGAAAGTGGATCAAGCGAATCTACTAAAGATTCATGATATAGGTCTTTTGTCAAGAATATCAGTGGTATTGAGTGAATTTATGATCACTTGCTGAGAGTTATAGTGTAGTTTATCATAACTTGAGAAAAAAGTTGGAGATACCTTTTAATGATAAATAAATGTCATAAAGCAAGAACTACAAGGTTACAAGATTCAATATAGGTTCACTATCCACATATTTGCACACATAGGCCCACATTTATTAAAGCCCCTGCATCAGTTTTTTGTCTGACTGTGCAAGTTCTTTCCAGTGCAAACTGCTTGCCCATGTATTTATAAAGTGTGACATTTGTGTTGTGTCTGCACTATGCCCGACACAACAAAAAATTCTGCACTGAAAGAGGTGTTCCAGTGCTCAGTTGGACTGTGTGACAAATTTATCATGCAATGTCCAACAGAATTGTGTTGCATACCCCATGCAAAAGGTGCGCCAAAAAAGTTGGCAGTGCATGGAGTGCCACGGGCACCATAAGTCATGAATCTGGCGCACTCTGCTCACTACACAGGCAGTCTGCACTGTGTTTTTCATAAATGTGGGCCATTGTGTTCTTCTGGCCGTTAGATCAAATACTAGGGACTAATTTTAATATCTGATCTAAAGAATTGCTCACCAATTTATACAATGGAGCATCAATAGCTGCAAGTCTACAGGTCTTCAGAGGTGGCCTTACATGGCAGGCTTTCCTCTTCTTACATCTCTCACTACTAACAAGCAGCCAATGATAATTTTTCATCTATCTTCAACTCCCTAAAGTAATGCCTATATGAGATATATAATACAAAGCAAGATCAGCTTCTCAATGTCTAATGCACCTAGGCTTTCTATGCCATAAGCAAAGTTTAGCCTTTCAGTTTATCACACACTAGAGACATTGTATTGGGATGAATAAAATATAAAGCAGGTTTTTATTAAAAGAAAAAAACGAAAAATATTTAAAATATATTAAAACTTGAGATGAGCGAACATGCTCGTCCGAGCTTGATGCTCGGTCGAGCATTAGGTATTCCATTTTACTGGAGGGCCACCTACCTGCTCCTCTGGTTTGAAAAATGTTTGGGACTGCCACATACAGGCACTATCCAAATTAAATTGTCTCCATAGCAGCCTCCACACGTTGTCTCCATTGCTACCTCCAAAAGTCGTCCATATAGCTGCCTCCATACATCGTCCCTTTATCAAACGAGGTGTGTCAGGCAGAAATTTGGGTTGTTTTCATGGATTCCACATCAAAGTTGTTAACTTTGTCGCCACCCTGCTGTGTTATCCACAAAATATACTGGCAAACTTTTACCATTTAGGGATATTATTTCAGCGCTTCTTGCGCATCTGTTTACATTCCCCTCACCCGGCATATCCTAAACTTATAAGAACGCTACTACACTTGATCTTATACAAAAGGTTCTTAGAAGTGCTGTTTGGGGAGTAGCCTAGAGACAGGGGCTTGGATTGGCGAAAGCTCGCCTGGCAGCGGAACGCCAGCTCCATGCGCATCATGCGCTTCTTGCGCATCTGTTTACATTCCCCTCACCCGCCATATCCCAAACTTATAAGAACGCTACTACACTTAACTTGGTGCAGGCTGGGACCGAGTCTGACCCTGGGGCTGGTCATATACTGCCGACGCAGAGAATTGCGGGGCCTACCTCGGTCCAGGTCTCAAAGGCCTACTATACCTCCTCCCACCCCTCCTCCACCTCCTCCTCCTCCGAATTACCATCCGTGGGCATGGCGCCATCAGTCGGTAGCTCTAGGCACAGCAGCAGTGCCGTCGCTAAGCGACAGCAGGCGGTGCTGAAACTGCTGAGCCTAGGCGATAAAAGGCACACCGCCCAAGAGCTATTACAGGGCATTCCACATCAAAGTTGTTAACTTTGTCGCCACCCTGCTGTGTAATCCACAAAATATACTTGCAAACTTTTACCATTTAGGGATATTATTTCAGCGCTTCTTGCGCATCTGTTTACATTCCCCTCACCCGGCATATCCTAAACTTATAAGAACGCTACTACACTTGATCTTATACAAAAGGTTCTTAGAAGTGCTGTTTGGGGAGTAGCCTAGAAACAGGGGCTTGGATTGGCGAAAGCTCGCCTGGCTGCAGAGCGCCAGCTCCATCACAAGATCCAACTAACATAGTTGCAGCACCTTTAATCTACTACTAGTTCACTGCCTCCATAATAATAATAATCTTTATTTATATAGCGTCATCATATTCTGCAGCGCTTTACAAATCATAGGAAACAAATACAAATGTAATGTAACAGAGCACAACATTTGTATGGAACAACAGGAGTGAGGTCCCTGCTCGCCAGAGCTTACGGTTATGAGGATGATGGGGTAACACGAGGTAAAAGAATATTTAATGGTCAAGCCATTCTTCTTAGGGAATAGAAAAAAATATAATAAATGGAATTGCTGTCGCTTGAAACACTCAGCCGTCATCTTATATACCAGGTCCAGGGTGAATGGGACTGCAGAGAAGTCTGGTGCCTGTTGGTTGCTGGATAACAGATGGGAGGACGACACAGGACGGGTTAGTAGAAGAGTTAAAACTTCATGCAGTTAATGAGTGTTATAGGCTTGCCTAAAGAAATGGGTTTTAAGAGCACGTTTGAAACTTTGGAGGTTAGGTATTAGTCTGATAGTCCAGGGCAGAGCATTCCATAGAATTGGTGCAGCTCTAGAGAAGTCTTGGAGACGCGAGTGGGAGGTCCGCACTAGGGTAGAGGTTAATCTAAGATCACTGGCGGATCTAAGAGCACGGGTTGGGCGATAGACTGAGATAAGAGAGGAGAGGTAGGGGGGTGCAGCATTATACAGAGCTTTATGGATGAGGGTTATTATTATTTTAAACTGTATTCGAAAGGAGACTGGCAGCCAGTGCAGCGACTGGCATGAACTGTAAGCATACATGGTCCCCTTATCAAACGAGCTGTGTCAGGCAGAATTTTGGGTTGTTTTCATGGCTTCCATGTTAACTTTGTCGCCACCCTGCTGTGTAATCCACAAAATATACTGGCAAACTTTTATCATGTACCGATATTATTTGAGCGCTTCTTGCTCACCTCCTTTGGTTCCTCTCTGCCACCCATTGGTTTGAAGCCTGAGTCCATTTAGGGTATGTTGCCATGACACTCTCTAGCCTGCCGCTGCTGCCGCTGCCTCTGCATGCCATCCCCTATAGTGTCAGGGTCAATTATTGGATGTTTTAGATGCTATCTAGCCTCATTCGGTCACTCTGTCATGGCCATGCTGTTGCCCATAATTTTGGCATAATGGTGCGATTAAGCAGCCTCAGAGGCATCCATGCATGCTGCCCCTGCTGTTTCCTGTCCATTTCCGTGGTGTTTCCATCCTTTTCTGAGGTTCCCAGGTGTTTGGCCAAGCTTCCCTGTGCAGAGCCTTGGTCCCCTTGAAAAATGCTCGAGTCTCCCATTGACTTCAATGGGGCTCGTTACTCGAAACGAGCACTCGAGCATCGGGAAAAGTTCGTCTCGAATAACGAGTACCCGAGCATTTTAGTGCTCGCTCATCTCTACTTACATGTCTATTGGGATGGCTGACTGTATTAGTAACTAACCACCATCGCTTTTTGTGTGTTTGTTGTGTGTATTACATATATTTTAAGAGTCTACTATTGCAAGATGCTAATTTTCGAAGCTCACTAAGGCAAGTAATTGAAAAAGGTTGCTAGGTGGAGCACTGAATTGAAAGAACGTCTGCGTGTACGTCAGACGGCATTTACAAATGTCGAACACAAGCGCTTGTACCAGCTCGAAGGTGTAACACAAAAGAACCGCCCGGACGCTGGTAAAACAAACGACAATATCTCCCGTTGTGGTGAAGCCAAATCACCGGCTGCAGGCTGTAGATCTGTGTGATTCACCAACGTGCATTCGAGGAGTGGGTCGGATTGATAAATAGAAGGAGGGGCATGGGGTTGGTGCCATAGGAAAGAGGAGACGAGAATGTGTGCGCGGGGAAGACACCAGGGGAGGGTACCATTAGTGTGTGGAGAAGGTACACTTCACATAGGTTCAAGCGGTGTCAATGGAGGGACACGAAGACAGGAGCACTGGAAATTTGGCTGAGTGGTGGAGGAGTAGGGGACATGGGACGACACAAAGGAGCACGAGTGAGGGGAGTGAGATTCTGATGAACACGCACTTGGTACTGGCGGTTGGCAGCCATATGGGCCAGATTTCATGTAAGAGACTAAAGGGCACTGGTCCGTAATGAACACCCTGGAGGCCATCGCGAGGATTCGAAGAATTTACATAGTAACAGAAAGGCGCAGATTACTGGGTGTGTTTCGACGAAGAAAAAAAAAAATCTCCAGACTGGCCCACGGGGTACAACAAAGAGAAATCACAATCTATTCACACTCTCAGCCCTGTCAGCAAAGGAGTGGTGAGAGAGGTGCATGAAGACCGAACATGGGGGGGGCAGGCCCTGGACAAGCTAACAGTATTCCCTTCTTGAAAGCGCTAGCAGCAGATGTGCTTAGTTCTGCGTGGAACTAATAAGCTAGGGAGAGTAGGCAGAGAAGGGGCAGCTTGTCCGCACTGGGCAAGGGTACCGTAGCGGTTTTAGGCCATTTTTAATCACCATAGAGGCCATCCCAAAGACACTGTCACCATCACCCTGTTCCAGGGAGAAGGTGCAGGGCACGGTAGGTGGCTGATCTTTACGAAAGATGGTGAGGGGTACGTATCTGACCATACCCATCGTCCTAAATGGATCACACTAGCTCCCTCAACTACTGGTTTCAAAGCTGGACCTGGTGGCAGCTAACTGGCGCTGTACGCGCTCTGGAGGTTCCTTGCCTGCCCTGGCCGCTAGCGTCTGTCCGATGCGGTGTTTTCAGTGGCAGCTGGTGTGCATCATCACCGATAGCGTCACCGCCTGTCGACTGACATCGCCTGACAGGCTGACGCTTGATAAAATGAATAAAGGCTGGATTTCTTCAGATATTCCAATCTCCACCAGGTGAGGAAGTCTCAACCTGAATATTGAACTCCCGTCCTCCTCCCCTCCTCCTCATTTTCCTCCTTCTCCTCCTCTTTGTACAGTAAGCAGAGGAAAATGGGCTATTTTTTGCAGGGCCCGGCCTTGCTAAGTACTTCATGCCTTTAATTTTCTGGAGGCCACCTACCGGTCCTCTGTTTGAAACAATTTTTGTGAGTGCCACATACATGGCACTCAATCTATTCCATTTTTCTGGAGGGCCACCTACCCGGTCTCTGTTTTAAAAAAAATTTTGGGACTGCCACATACCAGGCACTCATCACCATTTACTGGAGGGCCACCTACCTGCTCTTCGGTTTGAAACATTTTTGGGGACTGCCACATACGGCACTCAATCTATTCCATTTTTACTGCAGGCCACTACCTGCTCCTCTGGTTTGAACAATTTTTTGGGACTGCCACATTACAGGCACATCAATCTATTCCATTTTACTTGGAAGGGCCACTACTGCTCCTCTGGTTGAAACATTTTTGGGACTGCACATACAGGCACTCAATCTATTCCATTTTACTGGAGGGCCACCACCTGCTCCTCGGTTTGAAAAATGTTTGGGACTGCCACATACAGCACTATCCAAATAAATTGTCTCCATAGCGCGCCTCCACACGTTGTCTCCATTGCTACCTCCAAAAGTCGTCCATATAGCTGCCCATCATCGTCCCTTTATCAAACGAGGTGTGTCAGCAGAAATTTGGGTTGTTTCTGGATTCCACATCAAATTGTTAACTTTGTCGCCACCCTGCTGTGTTATCCACAAATATACTGCAAACTTTTACCATTTAGGATTTATTTCAGCGCTTTTTGCGCATCTGTTTACATTCCCCTCACCCGATATCCTAAACTTATACGAACGCTACTACACTTGATCTTATACAAAAGGTCTTAGAAGTGCTGTTTGGGGAGTAGCCTAGAGACAGGGCTTGGATTGGCGAAAGCGCGCTGGCAGCGGAGGCGCCAGCTCCATGGCCATCATGCGCTTCTTGCGCTCTGTTTACATTCCCCTCACCCGCCATATCCCAAACTTATAAGAACGTCTACTACACTTACTTGGTGCAGGCTGGGACCGAGTCTGACCGGGGCTGCTCATATATGGCGACGCAGAGAATTGCGGGCTACTACCTCGTCCAGGTCTCAAAGGCCTACTATACCTCCTCCCACCCCTCTCACCTCCTCCTCCTCCGAATTACCATCCGTGGGCATGGCGCCATCAGTCGTAAGCTCAGGCCAGCAGCAGTGCGTCGCTAAGCGACAGCAGGCGGTGCTGAAACTGCTGAGCCTAGGCGATAAAAGCACACCGCCCAAGAGCTATTACAGGGCATTCCACATCAAAGTTGTTACTTTGTTGCCACCTGCTGTGTAATCCCAAAATATACTGAACTTTACCATTTAGGATATTATTTTCAGGCGCTCTTGCGCATCGTGTTACATTCCCTCACCCAGGCATATCCTAAACTTATAAGAACGCTACTACACTTGATCTTATACAAAGGTTCTTAAGAATCTGTTGGGGAGTAGCCTAGAAACAGGGGCTTGGATTGGCGAAAGCTCGCCTGGCTGCAGCGCAGCTCCATCACAAGATCCAACTAACATAGTGCGCACCCTTAATCTACTACTAGTTCACTGCCTCCATAATAATATAATCTTTATTTATATAGCGTCATCATATTCTGCAGCGCTTTACATCATAGGAAACAAATACATGTAATGTAACAGAGCACAACATTTGTATGGAACAACAGGAGTGAGGTCCCTGCTCGCCAGACTTACGGTTATGAAGATGATGGGGTAACACGAGGTAAAAGAATATTTAATGGTCAAGCCATTCTCTTAGGAATAGAAAAAATATAATAAATGGAATTGCTGTCGCTTGAAACACTCAGCCGTTCATCTTATATAACCAGGTCCAGGGTGAATGGGACTGCAGAGAAGTCTGGTGCCTGTTGGTTGCTGGATAACAGATGGGAGGACACACAGGACGGGTTAGTAGAAGAGTTAAAACTTCATGCAGTTATGAGTGTTATAGGCTGCTAAATAAATGGGTTTTAAGAGCACGTTTGAACTTTGGAGTTAGGTATTAGTCTGATAGTCCGGGCAGAGCATTCCATGAATTGGTGCGCGCTCTAGAGAAGTCTTGGAGACCGAGTGAGGTCCGCACTAGGGTGGAGGTTAATCTAAGTCACTGGCGGATCTAGACACGGGTTGGGCGACAGACTGAGATAAGAGAGGAGAGGTAGGGGGGTTGCAGCATTATACAAGCTTTATGGATGAGGTTATTATATTTAAACTATTCGAAAGGAGACTGGCAGCAAGTGCCGCGACTGGCTGACCTGTAAGCAACATGGTCCCCTTATCAACCGAGCTTGTCAGGCAGAATTTGGGGTTGTTTTTTCATGGCTTCCATGTTAACTGTCGCCACCCTGCTGTGTAATCCACAAATATACTGGCAAACTTTTATCATGTAGCGATATTATTTGAGCGTTTCTGCTCACTCTTTTGGTTCCTCTCGCCACCCATTGGTTTGAGCCTGAGTCCTTTAGGGTATGTCGCCAATGCCACTCTCTGCCGCCGCTGCCTGCCGCTGCCTCTGCATGCCGTCCCTATGTGTCAGGGTCAATTATTGGATGTTTTAGATGCTATCTAGCTTCATTCTGTCACTCTGTCATGGCCATGCTGTTGCCCCATAATTTTGGCATATGGTGCGATTAGGCAGCCTCAGAGGCATCCATGCATGCTGCCCCTGCTGTTTCCTTCCATTTCCGTGTGTTTCCATCCTTTTCTGAGGTTCCAGGTGTTGGCCAAGCTCCCTGCGAAGCCTGGTCCCCTTGAAAATGCTCGAGTCTCCCATTGACTCAATGGGTTCGTTATTCGAGACGAGCACTCGGCATCGGAAAAGTTCGTCTCGAATACGAGTACCCGAGCATTTTAGTGTTCGCCTCTCTCTCTA
>CM033647.1:82075958-82231882 GCA_019512145.1 Engystomops pustulosus | reverse complement strand
ATTAAAACTTGTTGTGAATTTCCAAGGAATCATCAATACTAGACCATTTCTTGTTGTTTCTAAAATATTTACCATCAATGACTAGAACTTCAAAAGTTACATTAAGAGACACAGCCCTCTGCCAACCCAGTCACTAGTGATGGTCAGATGCGATTTCTATGCAGAAAAATGATACAGCCATATTTCATCCTGGACTCCCAGGTGATGTCTTCTCTCTTTCAAGTGTTTCCATTTCCATGCTTATGCGTTGTTACAGGTCCAGACCACCAGAAGAGTTTTTCCAACCATTGGATTGTCCCTGCCACACAGATTTTCATCCTGCTTGCTATTGTGCCCCGTTTAATGTACATTTTTTGATGGTCGCTTGAAATTAACTTTTGGGTTACAGATGATAATTACTCAAGGAATATCATAGGTGTAGGACGCGTACACCCGGCTTCCATGTAACAAGAATTCTCATTAATTTTTAATGGTTACTAGTCATTCCAGGTAGATTTGTAGTTATGTACATTGCCAGCGCTCCCTACAAGAAGCAGTCGCAGTTCCCTCTTTGATCAGATTACACATCCAATATATATAGAAGGGAGTAGCTCTTATTGTGGCAAGTCTCGTGGTGTCCTTGTTTCAAAAGGCAATCATTACTCTGAAGGGCAGGAGTAATACTGTTTCCCCTGCATGAATCGTCTGCTCATATTTTCCCACTGGTGTGGACTTGAAGCTACACCAAGAGTTATCAGGTAATGCTGCTGTAGATGCATTGTAAAGAAGGGTTTGTCTTCGGAAACACTCACCAGTTACATAGTTTTTTCTGTTAGTTGTTATATACACCTTCATGACCCTTCAACACAAAATTATCTAAGAAATGTCTGGAGACGCCTCATCGATCTAAGCTCTCTCCAAAATGGAACAGATATCTGCTGCCTTGTATAGTAGCGACACCTGCCAGTACTATCCAGATCGGTGCTCGCCACTGTTGCCAGCAGTTTAAGCGATGAGTTGCCACAGGTGAATCCAACTGTAGCATATAGATTGCCGTTACAAGCCACCAAGTATTAGTGACCATGCCCATTGGGAAGCTGATCGGTTGCAGTGAGAGGTATTCTAATAATGAAAAAGCATATTTTCCCATATACTGCAATACAGTTCTATATTGTTTTAATCTAACAGTCCGCTTGGTTAAAACACCATATAAGGCCTGGAAAGTAGTACTAGAGATGAGCGCGCACTAAATTGCTCGAGTGTCGTTATTCGAGACGAACTTTTCTCAGATGCTCGGTGCTCGTCTAAGGCGATAGCCCCGAAGCCCCCATTGTAAGTTCAATGGGGGACCGGAGCTTTTACAAAGGACCATGTTGCGTGAATAAAATGTGTTAATTAATTGAAAAAGGAAATGTCTTTGATAAGTTAGGCAATGTACTGCAAACAATCTGCACGAATAACGAGTACCCGAGCATTTTAGTGTTCGCTCATCTCTAATTAAAACTTGTTTTGAATTTCCAAGGAGATCATCAATAACTAGACCATTTCTTGTTGGTTATCTAAAATATTTACCAATCAATGACCTAGAACTTCAAAAGTTACATTAAAGGACACAGCCCTCTGCCAACCCAGTCACTTAGTGATGGTCAGATGCGATTTCTATGCAGAAAAATGATACAGCATAGTTTCATCCTGTGACTCCCAGGTGATGTCTTCTCTCTTTCAGTGTTATCCATTTCCCATGTTCTTGTTGTTACAGGTCCAGACCACCATGAAGAGTTTTCCAACCATGGATTGTCCCTGCACACAGATTTTTCATCCTGCTGCTAATTGTGCCCCTTTAATGTTACAATTTTTTTGATGGTCCGCTTGGAAATAACTTTTGGTGTGTTACAGATGATAAATTAACTCTAAGAAATCATCATATGTGAGACACGTACACCCAGGCTTCCATGTAAGCAAGATTCTCATTAATTTAATGAGTACTAGTCATTCCAAGGTAGATTTGTAGTTATGTACATTGCCAGAGCTCCATACAAGAAGCAGTCAGCAGTTCCCATCTTTGATTCAGATTACACATCCAATATATATAGAAGAGGAGTAGCTCTTATTGTGGCAGTCTCGTGGTGTCCTTGTATTCAAAAGGCAATCATTAATCTGAAGGGCAGGCATGTAATACTGTTTCCCCTGCCTGAATCTGTCTGCTCATATTTTTCCCACTGGTGTGGACTTGAAGCTACACCAAGAGTTATCAGGTAATTGCTGCTGTAGATGCATTGTAAAGAAGGGTTTGTTTCTGGGGAAGACCACTCACCAGTTACATAGTTTTTTTCATGTTAATTGTTATATTAACACCTTCATGACCCTTCAACACAAAATTATCTAAGAAATGTATGGAGAAGCCTCATCGACTAAGCTCTCTCCAAAATGGACAGATATCTGCTGCCTTGTATACGTAGCAGACACCTGCCATTAACTATCCAGATCGGTGCTCGCACTGTTGCAGCATTTAAGCGATGAGGTGCCACAGGTGAATCCAACTGTAGCACTATAGAGTGCCGTTACAAGGCCACCATAGTATTAGTGACACCATTGGTGGAAGCTGATCGGTTGCAGTGAGGTAGTCTATAATAGAAAAGCAGTATTTTCCCAATATACTGCAATACAGTTCTATATTGTTTAATCTAACTCGCTTTGGTTAAAACACCATATAAGGCCTGGAAAAGTAATTACTAGAGATGAGCGAGCACTAAAATGCTCGAGTGCTCGTTATTCGAGACGAACTTTTCCAGATGCTCGAGTGCTCGTCTCGAATAACGAGCCCCATTGAAGTCAATGGGAGACTCGAGCATTTTTCAAAGGGACCATGGTTCGGGAATAAAATGTGTTAATTAATTGAAAAAGAATGTCTTCTGATAAGTTAGCAGATGTATGCAAACATCTGCAATCTATTCTTCACTGTTCCGCGCGTATATTATCTCCCGACAATTAGAAGAGTGAAGAACAATGAAGAATAGAAATAAAAACGTGAACACAGTGAACACAGTGAACACAGGATCATTTAAGTGAAAAACACACAGTGAGAACACAGTGACAGAATAGATTACAGATGTTCGGCACATTGCTTACTTGTCGGGAGATACGCGCGGAGCGGTGCGAACAAAATAGCATGTGAGAACCAATATATATTGTGTGAAGAAGACATTGCAGATTTTAAATGAACATCTGCATGTGTTCTTCACACATATATATTGTTCTTCACATGCTATTTTGTGGCCCCGTCCGCGCGTATCTCCCGACAAGAAGCGATGTGCCGAACATCTGTAATCTATTCTGCACTGTGTTCTGCACTGTGTTTCACTTAAATGATCCTGTGTCACTGTGTTCACTGTGTTCAACTGTTTTTATTCTTTCTCACTGTTCTTCATTGGTTTTTTAAGTTATTGATCGTTCGCGAGCAGGGGAATATATGTTATTATGGTCACCTAGCAACCCTTACGTTTAAAACGCATTGCATCGCATGCACTTGCAATGTTTGCGAGTGACATTGCGTTTTTTTGATACGTCCCCAAGAATTGAATGGGGCGTTGTGGGAAAAAATGCGCGTGAACGCAAAAATAGAGCATGCTGCGATTTTGACGGGCGAGTGCAAACGAACGCAACGACGCCGCGTGCAAAAACAACGCAATGAAGAAACAGAAAGACAATGAATACAATGGGACAGAGTGCAATGCAAAGTCTGCGCTCAAATGGCAGCGCAGAACTCTGCGCTCGTGAATAAAACGCCAGTATGTAGAAGGGGCCTAAGACCTTCCCACCAACCAAGCCCGTATGGACAGTGCAGCGCTAACCGATCTGAATTGGAACTGAGACTGGTTCACATGTGCACTCAGTTGTGTTTTGAAATGAAATTCAATGAAAAAGAGGACGGGGGCTTAGCCTAATTACAACAGGTTTGCAATTGTGATATTTTAAAAAGCCACCACATCGTAAAGTATTTGAGTAACAGACTCTATTCTAGCCCACTTTTCCTTGTGAGGGTGGAAGTGACAAGCAGATCTCAGATACAAATGCGTTTTGTAAAACTAGACAAACCATTACAAAAAATAGGTAATTGGTGAACACGGCAGAGGCAGTGTGTAGATTAATTGTGGACTTCAAACTTGTATCACTTTGCATCTTCGGCTTGGCTGTGAGCTTCATGCGTGTCCGATGTACGCAAACACCAGGGAGTCAATAACACAAACTTCGAGCTATGAATCCCATGCGTGTCTTATAATATGTAATGCAATAACAGACGTAATGAAAGAAAAGGACGCTCAGCCGTGCCGGCATTCTGCAGGTGGGAATTTTAAAGGCACTTTACGCCTTTCCAAAGGTAAACAAGATAAAAAATGATACATTACAACAACATAAAGGGAAATATGTGTGCACGGAACTGTGATTTAGAAAAGTAGGGAGTTGAAACTAATTGTCTTGATTTATGAATAAAGGGGTTTACGTTGTGCTGTCACCTAAACACTCTATTCTGGATCAGGACATTCATTTTGGGAAAATTTGTATGGGAACAATATCCAGTTTAAAGGAGAATTCATGTTAACCTCTAAGTGAACCTCAACAAAGAATAGGAAACAAAACCCAAAATGAGGTAGTAGAAATCAGAGGAAAATACACCCTTATAGATCATTAAAACAACAATTTTAAAAAGATCAACATAGTACTTAAAAAGTCCCATCAATGGCCAAAGTAACTAAATATACATAAAACAAATCACGTAACCGGTATGGGGTAGAGAAGGTCTGTCTCAGAAAAAAGTCAATGGTGGATTGTTACAAAGAAAGGCATGAATAATATTACCCAGAGGGGAAAAATACGGGCAATGGTACCAAATACCAGGTTATACCAAACCACAGGGTGGACCCCAACCCACACGTGTTTTGGCCTTGTTTATCAGGGGTATGATTTCATTGTAACCTTAAATGACTGTGTACAATGTGGCCATTAGAGTAATGGCCTATAAACGCCTATTATTTTCAGTGTTTATTGAACTGCTGTGGCAGGGGTTTGTATACGCTGTAGTATTCAGAATATGGTACAAACGTATAGAAGCTCACTGATCTGTTAAAAGCTGATGATAAATAAAAATAACTTATATCCCATAAAGTACACTCCATTAAACGAAAACAAGGACAATCTTAACTGTCGTGTATCCCAAAACTTTGTTTTACACCGGTACAATACAATGCATAAAATGATAGGGTTGTTCCAGATGTGTGTTAAAAATATGATGCTTTCTTTCACAAAAATATTGCGCACATCTGAACCTTGGGTAATCCACTGGACATTGCAAACTAGACTCCACTCTTTCTACTTACAAAGTGCTGCATACAAGCAGTTACCACCCTTGGTCAGGTGTGGATGTTTTTTTTTGGAAAGAAGAAGAAAAGCTGACCTGTACCTTAAACTACTAAACTTAAGTAAAAGTGATCAAAACGCCTCGCACCTTTCACAAAATAGTGTCAATGATAAAGATGTAGCTACCGGCCAAAAATGTACCCCAATAAACTTTGTATGCTGAAGTGTAAAAACAGTTATGGGATACAATTTTTCTTTCAAAAGATTGAATTTCATATCAGTCCTCTGCTTTGATCCTTAAATGTGGTTGCCAGTTAGTGATAACAAGAGGTTTTGCTGGTTAAAAAGGCTCCCTTTTAATATTACGTTCTATCTAATACCTGGGTTTAATCGCAAGCACTTCTCTTCCCAGGGATCCCGGTGCACAATCTATAAACCATTATGAATATCACACCAAGACTTTTTTAGCCAGCTTGTTAATTATTAAATTAGGACAATAGAGGAGAAAACAACTTTATTTTGCAGATAATCTTGCCATCCATTAGAAAAAGGCACGATCAGTTACGCCCTTTAGTGATCACATGTCTAAACTAAGGTGCAATCCCAAGGGGGCGTGTGTGAGCATTTACGTGAAATAATTTAGATCAAGCTCGAGAGGATCTTGTTGTCTTGGACGTGGGGAAGTTGTGAGAAAATGTTAATGGATGAAACAGCAAATAACTAAAGTATTATAATATTTCTCAGCCGAGAGGAAATGATAAATGGATAATGAAACATTGAATTTCACGGATGTGATGAGGGACTGCGGTAGCTTTTTTGTACCAGACGGGAGTGATGTAGGTGATATAATTCAATGTCCAATTACTGGATACCGCAGGCTCACAATCCCCTTACTCAAAAGATTCATTCTTTTGAAAGAATGGTTCTCCATTGAATTAAAATGAGGCATTTGGTGTGGCCCAGAGAAAGGTGACTTTTCCTATGGCTTCTTAAAGGCCAATTTGGAGGCTATTGCCTATCATAATATGTTAAGCAGCCATTAGTGATACTTAGAACGACATACTTCTTAAAGTCCTCTAAAAAAAGCTTTTAACAAAAAGATAAATATAACGCGAGGACCAGGGAAGAGACAGATGACAAGCCGTGGGATCTACCTAATGCTAAACCCACTACTCAGCATGTCCCTATTTCCTCCCTAAGTAAGGGGTAGGCAACTAGAGACAATCCTTCCTTAGGTCTCAGGTGGCACACAACAAAATGGACAACAAAAAAACAAGTAAGGCGGAGGTGTACAATTAGGTCAACAACAGCGGGACGCGGACAATGACAAAATCACAAACCAAAAGAAAAGTGAGAAATACAGGCCAGAGATCAGAAAGTTTGCAAATATAATAGCACCAAAAAAAACAAAGCAGGGATAGAAATTTAAAACAGCAGTGAGTGTAGTCGTACCGATATTTATAGGGAGGACAGGCCATGCCCCGGGTGGAGGGAGCAGGCAATCAGACACAAGGGGCACATTACTACCGGTGACGCGAAAATGTTCACCGAAAGTGCATTGCCGCTCGATATATGCACCTCTGCCACGATCACTAAAAATTGTGCGCACGGATATCCTGCAATGTGACGCTTTCCTCTAGGTCACCAGAGTTCACCTTATTCTTCCTGGTGCAATGGAAGATGCATTTGATTGCGACACATTTTTGAAAGTAAATCCTGGCACTCAGTCCAAATCACAGTGGGCTCGTTATAACGCCAAGCCCCCCAATTTGTGTCACATGGAAGCCAACGCAGCAGCCCCAAAAAACGATAACGTCGACCACAATCCTAGCACAGGACACTTGTTATCTGATGTAATGTGCAAGTGGCAAGAATCCAGAGTTAACTAAAGCAAGACAAAGGGCAGTTTCCACGTTCCTTTTTGGTTCCTTTTTAAAGAGGACCGTCACCCAATTTATCGGCACTAGGAGCTGCTACTAAAGTAAGCAGGCCTAGTGCTTGATCACACAAACGCGCGTGTTAGAGTGATAGCGTTCCGGAAACCTCGGAAACGCTATCAAACATGCGGGAGTGTGTAAGGATATAAGAACATCGGAGGGTTCAGTGTGTAATTGTCGGACAGCTCGCCAAAGATGTTCTGATGTATTCATGAGGGGGCGGGGTTGGGGCTAGGGGTGGTGACTGCCGCCTAGCGGCGGGAGTCACTGCCGGCCTATGGAGCGAGCGGGGCGGGTCTGGGGAGAAGAGGCCGCTCCTCGGACCGCCCCCCTGCAAGCTTTAGCTTTAGGTAAGCAGCTCCTAGTGCCGAAAAATATGAGTGACAGGTCCTCTTTAAGCACATCCAAAAACGCAAGTGGGAGGGTTTTGGCCAAAAGCAAATGCAGGACTACAGAGAGATGGATGTGGAGATGCCAGATTTCCAGCCATAGAGCCCAGTTCAGACTGAAAAAGTAAATGGAAGATAAAAACTTAATCTTAAACTCTTAAATCTGCTAGTGCTATCCAAGGAAGACCGCTGACCCAACGTGGACAATAAATACATGTGATCTCATCAAAATGTTGTAATAAAAATATGGTGCCCAACAGCATTAGGTCTGACCCTTGTAGTTATGACCAACAGGTTACGTTAGAGAGCCTGTGGCTCTCTTATTTGAAATTAAAAGTAGTTTTGGTCTCTATTAAGTTCCACAGACTGAAGTGGACCTTTTTGTTAACCTGTATATGGCTGTGAAAGTGGATCAAGCGAATCTACAAGATTCATGATATAGGTCTTTTGTCAGAAGAATATCAGTGTGTATTGATGTAATTTATGGTTCAATTGGGGAAGTTATAGTGTAGTTCATATAACTTGAGAAAAAGTTGGAGATCCCTTTTAATGATAAAATAAATGTCATAAAGCAAGAATTACAAAGGTTACAAGATTCATATAGGTCACTATCCAAATATTGCACACATGGCCACATTTAAAGCCCTGCATCATTTTTGTCTGATGGCAAGTTCTTCCAGTGCAAACTGCTGACCATGTATTTATAAAGTGTGAATTGGTTGGTCTGCACTTGCCCGACACAACAAAAAATCGCACTGAAAGAGGTGTTCCAGTGTCAGTTGGACTGTGTGACAATTATCATGCAATGTCCAACAGAATTGTGTTGCACCCCATGCAAAGGTGCCAAAAAAGTTGGGCAGTGCATGGAGTGACAGAAGTTCATGAAGAAGGGCACCATAGTCTTGAATTGGCGCACTTGCTCACTACACAGGCAGTCTGCACACGTGTGTTTTATAAAATGTGGGCCAGTGTTCTTCTGGCCGTAGATCAAATGTACTAGGGACAATTTTAATATATGATCTAACAGAATGATCACAATTATACAATGGAGATGAATAGCGCAAGTCAAGGTCTTTCAGAGGTGGCCTTACATGGCAGGCATTCCTCTTTCTAATCTCTCACTACTAACAAGCAGCAATGATATTTTTCATACTGATCTTCAACTCCCTAAAGTATGCTAGATATGAGATTAATAATACAAAGCAAGATCAGCTTCTCAAGTCATGCAACCTAGGTTCTATGCCATTAGAAAGTTTAGCCTTTCGAGTTTCACACACTAGAGACATTGTATGTGGATGAAAACAAAATAAAAGCAGTTTTTATTAAAGAAAAAAAAAAAGAAAATATTTCAAATAATTAAAAAACTGGTTTTGAATTCCAAGTAATGTGCCTCACACAGTCCCAGTAAGTCATGTGTCCTTCACAAAGAAACAAGTAAAAAAGAGATAATGGGCAATCACACACAAGAAAAAACAGAAATTTAAGTGCACACAACACATGCCAACCCGACGAAGTAATGTGCCCACACAGTCCCCAGTAAGTAATGTGTGCATCACACAGCCCCCCGTAAGTAATGTGCCTCCCACACAGTCCCCAGTAAAAGCAATGTGCCTACACAGCCCCCCAGTAAAGTAATGTGCCCACACAGCCCCCCGTGAATATGTGTGGTGCCCACACAGCCCCCCAGGTAAGTAGTAAGTAATGTGACCCAACAGCCCCCCAGTAAAGTAATGTGCCTCCACAGCCCCCCAGGAAATAATGTGCCTCACAAAGCCCCCCAGTAAAGTTAGTAAGTGCGCACACAAGCCCCCCCAGTAAGTAATGTGCTCACACACAGCAGCCACCAGTATAAAAATGTGCCTCACACACTCCCCAGTAAAGTAATGTGCCTCCACACAGCCCACCAAAGTAAATAATGTGCCTCACAGCACCACTCCCGTAAATAATGTGCCTCACACAGCCCCCCAGGAAATAATGTGCCTCACACAGCCCCCCAGGAAATAATGTGCCTCACACACAGCCCCCCCAGTAAATAATGTGCCTCACACACAGGCCCCCCTAAAGAGTGCCTCACCACTCCCAGTAAATAATGTGCCTCACAACGCCCCCAGGAATATAATGTGCCTCACACAGTCCCCCCAGTAAATAATGTGCCTCACACACAGCCCACCCAGTAAATACAATGTCCTCCACACACAGCCCCCCATCGGTAAATAATTGTGCCTCACACACCCCAGCTCCCCACTAAATAATGTGCCTCACACACAGCCCCCAGGAAATAATAACCTCACACGCCCCCAGGAAAATAATGTGCCTCACAACATCCCCAGTAAATAATGTGCCTACACAGCCCCCCCAGGAAATAAGTGGCCTCACAGGTCCCCCCAGTAAGTAATGTGCCTCACACAAGCCCCACCAGGCAAATAAGTGCCTCACAATGTTCTCCCCCTTCCCTAGTCCCTATCCATGTTTCTCACTCACAGATGCAGCTCCTCTCTCTTTCTGTGCGTGCTTTCCCCTGCAGGTCACGTGTAATGACATCATACAGGTCCTTGAGCCTCTGGGAACTCCCGGATGGGTGGTAAGGTCCTTGCAGGGGAAAGCAGAGCCTGCACTCGTTTCATCACGATCTGAGGACACAGATCGTGATGAGAACGATGAGGGGGAAGGTAATCTCCGGGCAGATGATTGCGACCCGAGGAGATTCCGGGGCACTGGCCAAAAGATCCGGGGCACGAGCACGCCCTGAACACCATATATGGCCTGGAAAAGTAATTACATTTTTTAAGTAAAAAAAAAAAAAAACAAGGAAAATTTTAAATCACCCCTTTCCCTAGAATGCATATAAATAAACAAATAAAATCATAAACATGTTAGGTATCTTAACTCCTTCCTGCTCATGTGACATGGTGATAGCGAATTGATACTCGGGTGTCGAACATAGGAGGACCTCCTGCCGATGTCAACTGGCCAATCACATTGGCCCCACTCTGGCCATTGCTGCAATTGGCCTGGCATGTCTGAGTGGCCAATCCCAGTGTTTTTGGCCATTGTTTTTGTCTCCTTCCTACTATCCAGCGGCACCATTTTACTTTGGTATTGCTGGAGACAGGAGCAGAGCATTACTTTGTCACACTTTACACTGTCTTCCTCTATGATTCCTATCTGATCCCTCCTGCGTCCTGTGTATTCCTTGTGTGATCACCTTGCGCAATCCCTCTTGTCATCCGTTTTTCCCAACTCCTGTCTGTCCCAAACACAGTGCATTTTGTTAGCGTTGTTCTGCACTTGACGTACTTTTCATTTAGGGCATCATAAGGCTAGCTAACATCTCAGGGGTTAAAACGCTAACATCTCAGGGGTTAAAATGCTCAAACAACCCAAGATAAATTCTTTGAGGGGTGCCCTTTCCAAAATGGGGTCACTTCTTGGGGGTTTCTATTGTACTGGTACCTCAGGGTCACCCCCAACACCAATCTTGTGTTTGCGGAGCTCCAATAGCTAAATTTTGCACATTCCCTTCTCTGCCTTGCTGGGTACCCAACCTGTAGATTATTGCCACATATTAGGTATTTTCATACCCAGAATAACCCGCAAAATGATTTTTGGGTTGTTGTCTCCAGTGGCAGGAGTTGAGATGAATACATTTGTCACTCAAATGCCACATTGGATAAAACAATGCAAGTTTTATGCTGCCCCATTCACTTTGTATTATATTTGGGCCAGCATCTCAGGGGTTAAAATGCTTATACAAGCCTAGATAAATTCTTCGAGGAGTTCCCTTTCCAAAATGGGGTTACATCTCTTGGGGTTTCTTTCCTCAGGGGAACCCCAACATCAATGTTGTTATTACAGAGCACCAAAATCTAAATTTTGGCTGTTCCCTTCTCAGCCCTGCCATGTACCAGCCTGGATATTTTTAACAAATATGGGTTATTTCCATACCTGTAATAACCCTCAAAATGATTTTTGGGGTGCATGAGTTGGGCTTAATACATTTGTCACTAAAACTGCAAATTTGAGAAATAAATGCAATTTATATATACCGTGTATACTCGAGTATAAGCCGACCCAAGTATAAGCCGAGGCCCCTAATTTTACCACAAAAACCTGGTAAAACCTATATATTTTTTACTCGAGTATAAGCCGAGTTTGGCTTTTCAGCACATTTTTTTTGTGCTGAAAAACTAGGCTTATACTCGAGTATATAAGGTATATAAATATAAACAGCATTTTTATATTTATAAACATTGATTTGATGAATTGTTCTTACTTGTCAAGTTCAACCTCAACTGACCTTAAAAATCCCCAAAATATAGGTACTTGAATTGCCTTTCCGGACCAGGCTATGTGTGTTCCCTCTCTGTTTAATTGCTTCATTTATTTTGCTTCTATCTTTTTTTTTTCTTCTGAACATAATCACGTGTGATTCTCCTAGGAAATATAGTGGGAAATTGTTGGACATATGCATGCAAATTGCATTGCTTGCTATCTGTGTTCCCAGAGTCGGCTGTATGCCTTTGTTATAATTGCACTGTATATTTGCAGGTTTTCTAGAAAAGTTAGATATTTCCTCTGTTTCTGGCTTTTGCTGGGCGTCCCTCAAGACTTGGCGAATTTGCTGTTGTACATTAACATAACTTTAACACAATTTCATAGTTTGCTGTATATTGGATTTATTTTGTAACTAAAGAGCCAATAGACTCCAAAAGTGCATTAACATTTAAATTAAAAATATGGGACGACACTGGTTTGATAATGCTGAATACCGCTATTAAAACCGGGAGAGGGAAACTGGGGAGTTATTACAATGGATTCTGCAAATTAGACATCCCTACTGAACGTAATGGTAGCAGCAGCTCAGAAATTGGATAACTATGCTGTTGTCTTTATAGTGTACCTTTATAAAACTATATGGAAGCAGACACATTAAGAAATGCACCATATCAGGCCAATCATGGGTTAACCATTTGGTAGTATAAGTCTTCTAGCAGAATGTACAGTGTATATAAAATCAAAAGATTATTATTATATAATTATATTATATTTTGTTCTATTCCCTTTTGAAGAATGGCTGGACCATTATATAAGCTTTTTGCCTCTTGTGTCACCCCACTCTTCCACTTAGACCAGTAGTGGCGAACCTATGGCACGGATGCCAGAGGTGGCCCTCAGAAACCTTTCTGTGGGCACTCAGGCCAATGACCGCACTCAGGCCAATGACCGCAAGACAGAGTGCACGAAACAGGACCAAATTCACCAAATCTTCCTGCACTCCCAGGCAACTTGAGAAATGCTGCTCTCAATGCTATTTTAAAGCAACACTTAATTGGCTGTTTGGAACTGCAGGAAAAGTGAGAAGGTGTTGATAGAACTGCATAATCTTTGTAGGTCATCCTGCTACACCCACCATTCTTCCTGTATAGAGAGACCCTGGAGAGAAGCTACAATGATAGTCTGAATGTGCCCTCCTTCTTTAAACTGTATTGGTGGCCTCAAGGGGCCGATATGATTGAAAGATGTTGAGGAACAGGTAGCAGTAAGTTACTGCTTAAAATGCAATGTTGGCACTTTGCGGTAAATAAGTGGATTTTGGTTATAGTTTGGGCACTCAGTCTCTAAAGGTTCGCCATCACTGACTTAGACTGTATGCTATTGGAAGCAGGGACCTCACTCTTTTTGTTCCATACGAATGTTTGTGCTCTGTCATGTTCTATTATATATGTATTTGTCCTCTATGATTTGTGAAGCCCTACGGAATATGATGGCGCTATATAAATAAAGATTATTATTATTATAATTATTAAAAGAATAATTCATATTCATTGAATGTAGGAATCAGGACTAGCATCCAGACACTCTGATACATCTGGTGCAGCATAAGACTGTCTAATCTAACTCTGCATTAGTTTGCTCTACAACACTGTCTGATCTGCTGGTAGGGTGTTATAGGGCAGGATGAGATAAGATGGATATTTAGCAGGACATTTATCAAAGCTTGTACCTCAGTAAGCCTTTCCTGGCTACAAGAGGGCCGCTATGGGGGATGCCTGCCCTGTTCCTGCTCACTAGCTTTAGCCAGTGCAGGGAACTGGAACAGGTTATACCGCAATTTTGTGCCAGATTGGACCTGGCGAAGAATTACTCCACCGCCAGATATATATAGGCTCAATGGGAGCACCAGCACATGATAAATCCCCCCTAAGTTCCTTCTCTTTTTCAATATTCATTTAATTCCTAATCGATAATTCACCGCCTTAGCTGGGTGATGTTCATACAAAAATAAAGGACTACCAGTGAGGGGAATTATAAGACTAACGGTTAGAATGTTGTGTTGTGAAATAGTCCCTTTTTTTGACTTTTTATATTACCTTTCAATTGTTGGTTTTAAAGGGGTTCACCCATGAAAGAAAGTTCTCAAATTTGAATCCTCTAGTGGGATAATTTTTAACCCTTTACCTAGTTTTATTACTGTTTTAGCTCCTGACATTCAGTGATGATCAATGTGGACAGGGTTCTCTAAGCAGAGGCTTCATGATTTCTCTGTGCTATGAAATGCTGTGTGCTGACAATGTGCTTACATAATCAGGGTATAGGTTTACCTACACTTTTATTTTGCTTCTGAACATTCACTAATATCTGACACATAGAAAAAGAGAGATGAGACAGATCAGAGATGATAAGATCCCATGAGATGCAAATAACACAATGACACTCTCAGCTCTGGTACATCTAAACTATAAAAAAAATACTGTCAGTTCTGCTATATCTGAGCTATAACACACATACATAGTGCTACTCCCCCCTGGATAAAGATTCTATCTTGTCTGTAACTTGTAGAGTAAACTCTGCATGATCATAGTACCATAGCATCATAGTATCATAGTTTATACGGTTGAAAAAAGACACTTGTCCATCAAGTTCAACCAAGGAAGGGAAGGGATTGCATGAAGAAGGGTTTTAGCGAAAACAATTCTATATAACATAACCATCAATGTTATTTAGGTGTAAAAAGGCATCTAGACCCTTCTTGAAGCTCTCCGCTGTCCCTGCTGTGACCAGCGCCTGAGGCAGGCTATTCCACAGATTGACAGTTCTCATAATAAAAAAGCCCTGTCGTCTCCAAATGGAGACAGTGCCCCCTCGTATTTTGATTTGATTTAATCTGAAACAACTTACCACCATATTTTTTGTATGGACCATTCATTTATTTAAATAAATTAATCATGTCCCCTCGTAGTCGTCTCCTTTCCAGACTTAATAAATCTGGTTGTTTTAATCTTTCCTCATAACTAAGACCCTCCATACCCATTATAATTTTTGTGGCTCTACGTTGAACCCTCTCCAGCTCCAGGGCATCCTTGGACCGATGCCCAGAACTGGACAGCATATTCCAGGTGAGGCCGAACCAATGCCCCAGAAGATCTATAGTCGGCTCCCGGGGCAACCAAAATTGTATACACCGGGTCTGATGGACATGTTGGAATTATATTGGTGAAATGCTGTATTTTGGTAATAACATTGAATTAGAGAATGTGTGATTGTATGTATTATATTTAAGAATCTTTTATTCATGGAAATACCCCTTTAAGTATAATAAATGGACCTAGTACTTGCAAATGGTTTAAATATGTGTCCCTTATTCATTGTTATCATGAATAGTATGATTCAACAGGTAATAGACAGCAGGAAGGTCACCCCCTCCGCATGTTTTTCCCCACCGCTCATAACATGGGCTCATTGTCTTCAACATTCTACTAAATTAACCTAATGATGTCTGACAGCTAATTTTGTGAGTGATCGGCACCCGCTCAGGGACCCAGTTTTTAATAAAGTGAAGAATATTACAACTGAATTTAATTGAAAAATAAAGTGCTTTTTAGAACTTGAAATTACATTTTTCCTTCATCATAGAAAATGGATTTTCCTAATCCCATCGCTGCTAAAAAGCTTCTCTCACTCGCTTGCCATTTGATAATTCACTGGTGGATCTATAGTAATTTCTGCAGCTTCTTATCCTCCTTTCAAACACACTTTGTTTAATGGGTGTAAAGTTTGATTCCTATTGAGTTTTCAGCCTTTTTTCAATAGAATGAAAACTTCAGTATCTAAGCTTTCTTTCACATTGGTATTTTTCACTTCCGTGTCTCCGTGATTTCCACAGATGCCTCACAAAATTATTGTTTTCAATGGGTGTTTTCTAGAGATGAGCGAGCACTAAAATGCTCGGGTGCTCGTTATTCCAGACAAACTCTTCCTGATGCTCGAGTGCTCGTCTCGAATACCGAACCCCATTGAAGTCAATGGGAGACTTGAGCATTATTCAAGGGGACCAAGAGTCTGCACAGGTAAGCTTGGCCAAACACCTGGAAACCTCAGAAAATGATGGAAACACCACGGAAATGGACAGGAAACAGCAGGGGCAGTATCGCTTAATCGCACCATTATGCCAAAATTATGGGCAACAGCATGGCGATGACAGAGTGACCAAATAAGGCTAGATAGCATCTAAAACATCCAATAATTGACCCTGACACTATAGAAGACGGCATGCAGAGGTAGCGGCAGCAGCCGCAGCCTAGAGAGTGGCATGGCGACATACCCCAAATGGACTCAGGCTTCAAAGGTCATAAATAAAGGAATCTGTTGTTGCTGCTTCATATATATACAGTAAAGGAGGGAGAAATGTTCTTGTTTAGCCTGCAGCGCAAGTAGAATCATTTGCCAGATAAAATACCTGTCCGCAATGATACTAAAAAAATCCCTTCCAGCTTGAACTCTGGTATTGGTTATTGTGAAATATAAAGTTTTATGGAAAAGAATAGAGTTATTAGTGTGTGTGCGAGGAGATAGTTGGAGTATTTCATAGGCCGCATTCCTGGGCAATTTTAGATAACAGTTCATGGCACAGCGATCATAATAAATAAATATCACTCCATATAGTGCCGTCATCTATCAGATTCGGCATTATGGAAATTTTCTTCTTTGCTTTGTGAATTTACAATCTGGCTTTGATTTCCAAAAGGAAATGAATGGGCTGAGGTTAAAAAGAGGATATTCCACAGATTTAGCGTTTGTACACTCCGATTTATCTGCAGTTTCATGTAAATCACAGACAGGACATTGTGATATCGCCATTGTATCTGAGACCATTGTATCTTTAGCATGTGACAACAGTGCTAAGAATTGAAGAAAAGTAGCAGAAGAAGATAGCCTTTCAATGATATTTCCACTGTTTTATAGCACTGGAGTGTATTTACAGGCAATGTTACACCTATGTTACAGATTACATACAAAATGATTCTACAAAATTAGTCACTATATACATACATTACATTACTTCTGATATTAATCCTGCTTTACATCCTATATTAGACTCCAGAGCTACACTCACAAATCTGCTGGTGGATTTACTATGTACATACATTACATTACTTATCCTGTACTGATCCTAAATTACATCCTGTTAGCATTTCAGAGCTGTATTCAATATTCTGTCAGTGGAGTCACTATGTACGTACATAGATACATTACATTTCTAATCCTGTACTGATCCTGAGTTACATCCTGTTATCATTCAAGAGCTGCACTCACTATTCTGTTGATGGAGTCACTAAGTAAATGAAGCAAATTATATTACTTATCTTGACGTGTACTTAATGGGGTATTCTTACAAAGATAAGATTCTTAAATGTACTCAGGATAACAAAATAACACATTCTCTTATTCAATGCTATTAATAAAAATACAGCATTTCACAGATATAATTCCAATCTGCCATCTTGTTTTTCAGTCTGACGCTGCATTGAGTTGCTCTCTCCCCTTGCATTCCAGGACGAGCTTACACAGAGACACAATGACTTCCTGCTGGAAAACAACACGTTGTGGGGAAAATAAAACTACAAAATACAGACAGATAAGGTCTTTATCCAGGAGAGAGGGAGGGAGGTATATAATAGAACTGACAGTATGTAATGGCTCTGATAGGAGAGGGTAGAATGTCATGTGTAATATGAATCTCATGGATATCATCATCTTTCATCTCTGATCTGTCGCATCTCTTCTTCTATGTGTCAGATACTAGTACAATGTTTAGAAGCTAAATGAAAGTCAGCACACAGAACTAGAGGAATCATGAAGTGTCTGGTTATAGGGTCCCTACCCACACTGTAAAATTTTACACTGACCATAATTGAGTTATAGGAGCTAAAACAGCAATAAAACTTAGTAAAATTGTAAAATAAGGAGTAAAAATGATCTGTATTGTGTAAACATCACCAGGGGATTAAAATGAGAGAATTTTCTTTCATGGGCAAACCCCTTTAAGTCACTGTCTCAATACTATTTAAGAAATGCGCTTACTGGGGTAAAGTTATTAATTTATGGTGCTAGGTCTGTTTTTAAGAGCTCGCAGTGTTTTTGGACTATGATTTCACAGGGGGGCAGGGCTTATTGTATTTGGTGCACCGTAAGAAGAAAAAATTGTGGATTCAGGAAGGGATTTAGAAGTTAACTTTTTGCTAGTCTATGGAGGCAAATTTATTTTGTGTAACTTCTATAGCCCAGTTGTTACAGGCAATCTTTTTACCTTGTATTTTTTATGATATACATGTAACCAAAATTCTACAGTTGCCCTGTCAGTATTATGCCAGGTAAATCTCACCTGAGCATTGTTTCCCATCAGAGCTATTTTTAACATATAAATGAACACTGATTTACTATGTTTCTATCATTATTCATTTTGTGTGGAATTAATCTTTTTTGGTTGAGTATTTGACCTTCCACAATACGTACATGGCTTTATATCTTAGCATCGACAGCAGTTTTTTAAAATTTTTTTGGTGTTATTCTTTCTGTAAATCTGTCAGAACTGGCACAAAATAAAAACCCTGAAATAGCTGGACAAAAAACAGTTGCAAAATTATTATTAAATTCTCCCCACTGTTCTTATCTGGCTTCAGTTCCAATTCCGATTCTGAATCACAGCCTATAATATATTCCAGCATTGGGCATAGGATTCTGCAGGCTTTAAAGATATACCATTCTCTTCAGGCATCTCCTGCTTGTTCATTGCCTTCCGCTAAGCACTTATGCCTGAAAAGACAACACAAGTGAATCCTCCCTGTTTCAAGCGTTTACCAGAAGTGGACAAACAAAGCAACTACCAAGTAATGAATATACAGAAGAGAAACTTTTATGGGGTATATGAAAAATAGAAAAAAGCTGTGAAACAAAAGATGAATCGAAATCATCTTCAATATTCCGGTGTCCTCCCCACAATGCCAAATGGAATAATAAAGATGACTTTGATTCCTCTAATTTGGTGAGTGCAACTGCTTTTTTCTATTTTACGTATATTTGGACTTTCACTCTGTCAGTTGAGCCCCACCACAGATGTTTTGCTCCTAGGCTGTCTCTATTCTGTCGGAAGGTCCATCTGAATCCTGCTGTATGGTCTTGCTGTGCCTCATCACAGTTCTCCTCTTGGATTTATATAACTTTTTATGGGTACACTGTGAAAAACAGATGCAATGAGAGAGATTTATCAGGGCTTGTATACCAGACATTGCAATTGTCACATTTTATGCTAGCACAATTCCAATTGGACATGGAGGGGGAGTGAAGGGGACAAGGACAGCGGTGGAGTGGGCTGGCATGGGGCATTCCTGCCCTCTCCCGCACACTTTCTACAGCCAGAAACCATTCAAGCTGTACGGTCGCTGGTTAATCTATGCAAATCTACGCAAGCCAGTGCCTGCTGTAGAATTGTATGCCAGCGGAGCTCAGCCGCAAGATACATCAGAAGGCCAGAGCTTCCTGTTGTAGTCAGCAGTGCCGAAGGGTCAGGTTTTCATCATACAAATATATTATTCCTACTGGAGGGCAAACGGTGACATGCACATTTTCGGATATGGACTCAAGGATACATGGAGGATTTTTAATGACTTATACAGTATAGAGATTTGGACTCGGAGAGTTGTGCACACTGCTCTTCTCATTCTGTTAGCTATTATTTATTACTTTAGGCTGAGAAGAGTCTGTGGCTGCCAGTTACTAACTGAAACACCTGGAGAAAGAATTCTGTACTGTACACAGCCTGTAAAGCATATCACTATACAGTAACCATGCAATATCAAGAGTCAAATAATACCTCAACATGATACCATGACCTTGATCTCATACAATAACAAATGATACCACCATCCACTGTAGGGCGATTTCTTCTCAACATTATTAGTATCTCAAGAGCTAGTAGCATTTGGCTTCATGCATCTTCAGCACCTCCAATAGATGCCCCCCAATTAGTCCCAAAAAGTGCAGCTAAGGACAATAATGCACTAAAAAAATGAAAAATACACCAAGGAAAACAAAAAGGTCTCTATTTATTGCTAAGTAATAGTGCCACACAGTTTTCCCACATAGCAATACTAGCACACTTATTTAGTTCTCGCACACAAACCTTCTACAACTTCCCCTTTTTGTCAACATAGTAATAATGAGAGTAGCAATTCAACAAATACATGATTACAATGCACAACAATGAGTATTTCCTTGTTTTAATGTTTTGGCCCAAAGACCTTTTTCAGAGCCAGCCTCCATGGTGAGCAATCATGTCCGCACCATGCCAAGGCACCCACATTGATTGGCCTTGAAAAAGGTTTCTGGACCAAAATGCCCTCAAATGCAAATACACCTTGTTGTGCATTGTAATGATGGAGCTGTTGAATTTGCCATACTGTTTAAAAATCACACATATATGTGATTAAAAGACCTATTAAGAGCTTTTTCGATTCCGGGTGTTAGTGCCGAAGGTTTTTTTCCCCTTGCAAGGTTTTTTTACCCCTTGCACGCCTCGGTCAAGCCGAGTCAATGTGAAAATACAAATCTGCTTTAAATGTTGCTGTGTTCATTCAATGCCTGTGCCCATTCAGCATTTCACCACCACGTATGGGGCATTGGCATACTCGGGAGAAATTGGGTATCAAACCTTTCATCATTTAATCCATTATGAATGTGTAATTTGTGGCCTACAGTTTCTAAATTCCACTTCCATTTTATTTTAACATAGGGTTAATAGACTTTGTAAAAGTTGTTTTGCATACATTGAGAGGTGTAGTTTTAGAGTGATTAATAGGGTAACTATTTAGACCATGGAAATTCACTTGAAAGAGTCTTTTGGCGATTTTCAGGAAAATTAGAAAAATTGCAATTTCATGACATCCTAGAAAAACCAGAGGACACATAAAAGAACATGCCATAATAAAGCAAACATTCTGGAAATGATAGATAAAAAGCTATTTGGGTCATCTGACTATTGGCCTGGAAAGCAGAACATTTCAAAATTTGAAAATTCTTCTAAATTCTTGCCAAATTTCCATTTTTTTCAGAATTTAAAGGTTAAATGCATCACTAAAGTTTTTCATCTACCATGAAGTACAATGTCTCATGATAAAACAATCTCCAAATTACCTGGATATTTTAAATCTTTAATTATTTTAAATCTTTAGTTATTACTAGAGATGAGCGAACATGCTCGTCCGAGCTTGATGCTCGGTCGAGCATTAGGGTACTCGAAACTGCTCGTTACTCGGACGAATACTTCGCCCGCTCGAGAAAATGGCAGCTCCCGCCGTTTTGCTTTTTGGCGGCCAGAAACAGAGCCAATCACAAGCCGGGAGACTCTGCACTCCACCCAGCATGACGTGGTACCCTTACACGTCGATAGCAGTGGTTGGCTGGCCAGATCAGGTGACCCTGGGCTTGCCAATTCTGAGCAATTTGTAGTGAGACTTGCGACCGCTGTGTTTAGCTCTTAGTGGCACACATATCCATAGCAAAGACCGAAGTGGGAAAATTCAGTAGGGGTTGGATTTCTATTAGGCAATAACTCAGTGTCAGGGATCGGAGGATGATGAGGTGACAGACCCCAGCTGGGTTGAGAGGCCGGGTGAACACAGTGCTTCTGAGACGGAGGAGAGTCCTCGACCTGAACAGGTTGGAAGAGGCAGTGGTGGGGCCAGACGGAGAGGCAGGGCCAGAGCTGGTGCATCAGCGCCACTGTCAACTAGTGAAGCTCCCGTGGTGAGGGCTCTTGCGGCGAGGGCTAGATCTTCAGAAGTGTGGAGGTTCTTTAAGGAAACACCGGATGACCGACGGACTGTGGTGTGCAACATTTGCCAAACCAGGCTCAGCAGGGGTTCCACCACTACTAGCTTAACTACCACCAGTATGCGCAGGCATATGAATGCTAAGCACCCCACTCAGTGGCAACAAGCCCGTTCACCTCCGGCCGTGCACACGTTGGGGAGTAGCCTAGAGACAGGGGCTTGGATTGGCGAAAGCTCGCCTGGCAGCGGAGCGCCAGCTCCATGCGCATCATGCGCTTCTTGCGCATCTGTTTACATTCCCCTCACCCGCCATATCCCAAACTTATAAGAACGCTACTACACTTAACTTGGTGCAGGCTGGGACCGAGTCTGACCCTGGGGCTGCTCATATACTGGCGACGCAGAGAATTGCGGGGCCTACCTCGGTCCAGGTCTCAAAGGCCTACTATACCTCCTCCCACCCCTCCTCCACCTCCTCCTCCTCCGAATTACCATCCGTGGGCATGGCGCCATCAGTCTTCTAGTGATCTTTATAATATAGGAGTCATACCAATCTTAAGAGTCTATTCTTATAAAAGTCATGTCAAGCAAAGAACCTCATTTATCATGTCCTATACCCTAATGGGACATCTATATAAGGGAAGACTTGATAAAACAGCCCATTATATGAATTACATTTATCATAAGAGTCATTCATAAATTTATCGTTTCATAATGTTATTCTTTGTACATCTTCTTCTTTGCCATGCATAGTTATACGGCATGACATTTTTCTAAATAGGGCAGGATAAAAACATCTCTACAGACAGGACAGCTGTTTTGTATTCTGTGTGGGCATCTTATATCTGTTGATTTCTAATGGTGACTTTAAGGAAGCTCAGAAGGCAGTATAAATAAATTATGACATGTCCTTCAAAAAAATAATCAATAGGTTATTAACTTGTGTCATGGAACTAAACTCTCCTCAAAGTGATACACAGAGAAAGTGAGGGGAGGAGGTAGGCAGCCTCCACATGACTGATGACATCATCATATCGACCTCAAAGGCAGTCATCTTGAACGTAGCAAAGGCGAAACTTTATAAAAATAGAATATTATTTATTAATTATTTTGTCTAGCTTTCTGGTATTGTTTGGTCATATGGTCTGGTCCAGTTGTAATGTATCATTTGGCTATATTGTCTGGTGTAAGTGTAGTTAGTGGTAGCATTCTGTTGTCTTATCTGGTAGTTTTTGTGTATCACCCATTCCCTATCTAGATAATATTACCTTACAATATCTATATACAGTAATATGGTATATTACAAAGAAAAACTTCTAATCAAAATGTATGTTGTCTGTATGTGTACCCCATGATTCATAAAGTACTGAATATGACCCTGGGTAAGTTAAGTGATATGTGCATATATGACCACTGTTCCATTAATTCAGTAGATAGAACAGTACCATGCTTTATTATTACCTTAGAAATGAATAGAGCAGGGGTCACACAGGGGACCCCAGTTTTCATGCAGTAAAAACTCCATTCAGAAAAAGTAAATTCAGCTCTAATGGTTGGAGAATAATGAAAGCAGATCTGGTGTAATCTTAGCTATAAATGAGGATCAATACAGGGCAAGTAATGTAATGTATCTACAAAGTGTCTCCACTTTACCGGTAGATATGTCAATATGTAGACTTTATTATTATCTGCTTTATATTAAATACTAACTATAATAATGTAGTATAGTGATAAAAAGAAAACCTCAGTACAATATGGTTGTAACCCAATGTTCTTGCTGCAGGAGGATGCCATTTCCAAATTTATATTGAGTTTTAGAACGTTAGGTAGGATAACAAATAAAGCTGTTAGAATGATGGCTTAAAGTACAGGTGCCACATCATGGCTCTGCTATTACCATTTACCCACGTTACAGATAATGCACTGAAAGCGCTGGTGCTTTTCTAAGACTTCTAAGTGTTCTTTAGAAACAAGTCTATTGAGACTCTGCAATACAACTGAGATTTTCAGTCTAAAACAACTTTTTTATATAAATAGTTTACTTTGTATTGAATGACCTTTAACCTTTAAACCATAAGGGACCATTGTAGCAGTTTCTCAAGTCAATAAAATTGTTGCACCATTTACTATCACCTCGTAATCCTGTTAAATTACCGCTTTTAGTAAAGGAAAGTATATGTGACAAAGAATATTTTTTTTTATTTTTGTAGATTCTGTTCAGGTTGTAAAAGTGGTTTGTAATTAGAGGTTAGTGAATTTTGCTTTGGCAAAGTCAACATATTAAGTGTTAAGCTTTTATTGCATTGATATAAGCAGAGCTATTACAGTGAATAGCATATTTCCTTTGCTTGGGTCATTGACCTGCCCATTATAACATGTGAGCTGTCACGTTAAATAGATGATCATGATGCTACAGTAATGGTAATCTCCCAACGTGACATCCAATTGGCAACTTTACTATGATGGAAGAAAGACTAGAGCTAGAAAATAAAGATTGACAACTGCATTATGACATTATAGTATTCATGTAAATGCTATATATATACACTCACCGGCCACTTTATTAGGTACCCCATGCTAGTAACGGGTTGGACCCCCTTTTGCCTTCAGAACTGCCTCAATTCTTCGTGGCATAGATTAAACAAGGTGCTGGAAGCATTCCTCAGAGATTTTGGTCCATATTGACATGATGGCATCACAACAGTTGCCGCGATTTGTCGGCTGACCACCATGATGCGAATCTCACCCGTTCCACACACCCAAAGATTGCCTATGGATTGAGATCTTGCTGGTTGAGGCCATTTTGAGTACAGTGAAGCTCATTGTCATGTCAAGAAACCAGTCTGAGATGCTCCAGCTTTATAGACTGCGCGCATTTCCTGCGAAAGAGCCCATCAGATGTTGGAGTACATTTGGTCAGAAAGGGTGGACCATGGCAGGCAACATACTCAGGTATGGCTGTGGCGTGCAACGATGGCTCAACCTGGTACCAAAGGGGCCGCAAATTTGCAGGAAAATATTCCCCACACCATGACACCACCACCACCAGATCCTGAACCGTTGTTACAGAAAGCAGTATGATCCTATCTTTTCATTGTTGTTGATGGACTGCAACAATTCTTACCCCAAACAATCCACTGTCGGCAGCAAGAATCGAGACGTCATCAACCATACAAGGTACTTTCCAATCTTCTATTGTCCCTTTTTGATGACCTGTGCAAATTTAGCGCAGTTTCCTGTTCTTAGCTGAAAGGAGTGGCACCTGGTGTGGTCTTCTGCTGCTGTAGCCCATCTGCATCAAAGTTCGATGTACTGTGCGTTCAGAGATGCTCTTCTGCCTACCTTGGTTGTAACGGGTCAAGAGGGCTGTTGGTGGGGCCCTGCATATAAAAATCCTAACACGAACTGCCAATTCTTCCAATAGTGACGTCAATCCTTCCAAAGCTTCACTGATGTGGTGTGGGCAGGAGACTTGGAAAGTCTGGTGTGTGCCTTTTGACCATCACCCAATCTCCTGGCTCCTCACTAGTTCTCTGGATCTGGAATAGAAATGATACACGTGTTTATGCACAGTAGGGAACCTATGCTCTTTTGTTGCTGCATCTTGCTCTCAGCGATTGCTGCTGTGTGTCTGTTAGACTGATCACTGGACCAGGCAGCGATCTACATCCTTTGTATGACGCAGGTGCTATCGCTATCTCAGACCTTGGTTAAAGAGAAATTGTGGGAGCAAGAGGAGCTGGCTGCAGGGAGCGCTGGAATTGAATATTCTTTTTGTTTTTTTGCTGTGGCTACCTATCTACTGGGGGCATGTGCTGTGGCTACCTATCTACTTGGGGGCATGTGCTGTGGCTACCTATACTGTGAGTATGTGCTGTGGCTACCTATCTACTGGGGTATGTGCTGTGGCTACCTATCTACTGGGGTATGTGCTGGGGCTACCTATATACTCGGAGACATGTGCTGTGGCTACCTATTTACTAAGGGGCATGTGCTGTGGCTACCCATCTACTGGGGGCATGTGCTGTGGCTATCTATTTACTTAGAGGCATGTGATGTGGCTACCTATTTACTTGGGGGCATGTGTTGTGGCTACCTATCTACTGGGAGGCATGTGCTAGGACTACCTATCTAATGGGAGGCATGTGGTGGTTTCAGGATTTGAAGTAGTGAACCCTGGACCACTCAGGCGATGATGTAACAGACACCTGGGACCGGAATTTAAGTGGCCACCCGGTCTTCACCAGAGCTTGCCGCAAAGCAGATGGTCTTGCTGCAGTGGGTACCACCATCGGTACAGATCACTAGGCAGCATCAGTTCAGGAGCAGGCAGGCGGTCCAGCAGGTGACAATTAATGAGTCGGGATGAGCAGAGGTCAGGGCTGGCAGCAAAGAGGCACGCATCAAAGGAACTGTCACCGGGAGGTCACACTGGGAAGGAAACACTGTGGAAATCTTCCTTATAGGCATGAGCACTAAATCCGTCAGGAATGCTTGGAGTCGCCGGTCTTTATAGGAACCCCGGAAGTGGGTAGCCGTAATCATCGGCGCTTTAAATGCTGTTAGTTTTGTAAGGTGAGTCCTAATTAACCCTTTCATGATTGAACATAAAGACCAAGACATACGTCAATCTCTTAGTCAAGATCTTCTCTCTTTAATAATCAAAATGCATAATATATAACAGAAGAATCATCAAAGAGGCGTGAATAGTATACTCCAAACCTATTGGTCATCAGCACATTCTGGGAAAAACAATTAATTAATTGTGCTCAGTTCTCAGAGACCTTGTACACAGATATTGTTTATACTAATGCTGAGAAGAATAAGTTAAGTGGGCTCCAGAATCATATTATTATGCAGCTTCGAGGACAGACTGGCTTCTCATTAAATGTCAAAGGGTATTAGCTGACAGGCAAGCAAAGAGGTTACATAAAATGAAGTTTGAATGATGACATCAACTTGACAATGGTCAGGTAACATGGCCGCTGTATCTAAGATGGCGGACAGTAGTCAAGATGGCGTCCGAAACCAGTGCGACCTCCTTAACAATTCCCCCCTTTGAGCTTTGCTGGCCTGTAACTCCATCCTGAGTGACCTCCTCAAGCTCCAGGTACCCACAGGTAGGCTAAGCCCGTACCTGCTGGACTTGTTAACTCTTCACCAGATCCCCTGGAGGCTGGTCACTCAGGGGTTACAGGCCCGCACACTCAAATCACATCACTGAGTTCCCATGTTTCATAGGTTTGTAAACAGGCAGCATCATCCTCCGCTCCGGGCACTTCTCCTATCCTGGTTCTTACCGCCTGGACGGACATCTGGGACATGGTGGACTTGATGAGGGGGACCACACAACACGCAATAAGTGACAAGAGCAAAATCACAATCCCCAATATCACCCCCACTTACAGGAAACCCTTCCAATCCCCCAACCACAAAGTGAAAGACAAAATGTCCACCCCAGAGTTTCTCTTGAGTTTCCTGGACAGTCCTTCAATCTCTTCAAGTGCATGGGTACTGGATCCATAGGGGGCGATGTCATCTGGGATGTATATGCGACAAGCCACTCCCACCATCTAACAGACTCCTCCCTTCTCAGCAAGGGTCATGTCCAAAGCCATGCGGTTCTGGGAAGCATCTCGGATATCATTCACAAATCTCTGTTGATTACAACAAAAACAGTTAACCCAATCAGCATCTTTGCTCATAGCTATCTGGGGAATAAATGACTCTCAACCTGCCCATATCTGATTGTGGGCCTTGTACTCATCTGGGACCCCCCTTGGTGCTCCCACTGTATCTATATAAACGTTGTCATCTAGGTGCTTCCCTCTTCCAGAATCCTTTGGGATTCTCTACCTTTTCTTATGTGTCTGATCAACCTTATCCCTGGGGATCACGAGGAAGGAATGCACAAATCTTATCACCGTGCACTCACCTTCCCAGCCTCTAGGCCTGACCGGACTCTCCTATCCCCACAAATCCAGTACACATCAGACACTGCTAATACAGGGTTACCTGTACTGTCAATGTTAAAGAAGGTCATTGTCGTGTTGCACCAACCGTAGGTAAAGTCTCCTACCCTGGGGGCATCCTGGTCACCCCTATAGATACAGTGATAGTCATGGTTGGGGTGTCCCTGAGCATACAGTCAGTCAGACGAGACCAGCTAGCAAGAAGAATAAGTAAGCATGGAATAGAAAGCGTGGAAGCGTGCTGACTTCCCTCTAGCTTCACAGACGTGGCACTGATCAGCAGGACTTGGAAAGGACTGTCGTAGCGAGGCTCCAGACTCTCTCTTTGGTGTCTCTTCACCACCCGTAGTCTCCAGGCTTCAGGTTATGCGTCCTGAGGTCTCTGTCTGGATCTGAAAAAGGAATCAGAAACACTTTTGTCGACCTTTTCCAAGGCCTGGCTCAGCTGTGTGGCAGGTTCCACCTGGTTTCCTGCCATCATCTCTAGGGTCTGTGGGAAGTAGGGGCCTTGCCTGGGTGCACAGCCAAAAATTACTTCAAAGGGGGACAATCCCATCTTTCTGTTGAGTGTGGTCCTAACTGAATGGTGGGCAGCAGGAAAGCACTCACGCCATGGTTTCCCTTTTACTTCCCGGATCTCTAACTTAAGAGTGCTGTTTATAGTATCTCAAACGCACCACCAACTTGGGAAGGGTATGGGGTGTGCAGGGCCTGTTCTACACCCAGGAGGGACAAGGTTTCAGGTCTTTACCTGTCCAGTGAAGTGGGTTCTGCGACCGGACTCTATGGTCTCTGAGAGTCCAAACCTGCAGAAAAATCTCACTCACCAACTTCTTTGCCTCAGCTCTGGCAGTAGCCTTGGTCATGGGAGAAGCTTCTGGCCACCCTGGAAAGAGATCAATGCACACAAGCACGTACTCCTACGTACCACTTTTTGGTAGCTGGATGAAATCCATCTGCAGTCTCTGGAAGGGATACAGCAGCTTGGGTGTCACCTTCTGTGGGGTCTTTTCCACCTTACCCGGGTTGTGGCGGGCACAGACTATAAAGGCTTTCACTAGTCGAGTAACAGGGGTAGTAATGCCTGGGCAAACCACTTGCCGTTTATGTGCACTAGCATAGCCATTTGGAATATGTGTGTGTGTCCGTGGGCTACTTGACTTACTGTCGGGTGCAGGGCTCCGGCCAGGCACACCCTCTCTCCCAGCATCCAGGTCCCATCGGCATCTGGGCTCCAGCTCTCCTCCACACTTCCTTCACTTCTGATGACTCTCGGGCCACCAGGGACTGGAACACCTGTGGATCAAACTTTTAGCTCAGAACTCACCGCTGAGACTTCAGGACAGTCTCTGGGCTCCATCTGTGCAGCTGCCTTCGCCATCCCATCAGCCACATACTTGCCCTTGGCTTGTGGAGTTACCAAATTGTGTGTGCTTTTACTTTTATTATCCCCACCTCTTGTGGAAGTAAGAGAGCATCCATGAGCTCTTTAACCAGCGTGCCATGCTTAACGGGGGTCCCTGCAGAGGTGAGGAAATCTCTGGCCTTCCATAAGGGTTCATAGTCGTGTTTAGACCCCAGAACTATACCTTGAGTATAGATGTTTGCCCTTTTACCTTCCACCAGCTGTAGCGCTTCCCTGAGTGCCATCACTTCACACCTCCTGCGCTGACCTGTGTGGAGGGAGTGGTTCTGCTTGTACTACCTCATGTGCGCCACTGACCACGGTATATCCAGTGTAGAACCGTCTGTCTTCTCCTGCAGACCTGGAGCCATCTATGAGAAAAAACTCAACATCTGGGTTAATTACCCTTCTCTCCCCCCCTCTCTGAATCCTGGAAGACTGGTGATAGAACGAAGGATTCAGAGCTGTGCACCTTATGAGTGTATCCTGGGGCATCAGGAGTGCACACTGGAGTCTGAGCTGTCTGGCCTTTGCTCAGATGCTTGGGCTGTACTTGGGTGAGGACACTGTGCAAGGTATGTGGGGTTTGCACAGTAACTGAGTGAACTAGGGTCTAGCATCAGCTCACTGGCCTTGCTGAGCAGATTGCTGGCTGCAGCTACTGACACATGCTGGGCTCCACTCACGACTGAGTCTAACCGGGCCTAATAGTGGGCCACTGAGGAGGTCACCACGTTCGTGGGCTAGGACACCTGTCTCCTAGATACTCAGTGCAAAATAAAACAAAAGGTCTGGTTCAGTGGCATGTGCCTAGGGCCGGGGCAGACTTGCCAGCTTAAGGCTATGGAATGCATCAATTGCCTCCTGACTAAGGGCAAATGGGGAAGAGGCAATTCAGTCAGAAAGGGGCAGCAGACCTTATCCCAGGCCTGCAGGAGCTGGCCAGTCCTAGAAACAGGTGAAGAGGCTTAGGGCCTCAGGACAGGGGCACATTCTGGACTGCCAGCTTTATTTCCTCTGTCAGGTGTCTGCCTGTGGCTGAGAAGCAGTGGCCTAGGAATACCACCTTCTCCTGGCAATACCGGAGTTTGTCTCTGGGAACCTTGCAACCCTTCTGGAACAGAAAGCACATAAGGTCAATAAATGCACCCTGGCAAACGAAAACAGTAGGTCATCCGCATACTGAAAAGGAGAACATCCAGTAAGGGGCTAGTCTGGCAGTCTACTCCCTGTAGGGCCGTGGGGTGTTGGCTGGGAATCTGCATCAGGTATACTGGAATACTGAACTGGTAAATAGGCAAATAGGTACTGGCAATCCTCATGTAGGGGCACAGAGAGGAAAACATTTGCCAAATCAATAACCGTGAATAATATGTCACTCTCAGGGACTGCTGCCAGTTTGGGCTAGGGACCACTGGGCTTCAGTACACTCATTGGCAGCTTAGAGATCATGGACCATCCTACATGTATCCGGCTGTTCTTTCTGAGTCTTTTCTTGACCGGAAATGGGCTAAAATCATCATCGGACTAGCATGGGAGAGTGCTACAAAGAAAGGCTATAACTCTGTTTGGGGGGGGCTGCTCTCGCTGACATCCTTGTTCGTAACTACCCCCCCTTGTCTTGCCCTGTGGGGGCCGCCTCTGCCACTCACTACAGTAATGTCTCCTCCCCGCAACGCCCACTTGGGTTGGTCGGTTGAGACTTCCGGAGATGTTGTCAATCTCACTTCGGCGTGGTCTGTGAAACATCCTTTATTCCCTCTGTACGTCAATGTGTCAGAGTCCCTCCACCCCATCTCCAGCCCAGTGTTCTGTGCTTCCTATAAACTTCTGGCCAGACTCCAACGTCTCAATAAAATCCAGGTACACTTGTGTTGATTGTTTTTAATCAAAAAGGAACAAAAGTCAGTCATAGGCTCTGTAATACAGTTGGGGGGCTCGTTCTTGCTTAGTCTGTTCATGGGGTACACAGGAGGACATCACATCATACTGTATCCCTGTTCCACAACCAAATAAATTCCTTCATGTCTTTTTTTAGATTGTCAGGGAGAACTCTAAATGCATCTACCCCTCCCAATTGTAAATGTTCTAACTAGCCTGTAAACCACGAGATAACAGAACACAGATTCCAGGCAACTCAATATGGAGAAATTCAGTTTTCCGTGAACATCAAGGTCACTATCGTCTCTCTCGTAGATAAGACAGACACAGCACATGTCAGTTCTTCACAAAACAAAACGCAGCTCCAACAGCCCCCACCCTTTTGTTAACCCCTTAAAGGCCAGAAAGCAGGTACCGGAGACATTGTAACACTTTTTATAGTAATTTTTCTCTAATTGTCGGGATCAATAAATTTTAATAATACTCAAACAAACAACATCCCTCGCTCCAAGACCCCTAGCAGGCGGCCCAAGTATGGTCAGCTGTTATCCTACAAAGCCCCACAACAGCTTTTATGGCTGCCAACAGCAATCAACTTTCAGGGACTTGAAGGGAATATAACTTAAAATGGCCGCCACTGAAAAATAAACTGACTTAAGATGGCCGCCACTGAAGAATGGTAGGGCGTGTCATCTTCTCTAACCACCAGATACAGGGGTGGAGTCTGGATTACAGGGGCCATTTTTCACTCCAAGGAAAATATAATAAAATCTCTTTTTCTCAAATTCTTTCCACATCAAAAACTTTGAAATGTCCCTTATCGCCTGTCTCTTTCTTCATTGGGCACTCTGAAGGATTCCTGTCACTCTGTCCTGGTCCGTCCGTCAAAGTCAGAGGCTATAAGTGTCTGTTTCCAAATCTGATCAAGTTTTCTCACTTGTACAATCATCAGATCATCTGACACATCCCAAAAAACTTCAAACCTTCAATACTACTTTTCATTTCAACACAAAACTACCAGCCCTTATGTCCGATCATGTCAACTTACACTTTTCCATCAGTCCTACTTAACTCAACAACCTTCTGTCTCTGTGCATCTTTCCCCTTCATGTGGGACACAATCTTCCTTCTTGCCTGCAATGCACTTGGCTCTATTCCAATTCACTACTCATCAAAAGTGTCCATAACCACAATACTGTCAAAGGAACCTGTCCCCACAGACTCAAGGGGGTCTCACAACGGATGCCGACACTACGATTTACTGACCCCAAAGAAACTAGACACCTGAGTCTTCCACAAAGGACCCTAGACTAAGTCACTGCCTGACTGGACTGACGCTAAACTAAGTCACTGCCCTCAGACTGACCCTGCAGGTCCACAAGGGACTCTACACTAGATCACTGCCTGACTGGACTGACGCTAGAATAAGTCACTGCCCTCAGACTGACCCTGCAGGTCCACAAGGGGCTCTACACTAGATCACTGCCTGACTAGACTGACTCTCAGGTCACTGTCCTCAGACTGACTCTTCAAGTCGCCCTCTCCTTCAGACTCGACTAGTTCTTAGTCATACTAGACCGCTCAGACTCCCAAAGAAAGTCTGTGGGCAACCCTTAATGACAAAACTGTATCATTGACACTATGACAATCACAACAGAATATCTACCACTTTAGTAGTGCGGACCTCTAAGGGTTACTCCCTCCCGTCCCACAGTTTCAGCTAAAATCACAGACTGTCTGACCATCCATCACTGTCCAGTCTCTGTCCAGTCTCTGTCCATCACCTTACAAAGTGGTTCTTTGCCAAAAACTCTGAGCTTAGGTTACAGTGAACAACAGTGGCAAATACATAACACAGAGACAGTCCTACCCGGTCCGTCCAACCAGTGAACCAGAAGTGACATATCAAGGTAGACAAAAAGAAACAGCTTACCCTGAGAGCGCTCTGGTCAGTTCTGTTCACCAAGCCGGCGGGGACTCTTCACGGAGGCTGTCTCGGTGTTGTTGTTGCTTACTTCTAAGCCCACCCAGAAAAGGACGCCAAATATTGTTAGGGATTTTTATGCAGGGCCCCAACAGCCCTCTTGACTTTTGTAAGGTGAGTCCTAATTAACCCTTTCATGATTGAACATAAAGACCAAGACATACGTCAATCTCTTAGTCAAGATCTTCTAGATAGATAGATAGATAGATAGATAGATAGATGATAGATACAGAGATAGATAATAGATAGATGATAGATAGATAGATAGATAGATAGATAGATAGATAGATAGATAGATGATAGATAGATAGATTTAAAATATTTTTTGTTAACTTATTCTATTTTGTTATAGCTAAAAGCAGTTACTTACTATCCCTGGCAACATTGGGAGCTACAGCCAGTGAGATATATATTGAATATAAAAAGCAGGACTGTAAAATATTTGTTAAGAGCAGAATCCAGGATAAATATTAAAGAAAGGGGAAGATTACCGATAAAATGAACTTGTGAAAGGCTCATATTGTTTTGATAGATACAGTGGAGATAGATAGATGTTAAATATCAGATAGATAGATAGATAGATAGATAGATAGATAGATATCCAAAAAAAATAAAGTCCAGCAGCACAATCAAAATTAGAAGTATAAAAAAGAAGGATAGGGTGCTTTCCAAAACTCTCACCAGAGTCCTAGATGCAAATCGATTTCTTAGATAGATAGATAGATACATGGATAGATAACTGTAGGAAAAGGGCAGCACTCCAGGGTACATGGAAACGGGTGAGGCTTTATTCCATGTGCAACGTTTCGGCGTTGAGACACGCCTTTTTCAAGCATAAAGTGCAATGTGCATGTCCAAACATTTAAGGACCAAGCAATTCGCTGATTGGTCAGAGTACAAAGTGACAATCGACATGATACATAGTAAAAAACAGTACATTGTTAGAAGTGCTACATTAGATATTGGTATATACATTAGTAGATATATAATTAGTGTCATTATTAGTGCAAACAGTAGTGTAAACAAACATAATAAAAAATACTAAAATGCAGTCCTCCCACCGGTATCTCGACCCTGCCCACGTCTCCTCCTGTTCATTCATACATTCAGTGGCTCATCTCCATCCACCTGTTATTGAGCGCCGTTTCAGTCGCTAACCGGAAGTGACGTGCACGACCTCATGTGCGGACCGGAAGTAGAATTGGTTGGGAGCGCGCATGCGCTCTGGAGATGGAGAGATGCGGCGGCCATTTTGGGTCTGGGCAGACCTATTCCAGGAGACATCAAAGTGCCAAAGATGCATAGAGGTGTGCATATAGCAAAATAATAGCACGGACCGTAGCGGTACCTGTGGTGAGGACCTATAGTGGTTAATGCTCACTCTATATTGTACCACCCGTCAAGGGCGGAGCTAGTTTTCAGACCAGCTCATTCCCTTTGGGGATTACGGTACTGGTACCCAGGTCCTGGAGTGCAAGAATATGGAAATCCCACCTCGATGCAAGGACAAAAATGGTGGTGGATGGAGAGAGTAAGCCAATCATCTGTTGGAGACGTGGAGAAGAGATCGTCGGTCGGATGGGAGTGATAGTATAAGAAAATATCTAGTACAAAAGAGAGAAAAAAAACATGTTAGATTGGACCTAAGGGTATCTCCCAGTAATAGTTTACACCTATGATTTATGAGGAGTTAAAACATACAGTATACAATTGATACATAGCCATATATGAACCCAATCTTACTTAAATCACACTTGTAAGGTTATATTCGATATTAAGACCATGTGGTTGTAAAGTGTTGAGTCGGTGAATCCACATGAGTTCACGTTTTCTTAATAACAGGCTTCTGTCTCCTCCTCTTCTCAGGGGGGGAATGTGATTACCGTATATATCGATATATTATATAATATATATATATATATATAGTATTCTATTAACATAGAAAGCGGGTTTTTTGTGAAGAATTAAAAAATGAATGGCATCTATAAAAATTGGACGAATAAATTGTGGTTTTTACCTAGATCAACAATAGTTAGCTATTGGATTGGTAAAGATGGCCTATCACTCATTTCTAAGAAGCAATAGGTTAAATTGAAAGAATAAAAATATATATATGATAGATGGGTGGAAAGGAAAGAAATATTATTCATTTTGTGATTTGTAATGGGGTTATTTTCCCCTGGTTTTGATTACCTGTCCTCAGGTTATGGGTAAAATATTGGAGACATGATAGGTTGTACAACTGTTTATTAATATATAATTATGATAATCTTACTGATCTGAAGGTTCCCCCTGTGGTCTTTGCATGTAACAATGATGTCATAGTCATTTGACTGTTGCAAACACTTACTGCTAGAGCACTGCTGTAGACCCTTAGAAGCATCTTCCTAGCCACTACAATAGTCTATACATGGTAGCTTGGAAGCACTGTTTAGTTAATGAAATTAAGGGGTCTTTTCAAGGGTCTAGCTGGGATTGAAATTTTTTTGTGCTATGAAAATATCAAAAAACTTACTCACTTCGGTCCATATGACTCCTTGCTATCTCAAAATCAATGGATATGAAGGGTGATGGATATTATAGATAAGGCCACTGACAATAAGCAGGCATGAGGACTCGGTGTGGCCCTGGAACCTACCAGCTTAATATAGCCCAAACTAAAAATAAAATGTAAAATGTAACAATAGAGCTTCTCTGCCACTGCTTCATTAGAATTGGTGCGAAAGAACAGTACAGTAGACGTCATATATAATAATTAAAGTTTCTATTAATGCAATGACTTTCTCAGGCTGTTAGTTGAGATCTAATTTCTCTCTAAGAGAACGAGTTCCCCTGAAGAGAGTGAGAATAAATTCTAGTAATATTTAATTACGCTTTTAACAATAAAGGCTACTTTAATCCGCAACCTTTTGGAAGCCCTTGCCTTGTAGTCATTTATTCATACAATGAAAAAGTCAGGGATATTTATATGAGGAAGAGTTATGGAAGAACAGGACACCTTTCCCGGGCATTAACTTATGTTCTAAGCTCTTCTCCGGAAGCTGCGACCTCCACTTTCATTAGAATGAAGATTATTTAAGACATTGTCATCTGTGGAGGAGGAATGTTGTATATCCAAAGGGAAAGGTGAGTTCACTCTTGTATCTACTGAAAAAGATCTGTTCTCTGGGATAATTCAGCAGAGGTCCTTAAATGTCAGACCTTCAATAGAAAAACGTGAGGTCTATGGGAGGTTGGCGGCAGTAAATTCTACAACACAGAAGCTCTGAAAAGGAATTGCTCTCAACCCTACCCTATGTGGACATAAATTGTATTTATTTTCCTGCAGGACATAATAATATTTTAGGTCTAATTCACATTACTTCCTCAGTTATTTAAAGGGGCAGAACAAGGTATATGTATCCCATATACCAATGGGACGGTGCATGCACCAGTATTTGGACATGAATGATATAATACTTTTTCGATTATTATTGTAGATAGATTTACCATAGAACAGAGCAGATTAGAGACTCTGAAAAGTCAGTGCAGCCAGCACACCAGACAAGAGCAGGTGAGCCCAGCTCCCTGCCTGAGTGTAGTGAGTTAGTGAGTGAGGAGAGGGGTATCATCCTACCTTCAAGGGTGATATCTGAAGCAACCCAGGACAAGCTGAAGCATCCTTCCAGGACACAGCTATCTCCCAGCCGGCCCATTGCATCCAGGCTGATGATCTCCATCCTGTGGCTCCCTCCAACTGCATCTCCAGCATTCTACCATTCTGTCAAGGCACGTTGCTACTGTTCCTGTCGGTTCCAATAAAGAACTGTAAGTTGTTTTTGTTCAACGTTTGCCTCTGTCTGGTCCCTGCTACTACGGCTGTCACCATCATGGGCACCCTATCCACTACACAGGGACTCATACTCCACACCCTAAAGGGTTGCCCCAGAGAGAACCGCTATAGCAGCCTCTCTCTCATCATTTCTTGCCAACACCACCCTGCTGGAGACCTGCCAGTCTGTAGGACAGCCCTCCGGTTCCCCATACCAAGCACCGTGACACTAGCGTGCCTAGGCCGCAACCGCCATCCACTCAGGTACTGCGGGCCCTGGCTGACTCCAGGCCCCAAGAAAAGGCTAGGCCCCTGTGGGGGATGTTACACATGTTTTTATGTGCCCTCTCATTTTTGTAGGATGTTAAGATGCTTAGAACTTTAGGTGGGATTTTTCACTTTTTGATAAAAATTGTAAAGACTCACATTTTGAGGGACCAACTCTGGTTTCAAGTGACTTAAGTATAAGTATACTCCTTACCTAGTGATAAACTGCTGTATGGGCACCCAGTAGGGTATTGCAGGGAATTAAGGCATTTGATGAAGAATAAACCTTTTTGTCAAGTGTTTGAGGTTTTTACACTGTTTACCAAGTAAGTCCCATAATGTCCCAAACTGTTCCAGATGTGGCAATACCACATTTGAGGTTTTGTTATGTTATATGTGTTATATACGTAATGGTGATGTTGGGTGGACTTTCTCTTTATTTATTTTAAAAAAAACAACTTGTTCACATTTTTTATTTTTTTCCACAGCTTGGCCTAAACAAGCAATCAGAGCATTGCTTGTTCAAGCTCATACACACACAAATGTGACACATGCTCAGTTAATGACTGTCGGGTCCTGTCTGGAGGCAGAGTTTGATGTGCAGCGACCTTGGGTAGTCAGGACCCTCCAGGCTCATGGCTGCCACAAGAAGGTGTCAATATTCCCCTTACACACAATGGTCATGCTTGTAATATACAACTGATAGCCACTTTGTATGGTGTTGGCTTCGCTTGTGAGCTGGTGCCATGCCACAAATTGTAATAATACAGTGCAAATCGGGTAGTTCCTTCTTGCCACTCTGTACAATTTTGTTGTGTGTCAGCAAAATTCATCCCTTGTGCATATCACTTAAAACAGCAGTCAATAAACAAGAGGATCAAGGGTGTTGGGGCCTCGACAGAGGAAGTCCATTCTTAGTGAGAAGTGAGAAATGTTTGGCACCTACCCAAACACCCCTCCTTCTCTTGTTGACTGTCTGCTGTTTTTTAGTGATATCTATTAAAGGATGGATTTTAAGGACTAGTGAGTGTTTGTAGCACATAATCCAATACTATAGTGGAAGTCCTCCTCTTTAAAATGATACCAGAAGGATTTCTAAGTGCCATGACATAGAAGATATCACTGAAAAGGGCCATTGCAAGAAATAAGAAATTGGGGCCAAAGATTCTAAAGGCAATAAAGTCTCAAGAAACATGAAGCTATGATTATACTTTAATAAATGTTTATTGTTTTTGTTCAAAAATAGACTTTTGTTCATGGGAACAAAACACATTCCCCCGAAAATAAGCTCTCTCTTATTTTTGGAGAAACATAATACTGGGGAGAATGTTTCAATGTGTCCTACATTAAACCAGTGCAGGGTAGAACCAGACAGTCCTCTGATGCACCAGATTAATCATTGAGGCACACTTACCCATCCAGAGTAGTTCACAGAAAGTGCACTAAGAATCATGAGCCTAATATCCTGCATGTGTCGCTTCTCCGCTCAGGTCCGCCGGAGTTCACCTTCTTCTTTCTGGTGCATGTAAGTGCATTCTCTTGTGTCACAATTTGAAAGTTAAATCCTGCACTGAGTCTGAATCAGTTGGACCGTCCAATGGCCCCCAAATTCTGTTGCATGAAAGCCAGTGCAGCTGCGCCAAAATCTGATTACGTGCGACACAAAACCCAGTGAAATATCTGTCACAGCCGTGCAAAACCCGAAAACATTGGAAAGTCTGACGAAAGTGCATCCGCAGACCCTTAGTAAATAAGGCCCATTGTGTCTGATGCTGGATGATAAATCTAGTGCAGTATTAGATTGGGGAGTTGTTTTGTTGTGTTAGACCATTTTTTATTAACTTTACAAAACATGGATAACCCGTTTAATGCTTTACTATAGCAGAAAATATGAAAGTGGACGTGATTCTATTGAAGTGTATTATTAGGTTCCAGGAAAGGCAATAAGTATTAACCTTTAATGGACTTTTAATATTCTTCCAGGGTTTCTAGCATCTGCCACCTCCCTTGTTTTGACAGATATTATTTATTTATTCTGTTGTTATTATACTTAAAAAAAGTTATATTTTTCTTTTCAATATTAGAGTATGAAACTGAAGTAGCGAGACTGTTGTTTGCTACAGAGGAAAGTTAATCATTGTTCCAGCTTACCAGGATTTCTTGTAATGTTGCTATTTTGTATGAAGGTACACTAAACAGTAGATATTGAAATATTTCTTCCTTGGATTTGTTTTCACAACTCTGGAAGAGAAATGTGCAAAGTGAATTAATTTTTATTAAGATTTCTCTGTAGCAGATGTTCAGGTTCACAAACTTATTTGCTTTTTAACACTTCTTTGATTAATTTTCATGTGTTTACACATTTCTAGAAGTTGAGGTTGGGGGAAATACAACACGCCACGTTCTCAAATCATACAACACAAATCCACAAATGTTGAACTGAAATTCTGCAAGTGTTATTTCTGTCCGGCAACTAAAAATATGTTATTTTTTATATCAGTAGGTAGATTCCTGTTATTATTACAAATTCATAACTTCTACATCTACCCCTTATAGTAATTTTCTGTCTTGTTGCACAGTGCAGGCGAGGCACAAAACTGGCGCAAACACTTCTTAATTACATGTTTCAAATACATTCTTTTCAGTGCAAAGTACAAAAGAAAACTGGTGCAGCTAGAATTATAGATCTGGCTCATAGGGGTGAAACAGCTGACAAAAGATTCCTTTTATCATGAACCTAACTGGTGGTCAGTACATGGTGTCTAGTGCTATCTGTAACCCAATAACAAATCCAGAACTATCTCCAGGATACTGTCTATGGCCAGCAGAGGCTAAGGGCAGGTAACATCTATATGGATAGCAGGAACTGGGTTCAGGAATCCTTTATATGTACATCAGGCGATGAGTGCAAGGATTCTCCCATGTCTACAATCTTTTCTATATAGCCTATACCCTAATGTACCCTCATGCCCCCTCCTTCTTACACTGAAGGCTCCTCCATACTTACTGAACCTGCACACCAATGTCCCTTTCCCTCTCACACAGTCTGTACTCCATGCCTCATCCTTTCTTCAGATTGCACTCAATATCTCCATAGAAAGTTATACACGTCACTCCTTGGGGGAAGGGGTGCTGGAGTAGGGTGCTGCCCCTTATCACTTTCCAACCATCGTATATCAATACACAATTAATGCACCCAACCCCATTCCCCATTTCTATATTTTATACCGCAAGACTTCTTCCTTCTTCATACTGCAACCTATGTTGCCTTTTGTACCTTTAAGATGAAGATATTTATTTTTTTGCTTTTCTTTTGTTTCATGCCAAGAACCATATTTTCTTCCCCCATCAGTGTTGTAATGTTGAATGGTACCATATTGATGTACGTGTATTTTATAGATCAATTTTTATCAACTGTTTCTAGGAAGGAAATGGTCTTATTATTATTTTCTATGTTAAAGTATAATTAATTAGAAGCTTTTAAAGCTTTGGCCATGATGTAATGATGTTATCACGCTTGCTGCATCCTTCCATAGAAACCCAGGAGGAATGGTAGCCGTAGGCTCACCAGCACAGCCATCATCAGCCTCACCATCCCGCTGCTTGGCCTGTTGAAAAACTCTCTGATCAGCATGAAGTCGGAAGCTTTGCGCTCGTCACAAGAGACGGGGGAAGAAGATTCCCTTGTTGATAGCCAAAGCACCCTCAGGTCTGTTTCTCAGCGCATATCGGAGGAGGTGGAGGAGGATGAGGAGGAAGAGGAGGAGAATGTTGGCGAGACACAAGAGGGGACCATTGTTCAGTCCTTCACTGTTCAGCGTGTATGGGCAGAAGAAGAGGAGTTGGAGGAGTTGGAGGAGGAGGAAATGGACAGTCAGGCCAGTGAGGGGAGTGAATTCTTGCGCGTTGGGACTCTGGCGCATATGGCAGATTTCATGCTAGGCTGCCTATCCCGTGACCTCCGTTTCAACGCATTTTTCCAGCACGATTACTGGGTATTCACTATCCGGGACCCACGGTAAAGCCAAAATCTTTCCACTCTAATCCTGGAGAGGAAAGGAGTGTGAGAATGCATGAATAACAGAAGGCCCTGGTGCAAAAGCTGAAACAGTATTTCCACTTCTGACAGAGGCTAGCGGCAGAGGCGTAGTTCTGCGGACCAGTAGGAGGGAGAGTAGGCGAGCAGGCAGCTTGTCAGCACTGGCAAGGGTACGTTTACAAGGTTTGCAGTTTATGTCACCCAGCAAGACACTGAAACTGATCCCAAGTCGCGGCAGAGGAAGGGCTGATCTTTACATGAAAGAGGTGATTCCATAGAAACCCAGGAGGAATGGTAGCCGTAGGCTCACCAGCACACGGCAGATACAGTAAGTAATAATTTTATCACTGGGTACAATCCTGGGGTTCTTGTTCTCAATTTAAATTGATGAGGAGGTATCAGAGTTATACATGAACTTATGAGGGGAAGCGGGCTGTTGTTTTACATGTAATTATGGATTATGAGTGTTGAGTGTTATAATTAGTACAAAGTAGAATATTGAAGAAATTGGATAAAATCAGAGATAATATTGATCACCCCATGTTTTGCATATTTCAGGGCCAGATGAGTGGTTTCAGTTCCCGCTTTATAACTATGCGGTGTAGGTCCGAGAGATTTAAGAAAACATTCATTCCAGCTGCACTTGAACAGTCAAATGCTGTGAGGAAGTGCAGAACAAGTCAGGATTGTGTTTTAGGATTTTAGATATGTAATGTGCATATACATTTTATATGTTGTTTTAGTTTATCTATGTTTTACTTGCTTGTATGTTTTTTATTTGTTTTTATTCTTGTCTATGTCCTTTTTGGATTTTAAGTTGAGAATAGAGATGAGCGAACATACTCGTCCGAGCTTGATGCTCGTTCGAGCATTAGCGTACTTGAAACTGCTCGTTGCTCGGACGAATACTTCGCCCGCTCGAGAAAATCTCCCGCCGTTTTGCCTTTTTGGCGGCCAGAAAACGAGCACAATCACACAGCACGAGACTCGCACTCCACCAGCCACTGACGGCGCGTTAACCCTTACACGTCGATAGCATGGCTTAGCTGGCCGGTATCATGGCGTGACACCGGAATAGACTAGCCCATGCGCGCCTGCTCTCGGATTCATTCTGTTGCCGCTAGGGAGAGAGCTGCTGCTGGTCAGGGAAAGCGTTAGGCTGTTCTATTAGAATAGTGTTAGGCAGGAGTGATTCTACAAGAACCCAACAGCCCTTCTTAGGGCTACAATAACGTTATACATTTTTTTTTTATTTGCTTGTGGCTGGGCTTGCTGGCACTAGTAGTGCAGCTAGTACCATATTGTGAGGAATTTGCAGGGGGACTTGCTACCGTTGTGTTTAGCTCTTAGTGACACGCATATCCACCTCAAACACCGAAGTGGGACAATTTATTAGGGGTTTGAGTAGAATTAGGCAGAGTCTGCTGATTTATTTTTTTTTTTAGCTGTATTTCATTTTATAGCTCAAACTCATCTTGCAAAGCAGTGTGCTCTCATTGTAGGCTACAAAATAGCCATAGGAGAACCCCAACGGCTTACTTAGGCATACAATAGCGTTATATTTTCCTTTTTTTTGTTTGCTTGTGGCTGGGCTTGCTGGCACTAGTAGTGCAGCTAGTACCATACTGTGAGGAATTTGCTGGGAGACCTGCGACCGTTGTGTTTAGCTCTTAGTGACACACATATCCATCTCAAACACCAAAGTGGGACAATTTATTAGGGGTTTGATTTAAATTAGGCACAGTCTGCCAGTTTCTTTTTATTTTACGTTTATTTTTTGATAACTCAGCGTCATCTCATCTGGCATAGCAGTGTGCTTTCATACTTGGCTAGAAAATAGCCATAGGAGAATCCAAACGGCTTACTTAGGCCTACAATAGCGTTATATATTTTATTTCTGGTTGATCTGCTGGTGGCTGGCCTTGCTGTAGTGCATCTACTACCATATTGTGAGGAATTTGCAGGGAGACTTGCGACCGTTGTGTTTAGCGCTTAGTGACACACATATCCATCGCAAAGACCGAAGTGGGACAATTTATTAGGGGTTTGATTGAAATTAGGCACAGTCTGCCATTTACTTTTTATTTTACGTTTATTTTTTCATAACTCAGCGTCATCTCATCTGGCATAGCAGTGTGCTTTCATAGTTGATGCAGATAGAGAAAAGGGGCACTCCCGATGACAGTCTTGATGAGAAAGGTACACCTCCTTCTTGGTTTCTCTGAGCCTTTTCTGTTGGGGAGCTGACAACATGTATTTTATGTGGTGGTGCTCATACCCATGACAGCAATAGATGCCTGGCAAGATGAAGCGTTGACAGTAACGCGAAACGATTTGTCCCTGGAACACTCCACAGCATGTTATCCTCCCTTCCCTGTGTGTGCCAATTTTTAAAGATGTTCGAATAAAAGAAGGATTTTTAAGAAAAACGTGGTGAGTGCCTACCTTTCTTTTCTTTATACTTCATACATGCTTTCATAGTTGGCTAGAAAATAGCCCTAGCAATAGGATAGCATCGTTTGGTTTTAAAAACTAAAAAACACAAAAAAAACAAAAAAAAAACACAAAAAAAAGTAAAAAAAAAAAAAAAGTTATAACTTTCATTTTCAAAATGTTTAACCCGAGGGCTAGGGGTAGAGGACGAGGGCGGGGACGTGGGCGTCCAACTACTGCAGGGGTCAGAGGCCGTGGTCCTGGGCGGGGTGAGACACCACCTGCTGATGAGGAAGCAGGGGAACGCCGCAGAGCTACACTCCCTAGGTTCATGTCTAAAGTTACTGGGACTCGTGGTAGAGCACTGTTGAGGCCAGAACAGTGCGAACAGGTGATGTCGTGGATTGCCGACAATGCTTTGAGCAATTTGTCCACCAGTCAGTCTTCCACGCAGTCCACCCATGTCACCGAAATCGGCACTCCTCCAGCTCCTGCACCTCAGCCTCCTCCCCCCCAGTCTGCCCCCTCCCAGGAAAATTTGGCATTTGAACCGGCATACTCTGAGGAACTGTTTTCTGGACCCTTCCCAGAGTCACAAACCACTTGTCCGGTTGCTGCTGAGCTCTTTTCCGATGCCCAGGTTTTACACCAGTCGCAGTCTGTGGGTGATGATGACCTTCTTGACGTAGTGGAAGAAGTGTGTAAAGAGGTGTCCGACGATGAGGAGACACGGTTGTCAGACAGTGGTGAAGTTGTTGTCAGGGCAGGAAGTCCGAGGGGGGAGCAGACTGAGGGATCGGAGGATGATGAGGTGACAGACCCAAGCTGGGTTGAGAGGCCGGGTGAACACAGTGCTTCTGAGACGGAGGAGAGTCCTCGACCAGAACAGGTTGGAAGAGGCAGTGGTGGGGCCAGACGGAGAGGCAAGGCCAGAGCTGGTGCATCAGCACCAAATGTGTCACGTAGTGAAGCTCCCGCGGCGAGGGCTCCCGCGGCGAGGGCTAGATTTTCAGAAGTCTGGAGGTTCTTTAAGGAAACACCGGATGACCGACGGACAGTGGTGTGCAACCTTTGCCAAACCAGGATCAGCAGGGGTTCCACCACTACTAGCTTAACTACCACCAGTATGCGCAGGCATATGAATGCTAAACACCCCACTCAGTGGCACCAAGCCCGTTCACCTCCGGCCGTGCACACCACTGCTCCTTCCCCTGTGTCAGCTGATAGTCAGCCCCCTGCCCAGGACCCTGGCCCAAAAACCCCATCGTCGCCTCCACGATCCTCCACAGCATCCACCAGCGTTAAGCTCTCCATACCCCAGACGCTGGAGCGGAAAAGGAAATATAGTGCAACCCACCCGCACGCCCAAGCCCTCAATGTCCACATCTCCAGATTGCTTAGCCTGGAGATGCTGCCCTATAGTCTGGTAGAGACCGAGGCCTTTCGCAACCTCATGGCGGCGGCCGCCCCTCGGTATTCGGTCCCCAGCCGCCACTACTTTTCACGATGTGCCGTCCCAGCCCTGCACCAGCATGTGTCAGACAACATCATCCGTGCCCTGACCAACGCCGTTTCTGACAAGGTCCACCTGACCACAGACACGTGGACGAGTGCTGCCGGGCAGGGCCACTATATATCGCTGACGGCACATTGGGTTAACTTGGTGGAGGCTGGGACCGAGTCTGACCCTGCGACTGGTAATATACTGCCGACGCCGAGGATTGCGGGGCCTACCTCGATCCAGGTCTTTCAGGCCTACTATGCCTCCTCCTCCTCCCACCCCTCCTCCACCTCCTCCTCCGAACTACCATCCGTGGGCATGACGCCATCAGTCGCTAGCTCTAGGCACAGCAGCAGTGCCGTCGCTAAGCGACAGCAGGCGGTGCTCAAACTGCTGAGCCTAGGCGATAAAAGGCACACCGCCCAAGAACTATTACAGGGCATCACGGCGCAGACTGATCTTTGGCTGGCACCGCTGAACCTGAAGCCAGGCATGGCACATGTGTCAGTCTGCCGAGTTGCAGAGCCGATTAGGGGTTGGATTTCAATTAGGCACAGTCTGCCATTTACTTTTTATTTTACGTTTATTTTTTCATAACATAATAGGATAGCATCGTTTGGTTTTAAAAACTAAAAAACACAAAAAAAAAGTAAAAAAAAAATTAAAGTTATAACTTTCATTTTCAAAATGTTTAACCCGAGGGCTAGGGGTAGAGGACGAGGGCGGGGACGTGGGCGTCCAACTACTGCAGGGGTCAGAGGCCGTGGTCCTGGGCGGGGTGAGACACCACCTGCTGATGAGGGAGCAGGGGAACGCCGCAGAGCTACACTCCCTAGGTTCATGTCTGAAGTTACTGGGACTCCTCCAGCTCCTGCACCTCAGCCTCCTCCCCCCCAGTCTGCCCCCTCCCAGGAAAATTTGGCATTTGAACCGGCATACTCTGAGGAACTGTTTTCTGGACCCTTCCCACAGTCACAAACCACTTGTCCTGCTGCTGCTGCTGAGCTATTTTCCGATGCCCAGGTTTTCCACCAGTCGCAGTCTGTGGGTGATGATGACATTATTGACGTAGTGGAAGAAGTGTGTAAAGAGGTGTCGGACGATGAGGAGACACGGTTGTCAGACAGTGGTGAAGTTGTTGTCAGGGCAGGAAGTCCGAGGGGGGAGCAGACTGAGGGATCGGAGGATGATGAGGTGACAGACCCAAGCTGGGTTGATAGGCCGGGTGAACACAGTGCTTCTGAGACAGAGGCGAGTCCTATAGCAGAACAGGTTGGAAGAGGCAGTGGTGGGGCCAGACGGAGAGGCAGGGTCAGAGCTGGTGCATCAGCAGCAAATGTTTCCCGTAGTCAAGCTCCCGTGGCGAGGGCTAGATTTTCAGAAGTCTGGAGGTTCTTTAAAGAAACACCGGATGACCGACTGTGGTGTGCAACCTTTGCCAAACCAGGATCAGCAGGGGTTCCACCACTACTAGCTTAACTACCAGTATGCGCAGGCATATGAATGCTAAACACCCCACTCAGTGGCACCAAGCCCGTTCACCTCCGGCCGTGCACACCACTGCTCCTTCCCCTGTGTCAGCTGATAGTCAGCCCCCTGCCCAGGACCCTGGCCCAAAAACCCCATCGTCGCCTCCACGATCCTCCACAGCATCCACCAGCGTTCAGCTCTCCATACCCCAGACGCTGGAGCGGAAAAGGAAATATAGTGCAACCCACCCGCACGCCCAAGCCCTCAATGTCCACATCTCCAGATTGCTTAGCCTGGAGATGCTGCCCTATAGGCTGGTAGAGACCGAGGCCTTTCGCAACCTCATGGCGGCGGCCGCCCCTCGGTATTCGGTCCCCAGCCGCCACTACTTTTACCGATGTGCCATCTTAGCCCTGCACCAGCACGTGTCAGACAACATCATCCGTGCCCTGACCAACACCGTTTCTGACAAGGTCCACCTGACCACGGACACGTGGACGAGTGCTGCCGGGCAGGGCCACTATATATCGCTGACGGCACATTGGGTTAACTTGGTGGAGGCTGGGACCGAGTCTGACCCTGCGGCTGGTCATATACTGCCGACGCCGAGGATTGCGGGGCCTACCTCGGTCCAGGTCTTTCAGGCCTACTATGCCTCCTCCTCCTCCCACCCCTCCTCCACTTCCTCCTCCGAACTACCATCCGTGGGCATGGCGCCATCAGTCACTAGCTCTAGGCACAGCAGCAGTGCCGTCGCTAAGCGACAGCAGGCGGTGCTCAAACTGTCGAGCCTAGGCGATAAAAGGCACACCGCCCAAGAGTTATTACAGGGCATCACGGCGCAGACTGATCTGTGGCTGGCACCGCTGAACCTGAAGCCAGGCATGGTTGTGTGTGACAACGGCCGTAACCTGGTGGCGGCTCTGCAACTCGGCAGACTGACACATGGGCCAGGCATGGCACATGTGTCAGTTGACTCACCAAAAAGGCGAAAAGACTGCATTTTGGGGAGTGAATGTTTCTTTTCTGAGAATGGAAGCCAAAAACCTGAATCTGGCTGTCTCTGCAATGACACAGCACTCTGCACAAAGGTAATGTGCTATGTTTTTAGTAAAATGTGGGTCATCTCTATTGTATTCTTCTAATTCTGAAGGTACATATTACAACACCTTGCTAATTGATGTTTTTTTACAATGGTTACCAAAGTAAAATTAAAAAAAAAAAAAAAAAAAAAAAAAAAAAAAAAAAAAAAAAAAAAAAAAAAATCTGTTCTTCATTAATTCTATATAATTTTATTAAGGTTACGTCGCTTAGGTCTGCAGCCTGTGGGTTCACACTTGCCTATAAAAATAACTTTTTAGAAGAAAAACGTTAATAAAAATTACATTTAAAAAAATTCCAAAAAAAACAAAAAGGAAAACATTTTTACCAGGACCAGATTTTTTTTTAACCGTTTGCACTCTGCTCTTTCCACAAGCAATATCTTTTTAACTTATCATTAAAGAAAGTTATTGAGGGCTTGTTATCTTCAAGAAAAAATAGTACTTTCTAGTATCACCATTTATGAGCTGTGCCATGGATTGGGAAGCTAGAAATAAATTCCAATGTAGTGGAAATTTGCAAAATAGTTGCAATTGGCAAAGAGTTCCCTGCCAGGGGTTTCAGGAAATTTTGTTGTGTTATTGGTCACAGCAATTGTTATAATTTTGGCCAGTACAAATATAATGAAATTACAATATTAGAATACTTACCCACGCAAACCATATACTTTCTGTAAGCAAGCACATGCATCATTTCAGTACAAATTTTAAGACAATCAAAACATGTAACTACCTTAACCCATTCATGACCGTGGTCATTGGTGCCGAAAGGTCCAGGTACATTTTTGACGTTCTGCTATCAATCATACAAATTTACTTTTTTTTATCCAAGACGTGATAGACTTCAATCTTAATAACAGTATTTAATAATAACATATTTCAATTTGCCAATTAGTTGACTACATGTGAAAAATAAGAATTTTTGTCATTTTTAAAATAAAGTGTTTTGAAAATAAATATATAATAATAATTAATAATAATGATACAAAAATTACGAAATTGAATGGTCTTTTTGATACACAGATAAAATACAATTTATAAAGGACAACGAGGATAGACAACAACTAGCTAAATCATTCAAGAGTGTAGATCTATAATATTGGCAAATACAAGCCAAGAGGTAGGTAAATATTTGTAATCCAGTACTCAGATACTCAAATGTAAATAGCAAGCATATGAGAAGTAAAAAAAAAATGAATGCTTCTGATGTGACTTTTTATTACTTCTGATATAGTTGATATTACATATGATTATCTGAGTACTGTATATACAAATATGTAAACCTTACCCTTGGCTGTAGTTCGCCAATAGTATGGGACAAACATCTTTTACTAGTTGTGGTCGATCCTTCGTTGTCCTGGTATAAATTATACATTTATACACTTAATACAGTTACATGGTTATATATCTTGGGCTACAATTTTTGTTTGATCAAGTTTGTGCTATATTAATAAATATGACAGAATTTTCCTCACACTCCCAGGGTCACTCAATGCAAGGTGCATGTATTCTGCAAAATGAAATTCTACATTTCCCCTTTAATATTATATATAGATTGCTTATGGATGCTTTAAAGGAAAACCGGAGATATCGACTCTTAAAGTTTAAAATGGAAAGTTACAATAGTCAGAATAGAAAGCTGTTCATAAAAATCTAATTTTTTAGTATAAATTTAATGGTGGAATCTCTGCTTGTGAGCATTAATACACACATCCATTATACTATATTAAAGGGAGATTCTCCTGTTTAATGTGACACCAGGATTTTGTCCTAGGGTTGTGTGTGATGCCGGGTTCAGGGGATATAACCATGTGAAGTGGCTACTGTCATGCAATCTGTCACAGAAAGCTGCTGTATATAATTATGCGGGTAGTGATCGTGAGGTTAAAAAAAGAAAAGGCACCACTAAAAACAAAAACCTTGTCATATTGGTGAATCCAAAAAATGTGTTTAATAAAGCAACAAAGTAAAAAGCTCCAGATTTGTCAAAAAACCAAGACAAAACAAAACAAAATAACACAAACGGGGTCAGAATAAACATGTGACAAAGGGGAGGTGACAATCGGTTTCAAAAAAAGAGTATAGAATATATAAAGTACAGAAATAATATATAGGGAGGGAATAGTCAAGAATGAAAGCCAAAATATCGAAAAAACAGAAGAAGTGAAGTATAGTAAGAGAAGTGCAGGCAGAAACTATCAAGAAAAATCTTTAACCAACAATCACGGGAGTAATTACAGGAAATTTATTACAGTTGCTAGATCTGCAGGTAAAAGGGGGGAGAGGTCTGAGAATGAGTCGTAACTAGGATGAGCGAACATACTCGTCCGCAGCTTGATGCTCGTTCGAGCATAGCGTACTCGAAACTGCTCGTTGCTGGACGAACTTCGCCCGCTCGCGAAAATGGCAGCTCCCGCCGTTTTGATTTTTGGCGGCCAGAAAACAGAGCCAATCACAAGCCAGGAGACTATGCACTCCACCCGCCTGAGTGGTACCTTAACCACGTCGATAGCCGTGGTGGCTGGACAGACTCAGGTGACCCTGGGATAGACTAGCCGTTGCCCGCGCTGTGGATCCATTCGTGTCTGGATTGCCGTAGGGAGAGAGCTGCTGCTGGTCAGGGGAACGCTTTAGGAGGTGTCTATTAGAATAGTTTAGGAAGGAGTGATTCAACAATGAACCCAACAGCCCTATTAGGGCTCAATAAACGTTATACTTTTTTTTTGTTTGCGGTGGCTGGGCTTGCTGCAAGCTAGTACCATATTTGGAATTTGCAGGGGGACTTGCTACCGTGTGTTTACTCTAGTGACACACATATCCACCTCAAACACCAAAGTGGGAAAATTTATTGGGGTGTGATTTCAATTAGGCACAGCTGGCAGCTTCTTTTATGTTACGTTTATTTTCAAAACTTCGCGTCATCTCTCAGTGTGCTTCATACTTGGCTAGAAAATAGCCAAAGGAGAATCCAAACGGCTTACTTACGCCTAAATAGCGTTATATATATTTTATTTCATGGTTGAATCTGTGGTTGCTGTCCTTGCTGCAGTGCATTATACTAGCAATTGTCAGGCATTGGAGTGAGACTTGCGACCGGCTGGTGTAGCGCTTAGTGACGCACATATCCATCGCAAAGCACCGAAGTGGGAAAATTTATTAGGGGTTTGATTTCAATTAGGGACAGTTGGCAGTTTCTTTTTATTTTACGTTCATTTTTCATAAACTCAGCGTCATCTCATCAGTGTCTTCATATTGGCTAGAAAACGCAATAAGCAATAGGATAGCATTTGTTTGTTTTAAAAACTAAAAAAACACAAAAAAAAACAAAAACACAAAAAAAACCACAAACAAAAGTAAAAAAAATTAAAGTTATAACTTTTCATTTTCAAAAATGTTTAACCGAGGTAGGGGTGAGGAAGAGGGGCTGGGGACGTGGCGTCCAAATACTGAGGGGTCAGAGGGCCGTTGGTCATGGGCGGGGTGAGACACACTGCTGATGAGGAGCAGGGGAACGCCCGCAGAGCTACACTCCTAGGTTTGTGTCTGAAGTTATGGGGAATCGTGGAGAAGCAATGTTGAGGCCAGAAACAGTGCGAACAGGTGATGTCGTGGATTGCCGACAAGCTTCGAGCCAATTGTCCACCAGTCGTCTTCCACGCAGTCCACCCTGTCACCGGAAATCGGCATCCTCCAGCTCCTGCACCTCAGCCTCCTCCCCCCCCGTCTGCCCCCTCCCAGGAAAATTTGGCATTTGAACTGGCATACTCTGAGGAACGGTTGTCTGGACCTTCCCACAGTCACAAAACAATTGTCCGGTTGCTGCTGAGACACTTTTCGATGGCCCAGGTTTTCCACCATAGCAGTGTATGTGGGTGATTGATGACCTTCTTGACGTAGTGGAAGAAGTGTGAAGAGGTGTCGACGATGAGGAGACACGGTGTCAGACAGTGGTGAAGTTGTTGTCAGGGAAGGAAGTCCGAGGGGGGCGCCGATGAGGGATGGAGGATGATGAGGGACAGACCCAAGGCTGGGTAGTTGATCGGCCGGTGAACAACCGTGCTTCTGAAGACGGAGGCGAGTCCTATAGCAGAACAGGTGGAAGAGGCAGTGGGGGGGCCAGACGGAGAGGAACGGGACAGAGCTGGTGCATCAGCGCCAATGTGTCACGTAGGAAGCTCCCGTGGCGGGGCCCCGCTGCGAGGGCTAGATTTTCAGAAGCTGGGAGGTTCTTAAGGAAACACCGGATGACCGACGGACTGTGGTGTGCAACCTTGCCAAACCAGGATCAGCAGGGGTTCCACAACTTACTAGCTTAAAATACCAACAGTATGCGCAGATATGAAATGCCCTAAACACACCACCAGTGGCACCAAGCCCGTTCACCTCCGGCCGTGCACACCATGTCCCTTCCCCTGTTTCAGCTGATAGTCAGCACCCTGCCCGGACCATGGCACAAAAAACCCCATCGTCGCCTCCACAAATCCTCCACAGCACCACCAGGTTCAGCTCCATACCCCAGAACGCTGGAGCGAAACGGAAATATAGTGCAACCCACCCACGGCCCAAGCCCTTATGTGCCACATCTCCAGATGGCTTAGCCATGGAGATGCTGCCTATAGCTAGAGAGACCGAGGCATTCGCAAAACCTAATGGCGGCGGCCGCCCCTCGGGATCGGTCCCCAGCCGCCACTACGTTCCGATGTGCCGTCCAGCCTTGCACCAGCGCGTTTCGACAAAAATCATCCGTGCCCGACAAGCCGTGTTCTGACCAGGTACCACCTGACCACGGACACGTGGACGAGTTGCTGCCGGGCAGGGCCACTATATATCGCTGACAGCACATTGGGTTAATTTGGTGGAGCTGGACCGAGTTGACCTGCGGCTGGTCATAACTGCCGACGCCGAGGATCTGCGGGGCCTACCTCGGTCCAGGTCTTTCAGGCCTACTAGGCCTCCTCCCCTCCCACCCCTCCTTTCCATCATACTCCGAACATACCATCCGTGGGCATGGCGCCATCAGTCGCTAGCTCTAGGCACAGCAGCGTGCCGTCGCTAAGCGGACAGCAGGCCCGGTGCTCCAAATGATGAAGCTAGGCGATAAAAAGGCACACAGCCCAAGAGCTATTACAGGGCATCACGGCAGACTTATCTGTGGCTGGCACGCTGAACCTGAAGCCAGGCATGGTTGTGTGTGACACGGCCGTACCTGTGGCGGCTCTGCAACCGAAGACTGACAAATGTGCCATGCCTGGCCCATGTGTTAAATCTGATAGTTCAGCGTTTCCTCAAGACATACCCAATCTGTCCTGATTTGCTTCAGACGTGAGACGCATCTGTGCGCATTTCAGGAATCCAGCAAGATGCTGCCACACTCTCAGGGCAGCGCAGTGCCGCCTCCAACTGCCCGCTCACCGACTGTTGTGTGACGTGCCACGAGGTGGAATTCAACATTAACCATGTTATCCAGAGTTTACCAGCAGCGCAGAGCGATTGTAGACTGCCAGATGTTCAACTTCACAGAAACTGGTAGTCAGGTTCCAGTCCGCTTCCTCAAGTCTACAATGAGGAGTGGAATGTGGATGTCTGATATCTGTCAGGTGCTGAGTAACTTGAGAGTCAACACAGATGGTCAGTGGCGGATGCCGCCATCACAGCCTCACCATCCCGCTGGCTTGGCCTGTTGAAAACTCTCTGATTAGCATGAGTCGGAAGCTTGCGCTCGTCACAAGAGACGGGAAGAAGATTCCTTGTTATAGCCAAGCACCATTAGGTCTGTTTTATCAGCGCATATCGGAGGAGGTGGAGGTGGAGGAGGGAGGATGGTGGATGAGGGGAAGAGGGGCGATGTTGGCGAGACACAAGGGGGGACCATTGTGGAGTCCTTCACTGTTCAGCGTGTATGGGCAGAGAAGAGGAGTTGGAGGAGGAGGAAATGGGACAGTCAGGCAGTGAGGGGAGTGAATTCTTACGCGTTGTACTCTGGCGAATATGGCGATTTCATGCAGGCTTGCCTATCCCGTGACCCTCGCGTTCACAAGAATTTATTCAGCACCGCTACTGGTTATTCACCTCCTGGACCCACGGTACAAGCAAAAATCTTTCCAGTCTCATCCTGGAGAGGAAAGGAGTGTGAGAATGCATGACTACCCGCAGGCCCTGGTGCACAAGCTGAAACCACTATTTCCCTTCTGACAGCGCTAGGCGGCAGGTGCGTAGTTCCTCGGGACAAGTAGCGAGCGAGAGAGGCGCGCAGGCAGTTGTCCAGATGGCAAGGGTACGCTTTACAAGGGCTTGATGCCAGTTTATGTCCCAGCAAGACATGTAACCTGTCCCCAGTCTCGGCAGAGTAGGCTGATCTTTAACAGAAAAGATGGTGAGGGAGTACGTAGATGACAATCCATCGTCCTAAAGATCACACAGCTCCCTACAACTACTGGGTTTCACAGATGGACATGTGGCCACGAACTGGCGCTGTACGCCTTGGAGGTTCTTGCCTGCCCTGCCGCTAGGTGTGGTCCGAGGGGTTTTAGGGCAGATGGTGGCATACATCACGATAAGCGTACACGCCTGTCGACTGACAGCGTGACAGGATGACGCTGATTAAGATGAAATAAAGCCTGGGATTTATCCTAATTTCCAATCTCCACCAGGTGAAGGAAGCTCAACCGGATAATTTATGAATCCTCCTCCTCCTCATTTTTCCTCTTCTCCTCCTCTTTGTACACTAAAGCAGAGGAAACGGGCTATTTTTTGACAGGCCTCACGGCTCTAGCATAGTACTTATGCATTTAATTTTTCTGGAGGGCCACCTACCCGGTCCTCTGTTTTTAAACAATTTTGGGAGGGCCACATACAGGCAATCAATCTATTTCTTTTTCTGGAGGGCCACCTCCTCCTCCTCTGGTTTGAAAACTTTTTTGGACTGCCACATACAGGCACTCAACCTATTTCATTTTTCTGGAGGGCCACCTACCTGCTCCTCTGGTTTGAAACTTTTTTGGACTGCCAACATTACAGGCACTCAATCTATTTCATTTTCTGGAGGGCACCTACCTGCTCCTCTGGTTTGAAAAACTTTTTTGGACTGCCACATACAGGCACTCAATCTATTTCATTTTTGGAGGCCAGCTACTGCTCCTCTGGTTTGAAAACTTTTTTGGACTGCCAACATACAGGCACTATCCAAATTAAATTGTTTCCAGTAGCAGCCTCAACACGTGTCTCCAATGCTACCTCAAAAAGTGTCCATATAGCTGCCTCAATACATCGTCACCTTACAAACGAGGTGTGTCAGGCAGAAATTTGGGTCTTTCCTGGATTCCACATCAAAGTTGTTAACTTGTCGCCACACGCTGTGTTATCCACAAAATATATGGCAAAACTTTTATCATTACCAATAGTATTTCAGCGCTTCTTGCGCATCTGTTTACATTCCGTCACCCGCCATATCTAACTTATAAGACGCTTACTACAATTGATCTTATACAAAGGTTTTAGAAGTGCTGTTTGGGGAGTAGCCTAGAGGACAGGGGCTGGACGGGCGAAAGCTCGGCCGGCAGCGGAGCGCCCAGACTCCATGCCAAGATACAACTAACATAGTTTTAACTGCAGCAACCTTTAATCTACTATAGTTCACTGCCTCCATACATGGTCCCCTTATCAAACGCGCTGTGTCAGGCAGAATTTTGGGTTGTTTCATGGCTTCCATGTTAACTTTGTCGCCACCAGGCTGGTAATCCACAAAAATATACTGGCAAACTTTTATCATGTACCGATATTATTTGAAGCGCTTCTTGCTACATCCTTTGGTTCCTCTCTGCCCAACCCATTGGTTTGAAGCCTGGTCCATTAGGGTATGTCGCCATGACACTCTCTAGCTGCGCTGCTGCCGCGGCCTTGCATGCCGTCCACTATAGTGTCAGGGTCAATTATTGGATGTGTAAATGCTATCTAGCCTCATTCGGTTCACTCTGTCATGGCCATGCTGTTGCCCATAATTTTGGCATAATGGCGATTAAGCGCCTCAGAGGCATTTGCATGTGCCCCTGCTGTGTCCTGTCCATTTCCGTGGTGTTTCCATCTTTTCTGAGGGTTCCCAGGTGTTTGGCCAAGCTTCCCTGGGCGAGCATGGTCCCTTGAAAAATGCTCGAGTCTCCCATTGACTTCAATGGGGCTCGTTATTCGAGACGAGCCTAGAGCTCGGGAAAAGTTCGTCGCGAATAACGAGTACCGAGCATTTTATGCCTCGCTCATCTCTAGCGTAACCTTGCTGGTTCAGAGCAAAGTTTGAAGCAAGCCATGATGAAAGGTAGATTTAACCAGAAGTCCAGCCATAGAGCACTGTTTCAGCTTTTTTCTTTTCCATTTTTTGCTCTCTAAAAATCTGAAAAAGTTTTTGTTCGTGTTACAGAGTGTATATGAGTCTAGTTTTCTGTGTAACCAAATTGTAACTTCTAGTGACAGTTTTTAATAATGCATGCCTGATACTGGGAAGCTGTACTCTCTACTATTTCCCCTGCCGACCTATTTTTTCTACTTGTATCGTGATTTCCTTTTCTCTCTTAGTGAACCTTCTGTCTTTCTTCATTTTTTTATTACCACCCACGAACCGCTCCCACTCTCTCTCTTACTCAGACTTCTGTACTTCCAAGTCCTTGCCTCTCCTATAGCCTTTTTTTACTTGTTTTTCATTAACAACCTCACTTGTGTACTCACTACCCCTCACACCTTCTCACCTTTTCTTTGTCCTCGTTCCGTTCCTCTCTCGCCTCTCCTGCTTTTAATCTTTGCTCAACTGCGCTGGCACTTTTCCCCTGTTAGTCTCACTTCGTTTGCTCGTGTCTCCCCCCCGTTTCTTTCTTCCTTCTCCATTTTATCTTGTACGTCCTCCCTAACTCTTTTCCTACGTCCTCTCCCCTCTACTGTCTTCTATCGCCCCTCGTTCCTTTCTTTCCCATGTCTACCTCATGTAAATTCTTCTCTCCTCCATACCTTTTCCGCTCAGTGTTCGCCTTTCATGCCCCTTTACTCTTCTTACGCCAAAACACCTTTCCTTCACTCTCCCCTCAAACGTCCTATTGATCCTATTTCCATGTACTTTTCTGCATCTCCGTTTATTTGCTCCATCTTCCCACACTTCTAGTATTTTCTCGCCTTTCTTTTCCACTCCTTTTTCTCGACCTCCCACCTTCTTTTAGCTTCACCATCCGCTTCTTACCTCCTGTCTTCTCGTCTCGTTCCCTCCCTAGTATGCTCCCTCCGTTGAGTTTTCTTCCCTTCTATCCACCCCTCTACGATTCTCATTTCCCCGTCTTTTTCACCACGCTCCCCGCGTTTCCCCTTCCACACGCGTCCCCTCCCCTCCTCCTGCCGTTCTCCCACCTCCGTCCCTTTTCCGTTTCCCGTTAATTCTTCGTCCCTCATCTACTTTGTCCACATCCCGGTTGTGTATCTTTGTTCCTCTGGTTTACCTATACCCTTCGCCTTCTTACCTTCTACTTTATTCGCCTTTTGCTGTCACCTTCCCTTCTTTCTTCTCCTCCAGCCTATGTCTTATTTCGCCTCCCCAATTTTTTGAATTAATACCTCCCTCTCTCGCCTTTACTCTATCTCCCATTTCTCTTTTATTACTTACTCTTCCAACCCCCTCTAAATTTCTTCCACACTTTCTCCCTCCGCTTTCCTCCATACTTTCTTACTTAACCTACCTCTCCCGCCTTTATTTCTCCGCCCCTAGGACACCCTTCTCTCTACTCATCCCACCTTTTTCTCTCGACTCATCTCCGTCTACCCCCCTTATTCCCTTGATCAACACCCCCTCGTGTCCCCCTCTAACCCCCTATTAATCATCGCTTCTTTCCTCTATAGATCTCTCCTTCTCCGCCTTGTGTTCTTTTCCCCCTTTTCTTAAGCCCTTAATTTTCTTCTCTGTCTGTCCAGGCACCCCTCCTCTTAGCCCTCTTCGACTCTTCCTCCCCTTCCTTACAACTGTACTCCCCCTAACTACCTTTCCTTTGTGTCCTTCACTTACTATTACTCACCAACGGGGGCTAAACTCCGCATATTTCGACCCCTGCATACCCCCATTTATATTGTTTCTCGCCATTCACCTCCCTTTGAGCTTCCCCGCCTTTTGCACCCCCACTTCTATTTACATCCCCTTCGCTTCCGGTTTTCCCACTTTTCTTTTTGTTAAGTTATTCTCCCTCCTGCTGTCATCATCGGTCTTTTCGGGCTGGTTTGTTCACATGCTCTTTTCTCTGTATTTATAATCCCTTTGTCTTCGCTTCACTCGCTTCGATATTTCCCAGTACCAACCATCTTTCTCTCTTGGCCCCCTTTCATTACCTTTTTCCAGCCTTCGACGCTTCTAATCCCTTTCGCCTCTAGCGTTATCCTTTTTCTATCATAGTGCGTTTTTGTCATTTGTATCAATGCACTTTTCTACAATTTCTCTCGTCACGCTTTCTTTCGGTTTCTCCATTTTTTCTCCCCTATGCTTTTTTTTTTTCCTCCTTCTACTTTTCTTTTGTTCAAAATTCCAAATAAAGGGGAAACAACATATATGCCCATTTTTCTTGTGGCTCTGCTTATGCTTCAGTGTTCGCTCCAAATGGACATGTCTTTCATTTATACTTAGGTCAGTAAGATCGCTTTATATATTTCTATTATTATATATTATTATGTTTTAATATATATAATAGGAATATAAGAATAAAAACATTTTGTATGAAAAAAAATAAATTCTTTGTTTTTTAAACCATACTCTAAAGCTTATTAACTTTTTCATACTACAATGTCTGGGAGCTATTGAAAGGTGTAATTTTTTCACGGATGTCATGTCATTTGTAGTGCTACCCATCTTGGTACTGTATGCTCTATTGATCAATTTTTATTACATTTTTTGTTTTTAGGGGGACATTGGGGTGGGGCGTTTTTTTATGTTATAGGGTTCACCACTGGAATAAACCATTTTATAGTTTTGATGTATCGGGAATTTTGGGATGCTACAACACAAAATGTTTCGGATTTATTTTTGTGATTGATATCAGTCTAGGGAGAGGAGGGGGATTAAAATGGTAGGGGTTTCAATGTTTTGTGCATTGTTTTTGCAGCCTTCCTGGGTACTTTAATCTTGGGTCGGATCTGTCTGCTCTAACCGTATGGCAGTAATTGTCAGTTTTACTAGGCATTTGTAAGATTGTGCCCCACTGTCATATTGTTGCAGATCTTATAAAATCACAGGTCCGGGGTCTTATAGAGAACTCCAGGCTGCCTGGTATGGATTGTGCTCCCTAATGATGTCTAGGGAGAGTGGTCGAGCCAATTATAGTGGCAAACAATGGTGCAAGACATTTAGCGGGTTACACCATGATCGGTCCCAGGCACCAATTCCTGGTTGTTAGCCAACAATTATTGCTGCAATATGCAGCAAAACATTTGTGTGTATGTAGAGGGTTCAGCTATGAGCCCTTCTCCATGCTCCCTTGGCCTGTCCGGACGATTATGGTGTTTTGTGGCAAGGGGTTAATTTTTGTTACCCCAGTTAGATAGGGATCAGATATTTTCTGTATGTGATAGCAACAATTATTTCACGTACGATTGTCTTTTGATTACTCTTCCGCCAACATAGCTCATACAATTAAATATTTTTAGAAGGAATAGATTGTTTTGAGCTGGAACAGTTGGGTATTCATGTATTCTTGTAAAGTGCAGTAATCCAATTGTATTTGCCTCACATCTATTAGAAGCACAGGAAAGCTTCTATTGTGTAAAGAAAACTCAAGAGTGTCTAGCATGACAGCACAAGAAATTATTACAGTTCAGCGCGCATCAACTGGTAAACGCGTGTTCGTGAATTATAACTTGGGAATCAGCTATATGTGGATAGATGTTTATTCTCAAGTTCACTTCAATTTGTGAATGTTAGTTCAGTAAAGTGATTCTTCAGATACAAATTCCAGTGTGAGAAAGAAGTAAAAAATAACTCGATAACACAGTGAATAATTGCCAAAGACCCCACTGAAAAGTAATAATGCGCGGGCCACAGATGTCATCAAAAGTTGGCTCACATGATACAAAAGAGACGAATAGTCAAATAAAAGAAAAGAGTTTGTTTACTTAATTGATAACTGAAAATTGTTATATGAATTTTTAGATGATTAAACTTGCAATGTAGCGTACCTAAAATTAGTTCACCATTTGAAAGGTACTGCAGCACTTTGTGAACATATATTACCACTATATTTACATATATGACATAATATTCTGGAATCAACAAAAAGCATCATTTACAGTTTTATTTGCAGAAATTGCATCAAACATTCATGAGAGGTGCAATGAAAAAAATTGTCACCAGAGATGAGCGAACCCGAACCCGACACAATTTGCGTCCGTAGCTAATTTGGCGGGTTCTGAAACCACAAAGTCCACAGAAGGAACACAAGCGCTGCTGTTTGGGATCTGGAGGCCATGTCGGGTGAGAAGCCTTCTTATCAACCTCTGGATGTCCTCTGTAGTCATGCCGGATTGGTTCAGACTGGACATGTGATCTACAGTATAAGAACAAGAGGAGACAACTAGGGTCAGTGACTAGGGCAGCGGACTTAAAAAAAAAAAAAAGATATCGCCCTTTCAGAGCACTTAGGTGTATAGAGGGACAGGTGGAAATCTGAAATAAGTGGCATTATAAGAAGAACCAACATTAGGCTAACAGGTCTGTTATGGTGAAGGGGATATCTTACTGATATAAGGGGGGGGGGAGGGATCATACAGCAATACTTGAATATGGCATGACTTTGGCACCAGCCAGATCTTGAAAACAGGAGATAGTGTAAATGTTCAGCTCCAAAAAATCAAATCAACATTTCCACTTGATCCAAAAAAGAGAACAGTGGTAATGTGCAGCAATAAGCCAGACTATATCTTACTGTAGTAACAAAAAAGCAAAATAAGCACAAGAAGCAGAAAACGGTAGCACCAGCCCGGTAGTGCTCAAGCACACAAGTCAATACAATAACTATTTCTACTAAACTCTTCCAAAGCAGGGATAATAATCCAGCACAGTTTTTAACTATCCATGTGGTTTAAATCAAGTTGAAATAGAGAGAGGTAATACAGTCCTCACCAGCAGTTCTCACAGCCCAGAGTCATGCCATGGGCTTGTGAAATAGGTTCGCCTTCAGATCATCCCCCCATATAATCTGTGGTTGGAAGGTTCCTGCCAGATGCAACTTGTACACCATGGCGCTGGTTGCTGTGGATAGACGGATCCAAAGAATAGTTCAATACTGTTGGTCATTATAAAATTCAAGTGTTTTTATTCTAATTGCACCACAAAAGGAAGAAGTAAACAGGCCTATAAAACATACTCTGTTTGCATCATCTTGCGGTAAGGGCTCTCAATGTATGCCCATTGACTTGAGGTTTGCACATATGGCTTCATCTGGGGATTATCCACCATTGTTGTTTAACCTCCATTATGCATTGAAAACCATTTTTCCTTTCAACAACACCTTTATAAAAAACATTGTTTTCAATAACTTTATAAAAACATTCTACTATACCAAAAATAATGATGCATGTATGTTCATCAATATGGACTAACCTATCTCAAAGTACCAAGGTAACCAAGGTCAATTAAAAAAGCACTTGAGTCAAAAATTGCATGAGACCTAAATATAAAGTTTTTTACTGTGTAGATCAAAAATTCTCTCTTTGACTTAGTTTTTAAATAACAGTTCTCCCTCACCAATGTTACTTACTTTCTAAGTACCTGAAATGTAGTCTTGGGGACTGGTTATGAAACTTTGAAATGTGCTCGCAATGAATGATCTAATTTGCCTTTCTTATATTTCTAAAATGCTCTCCAAGTCTTTATTTAATTTAAAAGATTACCTAGAAACTGGATTGTTTTGCAAAAGGTACCAATATTTATTACTACACAACAATTTTGAGGAATCTTTGTGTGGTTATAAATGGAATTTCTTAATGTTTGTGGTCCTCGTTCGTTTCTTAAATTAACCTTTTTTTTTTTTTAAATTGATTGAAGGTGCACACTATTCTGGCACACATAGCGTGGATATCTTGAGGCTGTAGGGACCGGTGTGAAGAAACTGTATTACCCTCTCTCTATTTCTACTTGATTGAAACACCATAGACTAGTAAATAGAGCAACGTGATACGTGGATATAAAGTACTCTTCATAGGGAATAGAAGGCATACTATATGGATAATAAAAGATGTCTCTGAGAGAATATGAGTAATCTGGGACTGTAGAGGTTCCTTTAGAGTATTATTTGTACTGCAGGTATTTTTAATGAGAAACGCAGGGATAAACAGACAGGGACATGGTTGTGGCTACTTGCTGATGGGGTAATGGAGAGGATATGTTTTATCTTTGCCTGCTCCAAGTTTCTTTTGTGCAAGGAGGGCACCAAACAGTGCAGCATTATGGTAGGCCACAAAAGTTTAGGCATGAGCAATGTTATGGAATAACAGTCCATGGGAAATCTTCACATGCTGAGGCCCTCCACCTCACCTCCCTTCAAAGTAGACAAAGGTGTTATTAGCAGTCAGTACATGCTGATGATGACTTCTTCTAGCGGGGACTCAAGGCCATCCACTGGTGCTCATGCCCAGTAGCTGATATAGATTCCAAGATTACCAATAACCTTAACTTGAGGATGAGGGTATGGACATGGACCATCAAGAGGACCTAGGGATAACACTGAAAGGGACAACTGCAATAGCTCCGGATTTCTGCAATGTGAGAACAGAAAAAAGGCAGTGGTGATGGTTCAGGGAAGAAAGTGAGGGGGTATATGAATCTTAGACCTGACATTGGAAGTCAGTGATTACTTTGAGGAAAGAGGTGGTTGCCATAAAAAAGGGCCATAATAGAAATGTCTTGCTTGTTGTGGTCTTTCAAGGAAATTGAAATGTTATCTCACCATGAGGGGTTATAGATTGCAGGCATCTCTGTGGTATGTCCAAAGGGTCTAATTAAAGGCTGTCACACAATGGGGTACATTAACTTTCCACATCTGTGGTGTTTTACAGAAAGTGCATTGTCAGGTGTATAATGTACTGTCGCGATTCACTAGGATCGTGAGCCTTTGCTATCCTGCATATGGTGCTTCGCTGCTCATGTCCGACACAGTTCACATTCTTATTCCTGGTGCAGGTAAGTGCATTGTCTGCGACACAATTTTTAAGTTAAAACCCGCCACTCAGTTCGAGCAGTTTGATCGTCCGATGGCATGAAAGCCAGCACAGTGGCCAAAATATGTCGCTTGTGCCACAACCCAGCCAGACGCCTGTATATTCCAAGTCACAGCCTTGCAATCCCCCAAAAATGACGAAAAGTCCGCGAAAGTGCGATCCAGACCCTAGTAATAATGGATGCTTCACCTAGGCCAGGATCAGGAAACATAGGGAATAGAGCATGTTTTTTCAATGGCAAGGTACGTGACACACGGTGTGCTCCCTGTACGTGGACGGGCACCATAGGTGGTCTGACAGAATGTACGCCGGATTTCTGTTCATGTGCTGAGACATAGAAATTTTTTTTTTAATTTGGAACGCTGGACACTATTGTAATGGTACAGCAAAAAAGGACATGACCTCATGTGATAAAGTTGTGGCAAAACAAGCCCAAAATCTGGCAGATGTATAGTGTAAACTAAGCAAACTTAAGGTGCATAGTTGGACAAGACAGTCTTAAAAAATGTATATAGTAATATAGTATAAACTGCCCCAATTGTGCTGCAGAACAAAAAAGCATAAAAATATCATCATTCAAAATCTAAGAACTTATGATTCAAATACGTCTTATGATTACTTTTAGTTGGGAAGGTCTATATTTTTGTTCATTTTGCTTGATTATTTTTTTGACTAGGTGCTATGCCTTACATTAGTCGCCATTTCTGCTTGTTTAGTTTAGCCCTATCTTGGGTTGGTAGGGTAAAATATGGCTATAACAGCATGGTGGCCTGTTTTGATGTAATGTTCATGCACTTTCTTTGGCTATGTTATAAGGTATGGTATATGGTATATTGACTTTGAATGCATATGAGCAGCTTGAAATCCTTTAAACATTTACAGGGATACTACACACAACCCTCCAAAGTAATTGTGGTAAACATGACATCATGGAAATAGGTATGGGAACATTGAGACCGGTAGTCATGTATTCTAAAGATAAATAGAAATAAATGTGGTGTTTCCGATCTCAAGTGGGGTACATTTTAAAAGTTTTGGAATAGTTTCTCTTGTTCTGGTATTGCTTGTACTCCCAGTGTAAGTTATAATAACTAATTCGTTATTTAAGAGCGCACAAGAATTACGCAGCAAAGCTTGCACAAATTGGTCAAGTTATTATATTCAATGTTAGAATAAACTCTTCAGAGTCAATTAACTAATTGTGATTTTACAGCCTTTCTCACACACTGAACAGCTTCCTGTGTGTCTTGATCTCTAAATCTGGCTCAATCAAAGGTTTGTGAGATCGCATTAACAGTCCTCCCACTCATCCTAGGTTGCTGGCTATAGACTTCTTCCTAGTTGAAAATGTTTTGTTTTCATGGTCTCCTGACCTTTGTCTTGTTCAGAAGGATTTTGTACTTTGCTCTCTCTGTTGTGACCTGGTTTGGCAACTATTTTTATCGGTTGTGAGGTTTGTTTCTTGTCTCTGTGTTTTGCACTCTTGCGCCGGGGGGGGAAGGATCTTTACCGTTACTGGACCACCGCCTCGGGTGGTTACCAAGTTATGGACATAGGGCACGATGGTGGAATTAGAATTAGGCTTAATGTTTAGTCTATAAATGACATAGCTGTGTTCATTTTCTCTTTCAGAAGGAATAATCTGAAAATTTATCTGAATCTTAAAAGAGAGACAGATTTATCCAAGCTTCAAAAAATAACTTTCTATTCCTAAGCTAGAAATGATGATGGGGAGATACGGTGGGATACCTTAAACAGGATTTACCCCCCATTGTATGTAAGCTAAATAGCTGAACAGACCTTAGATCATGTTAACAGAGCTACATCTGTTGGTTTGAAAAAAAAATTATATTGTGACATATTCCTTTGATAAATCATAATTTCTTTCAGCTCCAATCATAGCCATTATATAGTAGACATGTTCTATTTTCACAAAGAAGATTGTGCTTACATAAATCGCAGTCTATTTTAGGAACAATGAAAATGTAATTGTATAACTCTGTGTAAAAGAAAAGTCCTATTAGTCCTGCTAACATGTTATTTAGCCTAGATATGGCAAGCTATTTTTCTGTGATGCATAAAACACAAGCAACCGAATAGCTTTGTGCTCCACAATGTATAGTTGAAGATGTTACAAATGTAAAACCTTCATATCCACTGTCAGGCAGCTATCACAATACTTAGAAGATAAGCATGTTTATGGTATTGAAAGGTTGCATTACATTTGTGCAGATCTTCTTCAGTGCTCAGCGAGCTTATATGTGTGCTTTCTGTGACATTTAAAGGGGTAAGCTTACTTTTAAAAATCTTTATATTAGATATGTTCGCAATATGTGATGTACTGTGTCTTTGCCTCCTTTAATAGCTTCTGGCTTGCCTGCTCTCGCCACCATGCTGCCCCGCATATACACAGCTGCAGTCCGGTCTGTCACTGTTTAGATCGTCCTTATGGTGCCTCCCATGCCATATTCTTCCCACAGTCGGTCCACACTGGCAGAGAGCGGAAAAAGGTGCGAGGCAGGGATAACTATAACTCCACTCTAAGCTTTGCTATTCAGCAGAGCTCAGATTACAAAGAAAGAAGATTTCAGAGGGTCTGTACACAGTACAAAAAGGAAGTAGAAGCTGTTTAAGCACTTGTGAACATTCAGGTGGGATAATCCAAAGGCAGAAGACATAGGGGAAACTTGCAAACAGGGAGTACTCCTGATCTACATTTATCTATTTACTAGAATAAGAGGGTGTGGCTCACATTTCCAAAGTGTTTAGATACTTATTTTTACATACGTTTCTACAAATGTAGACCTGGCTTGATAGTTTGCAATCCTTCAGGCACCATTGAATTCAGTAGATTACCTGCTGATGGATAAGTAATATTTTATAATTCTTGTTTCATTGTTTCATTAAGGTTGAATGAGGCACATATGGAAAAGGGAAATACAGTTTTTGTTACAGATCAGATTAGTATTGCCCGCTTCGTAGAAGTAATACTAATAGGATTCTTCTTCAGAATTAAGTACAATAATAGAAAAACGATCAGTCAATGTCGTACAATTGGTATGGTACAAAATGAGAAACAAGCAGCACTCACCACTTAAAAGGTCTTTCGTTATTTCATCACAAAGTAAAAATAATGTCGACAAAGAAGCAGTCGGATAGAGATAGGAGCAGGGGAAAAGGAAAAGCGAAAGCGTTCACGTCGTCCGGCACGTTCTCTAGCCTCTATGCAGTGGCATCTTCATGGCTCTAAATTGCAGCCGGTGAACGTAACTCCTTAAACCTGGCAATAAGAACGCTATTATTGATAGTGGAAGTGCAATGGATCTGGTAAGCACAACATAGGACGTAAGGAACACAATATAAAAAAACAAGGATTACAATTTAGGACTATCATATCTTAGCACTGTATTACATTTCATATTCATATCTTCTTTTCATAGATATTGTTGGGTGGAAATTGTCAGGACCTAAACCCATTGTTATGTGTAGATAGGGCCAAAGGTTAGGTTCTAAGACGATGTTACTAGTATTGCAGGATAATCATACATTCAGAATTGTCACACATTTGATTTAAACATATTGCTTATGCTATCATTAGAAAGATACGTTTAAAGGGAACCCGTCACTACTATTTTCACAAATACAGGTGGTGACAAGGTTACTATGAGCTCTAGAATATTGACACCCTATTCTTGTAAAAATTATTCCCCTAAGCTTCCCATTATTCAACTTTATAGTTTTACCTGGTAACTAAGCATTACTACACGGAGTCCAGGTGGCGTGGCCTCCCGGGCTGAATCCAGCAGATTCTCTCATCCCTATTGCTGTATGCTGCTATAATGTTTCATGTGACCCAGATGACATCATCGCAGGTCCTCTAGCTTGTGTAGATTAGGGGACTGCTACACTAGCTATGTGTTATGAAATCACAGCATATTGTATCACTGAACACAGCGGCCGCTGAAGAGGAGTAAAGTCCAGGAGGTGATTGTGATGTCTATGTGGTCAGATATGTACATGGGGGATAGTTTCTATTAAATAGTAAGGAACCTTTGATGAGGTCACCCTGTCACATGACATTAGGCCATGCCCTGGGACTCGCTCCAAAACTGCATAGATACCAGTCAAGATTAGAACTCTGATTTTAAGGGGATCTGAGGGAAAACTCTTTCCAGCTACAAGCAGGGTGTCAGATGGTACTAGAGCTCTATTGGAAACCTGCCACGACCTGTTTTTGTGAAAAAAGATGGTGACGGGTTTCCCTTTAATGCAGAAAAAAGGACTGAGACACGGCACGCAGGTTGCTGAAAAGGCCTCAGCAGATTTACCACATCGCTGTTGACAGGGAGCAAGTTAAATTGTGAAGAGTACACAACTTAAATTGGAATAACCCGATCATTGAATATTATAAACACTGAATATTGAATCACAGAAAACTTCTAAATTCAGATTTAATCATTAGCGCACATGCCGTACGGTAACTAACCTGACCGCAGCACCAACATGCGGCAGTGGGCGCCACATTCAAGAGTCATACCTGTGATTAATCGAAGAGTGCGAGCAAGTTGCAATAGCAGCCTACAGCATCATAGTGCAGTCAAATGGGAAAATTACTGCAATACAGTAGTATTGTAATATATTGTATATTGTATGCTCAAAACCCTAAGGTTAACATACCCTAGGGGGATTGAAATAAAGAAAAAAAAACTTAAAAAATGTAAAAAAATTTAAAATATATATTAAAAAAACTTTATAAAAGTAAAAAATAAAATCACTAAACATGCTAGGATTGCCATGTTCCAAAAGCTTGTTCTATTCAAAATATAAAAATATTATTCCTAGTCATGAACCATAACAAAAAAATGTAACCCAAATGTCCTGCACTTTTCACAGTTTTCACCAAAGTATGAAAAAGTGGTTGCCTTATTGGTATCCCTGTCAGCGTACCAAACCCAAAAAATAAATGAAGGTGTAATTTGGAGCCACAATAGAAGCAGTTAAAAACGGCCCACAAGAAAATGCAGCAAAAGCAATTTTTGTCCATATCACCGCACTTGGAATTTGTACAGCCTTTCCAGGAACATTGCATGGCATATTAAAGTGTGCCCTAAAAAGTATAAATTTATTCTGCTGATACCAAAGCCCTCACAAATCTCTGTAAAACTGAAAAAATAAGCGATGTGATAGTTTTCTAATTAGGGGAGAAAAAACAATCCTCAAAAACAAAGGGACTGAAAAAGGTAAAAACGGTTACGTTGGTAGCAAAACTGTTTGGCTTAACTGTAAAGAACCTCTTAAAGGAACACAACGCTTTTTCAATTTTTGTTTCCTGTTTTCTGCCATACCTCCCTAAAGGTCAAAATGTTATTATACAGAGAGAAATGAGGGAGAGGTTTGTGCAGAACAAAATGCCACTTTCTATTGGCCCAATTTAATAAAAAATTCTAAACAAACTAGTAGGAAGCTGAAAAAAATCCAAATGTGAATGAATTGACCAAAATAAGACATCCCGTCATATTATGGTGGCTTTGTTTTTATAGCCTTTCATGTTACTATTCTTAACCCCTTAGCGGCTCCGCGCCGTAGCTGTTACTGCGCAGCTTCCGACGATTGCGCTCAGAGAAGTACAGTACTGCGTGGAGCGATGCCGGTTTCAGAGATGAATAGCAGCCGAACCGGCATCGTTAGCCGCGGGATTTCAGCGGAATCTCGCTGAATCCCCGGCTAACACCCGCGGCCGGAGTGGGCTTTCCGATCGCGGGTGTTTAACCCGTTAATGCCGCGGTCAACACGGAACGCAGCATTTAACATGCCTTCTGGTGGTCTGTACCAGATCGACCCCCCCCCCGCACGTGTTCGGGGGGCGATCGCTGTTTGGCTCCTTGGGGTCAGATCGGGACCCCAGAGAAGCCTGGAGGGTTTACCTTTAAGATGGAGCTGTGACGTTCATCTTCAGGGCAAGTGTAAGCCTATGCATCTGCATAGGCTGGCACTGATAACCCTGCAATACATTAGTATTGCAGAGTATTATCAGAAAAGCAATAGAGATGCTTTCATATCCATGGGGGATCAGGGAAAAAAATGTACAAAATAATGTTTTTCAATAAAAATTACTTTATAAATCATAAAAATGCCATAAGCCCCCCCCCAAACATAGAAAGACATAAACGCCCAAAGAAGTCTAAATCATTACCACAAACCCCAACCATATATGTATCAACCGCATCCGTAACAATCCATAGAATAAAACTAAATAACTATTGAACCATAGATGAACGCCGTAAAAAAAAACGTCAAAAACCCGCAAAAATGTATGAGTTGTACCTAGTATTCCCACTAAAAATGCAAAAAAAGTGATCAACAAAAACATATGTTACTCCAGAATGTATTTTGCAAAGAACAAAACAGGTCCTGCAAAAAACAAGCCATCAACCAGCTCTGTAGCCAAAAACGTAACATGTTATGCCAATTGGGAAGGACAGCGATGCAAAAATGATAGATTTTCCCACATTAGGGTTTTAGTTGGCAAATTTAGTAAAAACATAAGAAAAAATATTCATGTCTGGTATCCCCGTAATCATATCAGACCCATGAAAAATATAACAGGGTTATTAGGATATACGGTGGAACAGAAAAAAAAAAAAAAGAAAAAATCCAGTACAGGAATTGATGCTTTCTAATCATGACCTCAAAAAAAGTTCCAAAAATTTCAAACAATAGGTGATACCAAACCACAAAAATGGTAACACTGGAAAAAGATCGTCCACAAAAAAAATGCCGGCACAGGGCCCCAAATAACGGGAAAAGCGGAAATTTTTATAGCCTCCAAAAAGGGGGAACCAGAAACTAAAATCCTGGCAGCTGAAGGGTGCTCCTCCCTCGCGCCCTCGCTGGGCCCCAATAACACAAGTAAAGGCCACGTGTGGGGGGTCGCTGCATCAGGAGAAATTGTAAAACAAATTTTAATGGGGGTTTCTCTTTTTATCTTTTGGAAGTGTAAATTTTAGGCTAAATGAAAGTATACCGACAAAATTTGACCATTATAAATTTCACGCCATTTGATTCAATTACTATGGAAGATTCAAGGGGTAACAATCTTGTAAATGCTGTTTCTGATAGATTGAGGGGTGCAGATTTGAAAATGGGGTTGGCTCTATAGGGGGTTGTGTTGTAAAATATGTAAAATTGATTCAAAACTGTATTTATCCCAAAATAGTCAATTCAGAAAATAAGGAAAATCGCTATTCGATTTGTAGCCGCGTGACGTCAAAATAAATTATCCAAAATTTCAAAAATTAGAAATGTAAGTAGACAAATGGGAAATGTTATTGTGCCAAGTGATTTAGGTGGTAAATCTATCTGCCTGAAAAAGCGGTGATTTTAGAATTTCGAAAATGGCAAATTTTTCTAAAAATTCATATTTTTTTTTTTTTGTAAATAAACGCAAAATTATCAGCCAAAATTACCAATAAATGAAGTACAACATGTGGGAAAAAAACTATCTCAGAATCGCTTTGATAAGTAACAGTGTCAAAAGTTTTACCACAGGAGAGACAATGGTCAAATTTCAAAAAAAAGTTGCGGCATTAACCTGAAACAGGCTTAGTCCTTAAGGGGTTTTTTAAAGTGTTTTTTAAGGTGAAACCTTTTATGCTTGGGTAGTATGATCACAAACAGACAAATGGATATTAGTTTTCAAGAAGGTGAAATTTTAAATGATTACCAGATAGGAACAGTATACTTTTTTGGTCACTTCTTTTGGTTGGTGTGATTGCTACCACAAACTGACAGGCCTAGAAGCCTCTGAGAGGCTCAGCTTTATTGAATAGATGTTCTGCCCCCCGACCCTCAACGGTTTATGATATACATATGTTATGTTAACCTATAGTCCCGCAAATACTTGCTTTGTATTAAAATGGCTCAACCCATGACCCCTCTCCATACAACCTTGACCACACCCTGACCTACAGCTACATTTTGTATGTGCAGTTTATATTCAAATTGCTAGTACTGTATTATGTCTGTTGTGATCACATAAATATGTTACACTGTGATTGTATTATTATCTAACTGCTTTATGTACGTTTTCCCAGAGTTCTACCATTTTGCCTGCTTATTGTAGGGCTTGTATATTGCCTGTCACAACCCTTTAAGGAAACAAGAAAAATTAAAAGAATTAAAGAAATTATGTAATGATAATATGAATGTTCATTTTAAACATTTTTGCTTCTTCTCAAAATTCATATGTTATGCATTATCAAGCATTTTTCAATCAATGCAAAATGTTTTTTTTGATGAACAGATATAAATACAGTTTGGTCGAAAGTACATTTGTAATCAAAACGTGTGAAGTTAATGTTTCTGTCTGCAGTTGCCTTTATCTAATATCTGCATTTCCCAGCATGAAGGTCACAATCTACAAAATTGAAAATCTCTATCAGGCTTGCAAAGGGAAACATAGACATTACTCACACCAGTATAATGCTTCATTTTATTATAGTGTTGCACTTATAATAGGATCTGCAGCATAGAAAAGCATGAGATCTGTACTGTACATCTGAAGGGAGTTTATTTTTTGTTTTCTGTGCAGTATAGAAACAGACACTTTTCACTAAATGCATTTCTTCTGCTTTGGATCCTGTGGTGCCTAAAGAGCAGATTTATTAATATGGGGGGAGTAGCTGGGGACAGGGGGGACTAGCTGTGGGCAGGAAGGGCTAGCTGTGGGCAGAGAGGGACCAGCTGCTGACAGGAAGGACTAGCTGATGGCAAGAGGGTTAGCTGAGGGCAGGGTAGACTAGCTGACGGCAGGGGGTCTAGCTGGGGACAGGGGGGCTAGCTGAGGGCAGGGGGATTGACTGAAGGCAGGGGGGCTGAGGGAGGACAAGGGGGCTTAGTGAGAGCAGGGGGCTAAGTGAGGGAAGGGGAGGCTAGCTGAGGGCAGGGGGGACTAACTGAGGGCAGGGGGACTAGCTGGACAGTGGGGGAACTATCTAAGGGCAGAAGGGACTAGCTGGGGACAGATGGGAACTAGCTGTGGGCAGTGGGGACTATCTGAGGGCAGGGGGACTAGCTGGGCACAGGGGGGACTAGCTGAGGGTGGGGAGGCTAGCTGGGGGCAGGGGGGAACTAGACCTGGTGGCAAGAGGTGACTAGCTGAGGGGAGCTACCCTCTCTGGTCAGCATGAAGTCGGAAGCTTTGCGCTCGTCACAAGAGACAGGGGAAGAATATTCCCTTGTTGATAGCCAAAGCACCCTCAGGTCTGTTTCTCAGCGCATATCGGAGGAGGTGGAGGAGGATGAGGAGGAAGAGGAGGAGAATGTTGGCGAGACACAAGAGGGGACCATTGTTGAGTCCTTCACTGTTCAGCGTGTATGGGCAGAAGAAGAGGAGTTGGAGGAGTTGGAGGAGGAGGAAATGGACAGTCAGGCCAGTGAGGGGAGTGAATTCTTGCGCGTTGGGACTCTGGCGCATATGGCAGATTTCATGCTAGGCTGCCTATCCCGTGACCCTCGCATTCAAAGAATTTATTCCAGCACCGATTACTGGGTATTCACTCTCCTGGACCCACGGTACAAGCAACATCTTTCCACTCTCATCCCTGGAGAGGAAAGGAGTGTGAGAATGCATGAATACCAGGAGGACCTGGTGCACAAGCTGAAACAGTATTTCCCTTCTGACAGCGCTTCCACAAAATATACTGCCAAACTTTTACCATTTACCGATATTATTTTCGCTGCCATGCTGGAGACCTGCAGTTGCAATCATTGAAGCGCAATATGGATACCCCATACTGTCGCTCTTAATAATGGAAGTCCTCTCCATGGCTGCCTCCAAATGTCGTCCCCTTATCAAACGAGCTGTGTCAGGCTCATTTTTCGGGTGTTTCACCATATACGTTATGGAACTTGGTCACTATGTCGCCACCATGCTGTTTTATCGACTAAATATACCGTCAACCTTTTGTTCACAGAGGAAATAATTTCAGCGCTTCTTGCTCACCTCCTTTGGTTCCTCTCTGCCACCCATTGGTTTGAAGCCTGAGTCCATTTAGGGTATGTCGCCATGCCACTCTCTAGCCTGCCGCTGCTGCCGCTGCCTCTGCATGCCGTCCCCTATAGTGTTAGGGTCAATTATTGGATGTTTTAGATGCTATCTAGCCTCATTCTGTCACTCTGTCATGGCCATACTGTTGCCCATAATTTTGGCATAATGGTGCGTTTAAGCAGCCTCAGAGGCATCCATGCATGCTGCCCCTGCTGTTTCCTGTCCATTTCCGTGGTGTTTCCATCCTTTTCTGAGGTTTCCAGGTGTTTGGCCAAGCTTCCCTGTGCAGAGCCTTGGTCCCCTTGAAAAATGCTCGAGTCTCCCATTGACTTCAATGGGGCTCGTTATTCGAGACGAGCACTCGAGCATCAGGAAAAGTTCGTCTCGAATAACGAGTACCCGAGCATTTTAGTGCTCGCTCATCTCTAGTCCTGACTAATTTAATGTTCTCTATGCCCTTCAATGAGTTTGTTTTTCTCTGTTTAGAACTTGATCCACATGTGTTTAGTATCCTAGATTAATTTAGCTAAATGAGGGCCTGGTCTCTTGTCTTCTCTGGGTATAAATTTTGTGGTTAGTATAGGATGCTTGCATTCTTAGATGCTTGCATTCTTAGATGCTTGCATTCTTTGTTAGCTTAGCATAATATTCTGCTAGGTATAATAATATTCTGACAAGTATGCTGCAGTTATACATTGCAGTTAGAAAGGGCAGGAGACAGGTAAGATGGCAGAGCAAAATGAACAATTATTTTTCTCTAAAAATGTTTTCCATTTTCGCTCTAGGAGGAAATCTTCCACGTCAGTCCACCCATTCACCGAAATCGGCACTCCTTCCAGCTCCTGCACCTCATCCTCCCCCCCCCCCCCCCTGTCTGTCTGCCCCCTCCCCCCAGGAAAATTTTGTTTGGCATACACGGAACCAGGCATCCTCTGAGAATTGTTTTGGACCCTTCCCACAGTCAAAACAAACTTGTCCCGGATTGCTGCTGCCATTTTCGATGCCGCCCGGTTTTCCACCAGTCCGTCTGTGGTGATGAGGACCTCTTGACGTGTGGAAGAGTGTGGTTAGAGGGTGTCGGACGAGACGGAGACAGGTGTCAGACGCGTGGGACGTTGTTGTCAGGGGCAGGAAGTCCGAGGGGGGAGCAGAGAGGGATCGGAGGATGATGAGGTGACAGACCAAGCTGGGTTGAGAGGCCGGTGAAACACGTGCTCTGAGACGGAGGAGAGTCTCCCGACCATAACAGTTGGAGAGAGGCAGTGGTGGGGCCAGACGGGAGGCAGGGCCAGAGTGGGCATCAGCGCCACTGTCAACATAGTGAAGCTCCCGTGGTGAGGGCTCTCCTCGCTGAGGGCTAGATCTTCGAGAAGTGTGGAGGTTCTTTAAGGAAAACCGGATGACCGACGGACTGTGGTGTGCAACTTTGCCAAACCAGGCTCAGCAGGGGTTCCACCACTACTAGCTTAACTACCACCATATGCGCAGGCAGCAATGCTAAGACACCCCACTCAGTGGCAACCAAGCACCGTTCACCTCCGGCCGTTGCACACCATGCTCCTTCCCCCCTGTGTCCGCTGTAGTCAGCCCCCTGCCCAGGACCCTGCACAAAACCCCATCGTCGGCCCTCCACGATCCTCCACAGCATCCACCAGCGTTCAGCTCTCCATACCCCAGACGCTGGAGCGGAAAGAAATATTAGTGCACACCCACCCGCACGCCCAGCCCTATGTCCAAATCTCCAGATTGCTTAGCCTGGAGATGCTGCCCTATAGGCTGTAGAGACCGAGGCCTTTCGCACCTCATGGCGGCGCGCCGCCCCTCGGTATCGGTCCCAGCCGCCACTAACTATTTTCCCCGATGTGCCGTCCCAGCCCTGCACCAGCACGTGTCAGACAACATCATCCGTGCCCTGACCAACGCCGTTTCTGACAAGGTCCACCTGACCACGGACACGTGGACGAGTGCTGCCGGGCAGGGCCACTATATATCGCGACGGAACATTGGGTTAACTTGGTGAGATCTGGGACCGAGTCTGACCCTGGCGGCTGCTCATATACTGCCGACGCCGAGGATTGCGGGGCCTACCTCGGTCCGGTTTTCAGGCCTACATGTCCTCCTCCCAACCCCTCCTCCACATCCTCCTCGAAATACATCCGTGGGCACGCGCCATCAGTCGGTAGCTCTAGGCCCAGCAGCAGTGCCCGTCACAAGCGACAGCAGGCGGTGCTCAAACTGCTGACCTAGGCGACAAAAGGCACACACCGCCAAGACTATTACAGGGCATCACGGCGCAGACTGATTGTGGCTGCACCGCTGAACCTAACCGGCATGGTTGTGTGTGACAACGGACGGCCGTAACCGGGTGCGGCTCTGCACCGGCAGACTGACAATTGCCATGCCTGGCCCATGTGTTAAACTGATAGTGCAGCGTTTCCTCAAGACATACCCCAATCTGTATGATTTGCTCACGAAGGGCGCACATCTGTGCGCATTCAGGAAGTCCAGCCAGATGCTGCCACTCTCAGGGGCGCACCGCCTCCAACTGCCCGCTCACGACGACGTGCCCACGAGGTGGAATTCAACATCTGTCCCGGTTACTCACAGCGATGCTGTAGATGCCAGATGTCAACTTCCACCAGAACGGTAGTCAGGTCAGTCAGCTTCCTCAAGTCACAATGAGGAGTGGACGGTGATGTCGGATATCTGTCAGGTGCTGAGAACTGTGAGGAGTCAACACAGATGGTCAGAGGCGATGCCGCCATCATCAGCCTCACCACCCGCTGCTTGGCCTGTTGAAAAAACTCTCTGGTCAGCATGAAGTCGAGAGCTTTGCGCTCTCACAAGAACGGGGGAAGAATATTCCCTTGTTGAACGCAAAGCACCCATAGGTCCTGTTTCTCAGTCGACCATATCGAGGACGAGGAGGTGGAGAGGATAGGAGGAAGAAGGAAGGAGGAGAATGTTGGACGATACACAAGAGGGGGACCATTGTTTCCGTCACTTCACTTTTCCAGCGTGTAATGTGGCAGAAGAAGAGGAAGTTGGAGGAGTTGGAGAGGAGTAGAAATGGACAGGCTCAGGCCAGTGAGACGGAGTGAATCTTCGCGTTGGCACTCTGGCGCATGGCAGATTTACTGCTAGGCTGCCCTATCCCTGACCCTCGCGTTCAAAGAATTTATGCCAAGCGCCACCGTTCTGGGTAATCCTTCTCCGAGACAACAGGGCGTACAAGCAAACATCTTTTCCACTCTCATCCCGTGAGAGAGAAAGGAGTGGTGAGGAATGAATGAAGCCAGCAGGCCCTGTGCACAAGCTTAAAACAGTATTTCCGCTCTGACAGCTAGCGGCAGAGTTGCGTAGTTTCTGCGGACAGTAGCTATTGATAGTAGGCGAGCAGTCAGCTTTTCCACCTGGCAGGGTACCTTACACAAGGCTTTTGCCAGCTTTATGTCACCCCACAATACACTGTTTCACCTGTCCCCAGTCTCGGGCAGGTAGGGCTGATCTTTACATAAAGATGGTGAGGAAGTACTGGCTACTGACCATACATCGTCCAAATGATCACACAGCTCCCTACAGACTACGGGGTACGGGTTCAAGCTGGACAATTGGGGCACGAACTGGCTCTGACGCCTTGGAGGTTCTTGCCTGCCCCTGCCGCTAGCGCTTGTTCCTAGTCGGTTTTCAGTGCAGCTCGTGGCATCATCAACCATAGCGTACACACGCCTGTCGTACATGACAGCGCGACCGGCTGACGCTTTAGAGATGAAATAAAGCCTGGATTTCTCATAATTTCCATCGCCACCAGGTGAAGGAGCGCAACCTGAATAATTTATGCACTCCTCCTCCTATTTTCCCTCCTTCTCCTCCTCTTTGTACACTAAAGCAGAGGAACTGGCTATTTTTTGAGCAGGGCCCCACGCTCAGCTATAGTACTCTATGCAGTTAATTTTTTTTCTGAGGGCCACCTACCCCGGTCCTCTGTTTTTAAAACAATTTTTAGGAGTGGGGGGTGGCCACATACAGGCACTCAATCTATTTCTTTTTCCTTCTGAGGGCCACCTACCTGCTCCTTGGTTGGAAAACTTTGTTTGGACTGCCACATACAGGCACTTCATCTATTTCATTTTTTTCTGGATGGCCTCCTACCTGCTCCTCTGTTTGCAAAACTTTTTTTGTACTGCCCATACCCAATTAAATTGTCTCCATAGCCAGCCTCCACATCGGTTGGCCTCCATTGCTACCCAAACGCCAAAAGTCTCCATATAGCTCCATCCAATACATCGTCCCCTTATCACCAGGTGTGTCATGGCAAGAAATTTTGGGCTGTTTTCATGGACTCCACATCAAGTTTGTTTAACTTTGTCGGCCACCCAGGGGGCTGCTAGTTTTATCCACAAAAATTATACTTCAAACGTTATATACCGATATTATTTCAAGCGCTTCTTGCTGCATACTTGTTACATTCTCCCTCACGACCCTCCATATCCCAAAACGTTATAAGAACGCTACTACAACTAATTTGAGGTGCGGCTGTGTACCGAGTCTGACAACCCCTGGGGCTGGTCCATATACTGCCCGACGCCGAGGGATTGCGATGGGCCACCTCGGTCCAGGTCCAAAGGCCTACTATAACCTCCTCCTCCTCCCACCCCTCCTCACACCTCCTCCTCCGCCGAATTCCTCCGTGGGCATGGCGCCATCAGTCTCTTAGCTCTAGGCACAGCAGCAGTGCCGTGCGACTAACGACAGCAGGCGGTGCTCAAACCTGCTGAGCCTAGGCGAATAAAAGGCACACCCCGCAAGACTCTATTACAGGCAAGCCACATCAAACTGTTAACTTTGTCCCCACCCTGCTGTGTACTCCACAATATACTGCCAAAAACTTTTAACCACTTATACCGATTATTTTCAGAGCGCTTCTTGCGCATCTCGGTTTACATTAACCGCTCACCCTCCTATCCCAACCTATAAGAACGCTAGTACACCTTGATCTTATACAAAAGGTTCTTAGAAGTGCCTTTTGGGGATAGCCTAGAGACATGTGCTTGATTGGGCGAAAGCTCGCCTGCAGCGGAGCTCCAGCGTCCATCCCAGATCCAACTAACATAGTTTTACAACTGGCAGCACTCTTTATCTACTACACATAGTTGTCACTGCCTCCATACATGGTTTGTTTCGCAGGCAGAATTGTGCAGGTTGTTTCACCACATACATAGTGGGACTCCTCGGCTCGTCTGTCCCCGGGCCGCCATGCTGGAGACCCTGCAGTTGCAAATCATAGAAGCCGCAATCTGGATGCCCCATAGCTGGTCGCTCTTAAAATGGAAGTTCCTCTCCATGCTGCCTCCAAATTCGTCCCCTTATCAAACGGAGCTTTTTTCAATCATTTCAGGCTCATTTTTCGCGGTGTTTTCACCATATCTATGGAACTTGGTACTAATGTCGCCACCCTGCTGTGTTATCGACTAAAATAACGTCACCACCTTTTGTTCACCGCGAAATCAATTTCAGGTCAGATCGCTGCTTGCGCACCTCCTTTGGTTTCCTCTCTGCCACCCTTGGTTTGAAGCCTGAGTCCATTTAAATGGTATGTTCGCCTTGCCACTCTCTAGCCTTCCGCTGCTGCCGCTGCCTCTGCATGCCGTCCTCTATAGTGTCAGGGTCAATTATTGGATGTTTAAGATGCTATCTATCTTCATTCTGTCACCCTGTCATGGCCATGCTGTTGCCCATAATTTTGGCATAATGGTGCGTTTAAGCAGCCTCAGAGGCATGCATGCATGCTGCCCCTGCTGTTTCCTGTCCATTTCCGTGGTGTTTCCATCCTTTTCTGAGGTTTCCAGGTGTTTGGCCAAGCTTCCCTGTGCAGAGCCTTGGTCCCCTTGAAAAATGCTCGAGTCTCCCATTGACTTCAATGGGGCTCGTTATTCGAGACGAGCACTCGAGCATCAGGAAAAGTTCGTCTCGAATAACGAGTACCCGAGCATTTTAGTGCTCGCTCATCTCTAGTTGAGAATAATAAAGATTATTATTTATTTATTATTTATCATTGTCGTCATAAGTTGGCGACGGTCACCAAAGCCAGTAAACCCTGAGGCTAAATCCTCTTTCTAATTGTCTAACCTATTTTAAGCAATAGGTAACAACTGGACGACATGAAAGAATGGGCAATACAAACATAGAAGACTAGATGCGTTAGGACCAAGAAGACAATGCAATACAAAATCAATAGGCAAAATGGATGTCAGAAAACAGGCAAAGGGTCAATGAATCTGTAATAAAATACAGAAGTCAAGATAAATGACAGCATGGTTGACATGCCTCCCTTGTACTGTGATGTATATATAAAATTAAAAAAATTAGCTCAGCTAACTTAAATCTAAGAAAGTCAGAGCTAAATTAACAGGAGACAAATTGGTGTGGTAGAATTCAATTATGTCAGCCAGAAATTGAATAAAGGAGTGTTCCAAAAGGACAGTTGTACTTTTGGATAGAGCATGGTACTGAAACCCGAAAGGGCGCAGATGTTACAGCTACTACAGCTGTCTCTGCAATGCCTGTCCACAATTTTGGTCAATACAATACATCAGGGTTAAATGGAGACACACTCCCTTGTCAAGGTTGTGCATGGGTGCTGCCATTTGACAAGTCTTAGAATAGGTGAGTGAGGGTACCCCCACGTAACAGTTTGCAATATTTTATTCCTTGAAATATGTTTCAAAGCTCAAAAGGAGCCCATTATTACAAATATTTACATTTTGTATGATCTAAACATAAGGTCAAACTGAAGAGTTCCATAATCAATTCAAAGCAACAGAAAATATAAGAAGTTATTGTGAAGAACAATCTGGTAATATACAGGTGTTAGAAGTTTATATGACTAGCATGAAGGAAGCCCCAGCAATAAAGCAAATAATGTCTAATTCATACTGAAGTCCTTCAAAAGCCTATTACTAAATCACTGAGTGGTTGTATCAAGGAGTAGTAATAATACAGATAGTAGACGATAACACCAAGTGCCAGGAAACTTATCTCTCCTGACATGTTTGCTGCAATAAGAGAAGCACGCTATTAAAATTGCAGGAGAAGGGATTCTCTGGGCCTGCTCCCTGAGGGCTGACAGCTTCTGTCAACATGTGGTTTGCTGCAAGCGTGACAGGGGCCTTAATTTATTCTGGATTCAAGGGCCTTTCCTGTTAGACACTGTCACAAAGCCACAAGGGTAGCCCAACAGATCTCTTTATTGTATTAGTGTCTTTCAAACCAAATCATGTGTCAGTCTGGATAAATACCTCTGACGGCTCCATTCAAGACTAAATAGAAATGCAACTTTAATGGGAAGTTCAAACTGTAAAGATTAAACTTATTTAATGATCCAATAATGAGCTACATCACAACGCAAACAATAGACGGATTGAATAAACAGTTGTATCTTATACTTCTGTTGGTTGCTTTAGCACCATTAGGAGAGGACAGACAATTTGGTTGCCTTGTCATAGTAATAAAAATGGTGGGGGAATTTATTATGCCATGTACACCAGATTTCTCTAAGCGAGCCTCTTAGAGAATTGTGCACTAATGGGGAAAATCATGACTGGCTCTCGATGCACCCAATCATGATAAATTCCCCCCATTGGGCGTACAGAGTTAGCAGAGCATGAATTGATAACTCATTTGTCTTCTAGTGCTGGTTCCAAGCTCACAACACATCTTCTTGATCAATTAGCATCAATTAAGTCCCCTCTGACTGATCCCTCCTCTACACTTCATCTACAGTTATCTAAGATTTTGAGTTTATGTAGGGTAGATACAAGGCATATTGCAAATTAGATCTCCTGGATAGGTAAGTACAACTATTCCACTAATGCCACCTCAATGAAAGTGAGTACAAATAGATCAGTTTCTGAATACCAAAAAGTCATGTGACATAATGTACCAAACCATTAAGTCTCTTCTATAAGTAACATTTACCATACTGTAGACAGGGCTGTGTCAATTTGATAGATTGATTGCCGATACCATGTAGGGAACTGGTTTGGCTAGGCTTCTTGAAAATCAGGCATTTATTCAACCATATAAACTATGATTTATCTATAGGGAGACTCCTTAGTTTAGATAGCATAGAGACATAGGGGCAGATTTACTTACCCAGTCCTGCCCAATCCTTGAGGTGCGTTCCCTGACGAGATTGCACAGCTGCCGCGATTCACTACCAGCATGCAGCTGATATCCTGCATCTGTCACTTCCCCAATTGGGTACGTACCTCAAATGTTAAATCCTGCAGTTTTTCCCAATCTGTGGGATTGTCTAAAGGCCTGCCCAACAATTTCTGTTGCGTGAAAGTTGGCGCCGATGCGCCAAAATCAGGTTGCGTGAAACACAACCCCCTGCGCAATCCCCGAAAAGTAGGAAATGCAGCCACGGGACCCTTAGTAAATATGCCCCATAGTTTTCCTTCTTCCATTCTGGAAAATGTATTTGCACATTCCTTTCGCAGAATTGTTTAAGGCCTGCAGAGATACATCCCTTTGCATGAATAGAGTAGACATAGACATCAGTGCATAAATATTAACTGGGCCTGTGAAGGGGAATATCTGTATATGAGCTTATAGTTTTATATTTTTATACTTTTATACTTTTATATAGCTTGCAAATACTAAAGTTTTTTCTCCTCAGCAATATGCTCAGATATGTTACTTAAGATGGCGCCGGCATCCACTGATACTACACAGCCAACACCCTATTTCTGGGAATAGAACAACATGCCCTATTCCAAGAAGGCTTCATCACTCATATCGAAACTTAAGGTTTTGACAACGCCCAGGACATTATCTGCCCAGATACTGGAACTGACCAATTGGGGCACATCGGATGCTAGACACATATGCTTAATCCTTGCCCACTACGATGCTGCATGACATATAACCACGCCCTTTTTACCCTTCTGTATAAAGTTTGATAACACGGAAATAAAGTTAGTCTTGTTGTGCTGAGCAGTACGAGCTTGTTTTGAGACTGAGACTGAACAACCTTGTATCAGATTCTTTCTTGAAAATGTGCACACTTGCTCTGTCTAATTTGAGGTGACTGACTGGACCGGTTATTTGTCGATTACGACCCTGACAATTTGGAGATCAACTGTGGGGCATGGCCTGAGCCTCTGAGCCCCTAGGGACCCACACTAACACCCGGTGGATGACCCCTGACGCTCCCGGAGGAGATCTGATCAATCTCACAGGAACACGGTAAGTCTTTGTATATAATATATATATAGTACTTATCTGGGTATCCGAGGGCGTGAGGTAGTAGTCTCCAGACCCTACGGGTCTTCGGGGTGACTGTCTGAGTGGTGTGGATTTCTCTTTGTCTCAGCGCCACGCTGAGAACCGTGACACAACAAGAAAGACGACTTAGTTTCGTTTTAAAACACCACCCCCGCTCCGTCAGTCACTCTGATAATTTTGTAAATTTGTGCGTTGCCGTCTGGTTATTTAAAGTTTTATTTTGATTAGGAAAAGAATATTTAGAGACGTAACTAAGTAATGTCTTGTGACATTGGCCGTCAGAGTAGAGAAATACGCCATGACAGGTGTCTAGGCCTGAAATAAGGTGAACTGGGTGGGTATAATCCAGTAGGAACTTCTCACTAGGAGAGTTACCTGCATAGAGTACCGTAGTGGATACCGTTATTCTGGTTGGGGACCAGACCACCGTGTGAGCCTGTGAGTAAAAATATATTGGTTAGGACAGAGTAACAACGTGGCGCACATGTGGAAAGGATTTTGATTTAACGGGGATCACTGTGTTGAGCGAGTGGCCACGCCAACATAGTACTCTATTTAGTTAGACAGAATGTTACGTCTCATGAAAAAGGAACACAGCCTCCCCCCGGGAGCACAGACGGCAACCCAGTTAATGGAGCAGAGAGACGGTAAAAAGTATGTGAAGTGTGCAAAAGACAGCCAAAGTCAGGTAGATTACAGCCCACACTGTGGAAGACCATCTTAGATAGTAGTAAAGGGTCCTTAGAGGACAAGGGGCTGTTAGAGTCAGCGCAATCCCACTTTAGAGTAGTGAAGAAGTTGAAGGAAGAAGGTTGGTCGGAGGTGAAAGGAGAAGGTGGCAGTGAAGGAGCAGAAATGATTTACGGATATGTAAAATGTGACTCACAAAATGTTAAGAATTGTAATGAAAAAGATGTATCTAAAATGGCCGCCGCTCCCTCTGGGGCGCCACCGCCCTATAATGGCGCCGGTTCAAGTCCGGAAGGGTGGACATGTGACGTATGCGAAGTTCAAAACCCGGACTGGGTGGAGAAATGTCATCAGTGTGGTGCTCCACGCCCACCTGGTTACAACCCCAAATCCGGCGGAAGTGGGGCATGCCCCTCTTCCGGCAGCAGCCATCTTGGTACTCCTGCAGAGGCCTGGGTGCAGCCACTGTATCCGCTTCTCACTTCTTCCGGGGCATACTACCAAGGCCCAAACGCTTCGGAAGAGAGTCCATCTCACCCCTCACAGGCGTTAGGCCTGTTTCCAGTCAAGCATGACACCCGTGCTCACAAAAAGCGCGACCACGATCAGCCGGCCCCTCAAGTCCAAGTAACCCCTGCAATCTTGCGAGAGTCTCCACTCTATAGTCGCTTACAAGATAGACGTGCCGCTATGGCAGACAGCGGAGATGAGTGGGAAACTGACCCGGCTGACCCTCCCAAGTCCGAGGCCCCGCTCTCTACCGGACCTTCACACACCAAGTCCCCGCAGCCTTCACTGCTTACCCCACAGGCACCCCAGGGGAGGAAAGAGGAACAGTGTGTGCAGCAAACCACCAAACAGTGGAACCCTGTATACACGATCTGTCTCAACACATTGCAGAACACTCAAGTTACAGTCTCGGGGGGGATGGGTGACATTACCACACTCAGGGTGGGAGCCATAATCAACCCTGCTAATCAACACCTGAAGAATGATGGAGGACTAGCCAGACAGATAGTCTGAGAAGGAGGCCAAGGCATACAGCAAGATTCCAATTTGATCATTAGTAACTCTGTCCCTCTCCCAGTGGGGGGTGTTGCCCTCACAGCCGCTGGGGCCCTCCCATGTGATATTATAATACACGCTGTAAACCCTAGGTGGGATGGGGCCAGCCCTGAGGAGTGTGCTGCCGCTCTCAGAACTGTGATTTTCCGGTCCCTGGCCGCTGCTGTCCAAGCATCTGTTCATTATATGCTGCGCCACACCATAGCCCTGCCACTCATCTCTTCAGGACCATTCGGGTACCCTCTGATGGAGTGCATTCAAGTGCATCTCAGGACTATCAAAGAATATATCATTACACAACCATCAATAACCCTCACAGAAGTGCTTATAGTGACCAATTCTCCATCCATAGTGGAGACCCTGCAGTCCCAGATGAAGAAAACCACAGTCACTCCCAGTGTTCCTACACTCCCTGACCCAAACATGACTACTGTCACGGCAGAAGCTCCCCTGAGGAGCAAGACCCTCACCAGTGAACCTACTAGGTACGTGGCTTTCACACCCACACAACTGGACTCTATCATCAGTAAACTCCCAGACCCGGATAAACACCCTATGCAGTTTCTGCGGAAGTTGGAGCAGAACCGCCAGATCTATGGTGCCACCTGGAGGGATCTCTACAATATGGTTACTGTTAAAACTCCTGACACTTATCTACAGGTCATCCTGAAGTACCTGAACGCCTCAGAAGTACCGGACCAGGACAGTTACCAGTTAGGGTTGGACTTCTGTTCCCAGATGAAGACTTGGGCACAGGAATGCCTCCCCGACCAGGCAGGTTCCATCCAGGACGTCCAACAGGAAAAAGATGAACCGGTGGACGGGTACTCCTCCAGACTGTCCCAACAATTTGAGGATCTTGGATTCACCCTCCATAATAAGATCCAAGCCCACATGCTTGTAAAGGCCCTAGTGGACGGCCTCCAAGATGAACTTAGAGACAAAGTTCTTGCCACTCGTCCAGAAATCCTATGCACAGGATTCAAGGATGCTGTAACCATAATCAAAGGATTCCAGAAAGCTCAACATAAGGAGAGAGACAAGAAGAAAAAGAAAGTGATGCTGATGACCACCACCTCAATGAACAGTGACTCAGATGAAGAACCGGTCCCTGCCCCTATTATGGTACAGCAGGCCCCTACAGGACCACCTATGCCTGTCAACTACTACCCTCAGCCATCAGTACCCCAAGCCCCTTATCTGTGGCAGACACAACAACAGCAAGGACCCTTTGGATTCAACAACAAGAGATCTCACCGTACCTGCTGGAATTGTGGAAGACAAGGCCATGTCAAAAGAGACTGCAGGTTCAGACCCAGTCAACGCCCCCAGATGACTACAGACCACGCCAAAGTGGACCTAGATCTGATGACTAGAGGGTCCCAGAATAGACCCAGACCTGATGACTATAGAGAAACACATGATGAACCCAGGTACCAGGACTAAAGTTACCAAGAACCAAGACCATAGGATTCAGGATCTCCCCAATAATTATGAAGTTCAGGCCAACCTGTGCCCTGCTTTACAAACTCTTCAAAGCTTTACCCCAAAACAGCTTGTTGATCCATTGTCCTCCCAGTGGACGGACACCCCACAAGATTTCTAGTGGACACAGGGGCGGCCACCTCGGTTATCTCTTCACTGTGGAACTGTCTGATGACTTCTTGTCCTGTATTGGCATTACTGGCACCACTGTTGAGTCTCCCCTCACTGTTCCTGTCCCCATTGGACCTTTCCCTGATGTCATGGCTCGCTTCCTGGTGTCAGATACCTGCCCCATCAACCTCCTAGGGGCAGACCTTCTCCAACGTCTCAGAGCTTCTATCAATTATACCCCCAAAGGTCTTCAGCTTGAATTACATGACCCCAGGTCAGAAGAGGGAACCATGGACAGATGTGTGCTTAGAGCTCTCCGTCTGATGCTTCAGCAAATTCATCAACCTGATCCCCTCTATGGAGTCCCGGACCGGGTCTCAGCCCAACTCCCCTCCTCACTCTGGTCTACTGGACCTGATGACGTAGGATTTTTACCAGTCCCTCCAGTGATGGTATATCTAAAAGAAGGGGCACAGCCCACGAGGATACCTCAGTATCCTCTGAAGATGGCTCAAGAACAAGGCCTCTCCACCCAGATTCAGGCCCTTGTCAAGCAAGGTGTTTTGGTCTACTGTACCTCTTCCTGCAACACCCCATTATTTCCTGTCCAGAAGAAGACCCCCAAGGGGTCTCCACCCAAGTACAGGTTAGTCCAGGACCTCAGAGCAGTCAATGCAGCTACTGTATTGGAAACTCCAGTGGTACCCAACCCCAACACTTTGCTGGCCAATATCCCGCCCTCTTCGAGGGTTTTCACGGTCATCGATCTTGCTAATGCCTTCTTCAGTGTACCCCTACACCCGGAGTGCCGTTATCTGTTTGCCTTTACCTCCTGTGGAAGCCAACTCACTTGGACAAGGTGCCCCCAAGGTGCCCAGAATGTTGTATACATGTGTGTTGCTTTATGCCTATGAGTTCTTGGATTCCCATTACACGAAGACATTGTCATATCACATGCTATATACAAGTGTATTGTTCTATGCTATTTGAAGTCCTTTTTGAGTAAAATGTAAAATGATAAATAATAGCAATAAATGTATCATATATGGTATAATGTACATGGAATATGCATTTTCCAGCATTAAGGTTCCGCATTTGTTTGTAAGCAGGTTTTTTCTGTATGCTTTTAACAGTATGCTTTTAATAGGATTTTTCACGGTTGCATGAATGTGTATCACATATCATGAATTTACGCTGCAAAGGCGTTTTTCTTATTGTTTCACACCCCCTTTGAATTGAATCATGTGATCCACACGTCATCCAACAGGTGCACTAAATCGGGTTTAAATACTCTGAGCGTATCTCCACTGGGTGGGACCATAATTAAGTCTGAATAGACAAAACATGTAGGTCTGTCTACCTTTTTCCATTTGCTGCATACGTTTTGTGACCAGATTTTAATGATGGAATAAAGAAAATTTTGAATTGAATCTTAACTGCATCCTCCGTGATTGTGCTGGAATCGCCTACTTGTGAATTTCAAGGTGCCCAGAACAGCCCTAACCAATTTACTCAGGCTATGAAGACTGTTTTGTCTCCCTGGATTGCCGAGCATTCTCAAGTTACTTTTCTACAGTATGTGGATGATCTTCTCCTCTGTGCTGACTCCAAACAACTGCTGGAGCAAGAGTCATTGTCTCTCCTACTGTTCCTCTCTACAGCCAACTGCAAAGTTTCTAAGGATAAAGTTCAATGGTGTCACGCAAAGGTCATTTTCCTAGGACATTGTGTCTCTTAAGGAGCCAGACACCTCACAGAAGACAGGAAATCAGCCATTGCCAAGTTACCATTTCCTTCCACCATTAACCAACTCCAGTCTTTCTTGGGACTCATCACCTACTGCAGGCAATGGATTCCGGATGCATCCAGGCTTTTGCAACCCTTGTATGACTGTTTAAAGTCAGGAGGACCACAAGATGCTTCACCTCTGGTCCTCCCACATCTGCAAGACTGTCACCACCAGCTGAAGATGGCCATTTCCAGAGCTCCTGCTCTGGAACTTCCAGACTATCTCCAGCCTTTCAACCTGTTTGTTTCTGAAAGTAAATGACATGCAACTGGTGTCCTGGTGCAACAACATGCTGGGAGACAAAATCCTATTGGATACTACTCTTGCCATCTGGACCCTGTGGCCAGAACATCTCCTACTTGTTTGAAAGCAGTTCATGCCGCCCATGCACTACTAGACAAGACTGCTGACCTTATCCTGGGACATGACCTTATTATTCAAGCCTCTCATGATTTGGCAGCAGTCCTTTCACAGACCCAACCCAGACATCTGGCCCACCAGAGACACCTCAGACTTCAGTGTTCTTTACTTCTGCCTTCCCATATCACCTTCAAACGTTGTTCAGTCATCAATCCAGCCACTCTCCTTCCACATTCCAGTGGGGAAGAAGGTGACCCAGAAGTTGCTCCAGAAGTTGAAGATCCTCATGACTGCTTACAAGTTCTTCTTGATGACACCTCAACGCCTCCAGGGGTAACTACCCAGGAATTACCCCATCCTGACCTTGAACTTTGGACAGATGGCTCCAGGTTTGCAGATCAGTCTGGAAGGTACCACACAGTTTATGCGGTAATCACGGAAACACAGGTGGTGAAACTGGAAGCCATACCAGCCTCCATGTCAGCTCAAGAAGCTGAACTGATAGCCCTCAAGGAAGCCTGTACTTTGGCCAAAGGGAAGACTGTGAACATCAGAACTGACTTAAGGTATGCTCATGGCATTGCCCATGATTTTGGAATAATCTGGAAGAATAGAGGCTTCATCACAGCCGCAGGTACCCCAGTGATGCATGCAGACCTCACCAGGAGCCTGATGGAAGCTCTACAACTGCCTACCAAAGTGGCAGTGATCAAGGTAAAAGCTCACGGAAAAGTGAACTCCAAAGCAGCTAGAGGAAACTATCTAGCTGATTATGCGGCCAAAGAAGCTGCTATGGGGAATGTGTCATCCGAGTGGCTGGAAAGGATCCCGAAGGAAAAACAAGCGATGACCTACCCCTACATGGTGGCTACTAGAGACTACTAGATGAACAAAAGATGGCTCCAGAAGAAGAACATAAAGCATGGAAAGCATGGTGTGCTGCTTATGAGAATGGACTCTGTACAATGCAAGGACTTGTCTGTCTACCTAGAAAGTTGTACCCCGCCATTGCTACCTGGGCTCATGGGGTAACACACAGAGGAAAGAACCAAGCACTAGGCTATGCCAAGAAGATGTATTTTGCTCCAGGATTATCTACAGCTGTGAATGCCTATATCAAGGCCTGCTCCATTTGTGCTACTTGCAACCCAGCTTCCACGACCAAAGTATCCTACCAGCACCTGGCCAAATCAGACTACCCTTTCCAAAGGATCCAAGATAACCATATTCAGCTTCCTAAATCAGGAAGATAGGAATATGCCTTAGTAGCTGTGGACATGTTCTCAGGATGGCCAGAAGCTTACCCAGTTGTCAACATGACTGCCAAGATCACAGCCAAAAAAATGATTACTGAAATTGCCTGTAGATTTGGAATACCTCAGGTAATAGAAACTGACCAAGGACCAGCCTTCACCGGACAAATCTACACTGAACTATGGCAGATGCTAGGAGCCAACATAGGACTCCACACGCCATATCATCCTTAAAGTTCCGGGAAAGTTGAAAGGATGAATGGGACTTTGAAGAACAAACTGCTCAAGATGACATAAGAAAACCCTAAGGAATGGCCAGAACTTTTGCCGATTGCCCTGTATCATGTCAGACACATCCCACAAGCCAAACACGGTCTCACTCCCTATGAGATTCTGTTTGGGTCACCTCATAAGTTGTCAGAAGTTAGGGAGCAGTAGTTAGCTGAGGGGATGGATAAAGTTGTCTGTCTAAAGAACTAGCACACACTCTGCAGTCTCTGCTTCTATGCCTGAATCCACAGGTGACACGGTCCACGACTTCCAACCAGGTGACAAGGTGTATGTAAAGGAACATATCCGGAAGAACTGTCTAGACCCGAGGTTTGACGGTCCATACACTGTGGTTCTTGTCACCCCCACTGCGGTTAAACTCGAGGGGAAAACTACTTGGACACACGCCTCCCACTGTAGAAGAGACCCGGCCTCACCATGAAGAAGCATATCCTTTTCGGTTGTATAACTGTCCTTGCTCTATGTCTCAGTGCAAAGGGATTAACTATTTTCTGGGTTGACACAACCTCTGCATTTCAAACTTACAGCTTTGATTATTGTGATGTTGTAGATTGTAATAGTGGGGGAATTACCACTAATTATTGGTTTGACGCTTATGTAAAGGGTCAGTTTTATTTATGTGTCACCCGCCCCGCTATTGGTCAGATGTGGGGTGGAACATGGGGAAGGACTGGGGGTACGCCCCCCGGGAGGGAAGAGACAGGAGGGATAAACAGGGGAGGTCTTTACTCATCTGACTGACCCTAAGTGCTGTTCAATTAAAATGCCCTGACAGTAACCGCAAAGCCATCTGCTTGCCTCTTTATTTAAATCTGGAAAACCCGCAGGTGGGGGAACTGGTAAAATATGTCCTAGGTTGTCATATAGGCAGTTTGAACCCAAAAATAGGCCACACATATCTACGTGATGTGAAGGAACGCCCCCTAGCTAAGCCAGATGCACATCCCACAACGGCAGCCGAAGGATCTCTTCAGCAAGTAGTAGGGGAAGTTATCCCTATACCGGGCCTTAGCTGGGAGCAAGTCTTTTCCATCGAAACAGGAACTGCCCCCAGGAAAAATTTATGGCAATTGGTGACAGTGACAGTGGCCTGTGCTACTGCCAATCCCCACTTTAGTACCACCCCTTTCCCTATACCACAGAATGATTCATTAGTGGAGTGCCTTATGACTCTACTAAAAGGGGGGGCAGATACTAAGTGTCCCCAATATCAGCCCCTTGTCACCAGAGAACCCAAAATAAGACCCCCAGGAGAAATATATGTACTTCTGGCCAATTATACTTGTTTCAACAATAATGACTGATCAGGGATCTCTTTGGGGATATTTGCAGATGGATTTTGTGTAGAAAACTCTACGGTAGACCGTGACCTGTTGACCAATCACACCGGTATTCTAATGGACTGCTACTGGTTATGTGGTAATGGTAGATTGAGAAGTAAGTTGCCCTCCTCCTGGAGAGGACAATGTACCCTAGTTAAACTTGTTCTCCCCTTCAAAATATTACCTTGGGACCCCAAAGTAAAAGATGAAAGGTCAAAAAGAGCCATTGAGTCCCTTAAAGGATATAAGAAAGACCCTGAAGTGTATATTGATTCTATAGGAGTCCCAGGGGAAGTCCCTAGTAGATAAAAAGCCCAAGACCAAATTGCTGCAGGATTTGCCTCTATCATTCCCCAAATTCAGATCAACAAAAATGTGGATTGGATCAATTACATCTATTATAATGAAAAAAGATTTGTAAATTACAGCGTTGAGGCCCTCACAGGTATAGTTGAAGAATTAGGCCCTAATACTCGAATGACCCTCCAAAATAGAATGACGCTTGATATGATTTTAGCTGAAAAAGGAGGAGTCTGTGGGATCATAGGAGAAGAGTGTTGCACTTATATTCCCCAGAATAGTGGTGCTGATGGCAAAACCATGGCAGCACTGAACAGCCTCAAAGATTTGGCCTTAGAGATGAAGAAGAATTGAGGAGTAGATACCTCCTGGGCCGATTAGTTACTGAACTGGACTGGAGATGGAAAAAGTTTTTCCAACAAATAGGCATAGTTCTGCTGGAAATGTTTATCCTTTGCCTTTTCCTTATTTGTTGTTGCATCCCGGTTTACAAGTCTTTGATCAGGCGTATTGCAGAAAGTAAGTCCAATATTATGATGGCCCAGGAAATCGAGGCCCTGATGGGAACGGAAGAAGAAGAATTAACTGATATGCCCCTAATCAAACCAAGACCGCCTCAACCCCCATCCATGGGAGAGCTAATTTAGGGAAAGATGGGAGGACTCCATTAGTTTAAGTTAGCGTAGTGAAAGCGGGAGGTAAGGTCTTGCTAAAAGGGCAGGCCTTGCCCGAAGTTTGTGAAGCAACCCCACCCCGACCTATCCCCACTCATGGACAACCTCAAAGGTACATTAGAGGAAAAATTTTGTATTTAGGGGGGATTGGGAAGGGAAATATCTGTATATGAGCTTATAGTTTTATTTTTATACTTTTATATTTTTATATAGCTGGCAAATACTAAAGTTTTTCCTCCTCAGCAATATGCTCAGATATGTTACTTAAGATGGCACCGGCATCCACTGATACTACACAGCCAACACCCTATTTCCAGGAATAGAACAACATGCCTGATTCCAAGAAGGCTTCATTACTCATATCAAAACTTAAGGTTTTGACAACGCCCAGGACATTATCTGCCCAGATACTGGAACTGAGCAATCGGGGCACATCGGATGCTAGACACATATGCTTAATCCTTGCCCACTATGATGCTGCATGACATATAACCACGCCCTTTTTACCCTTCTGTATAAAGTTTGATAACACAGAAATAAAGTTAGTCTTGTTGTGCTGGGCAGTACGAGTTTGTTTTGAGACTGAACAACCTTGTATCAGATTCTTTCTTGAAAATGTGCACACTTGCTCTGTCTAATTTGAGGTGACCAGACCGGTTATTTGTCGATTACGACCCCGACAGGCCATTTGCCATTGTGCAAAGAATCTGCCATGAATGTTTCCTAGAGAATTGTCTTACTGCATCACTAGTAAATCTATTTTACCAGATAAGTATTTCACCAGCAATAATGAGCTATAGCAATGAGTAGAGCAGTAATGTATGAACTTAAAGGAAATCTACCATAAAAATCAAGCATAATAAACACTTACTCATAGCTCCAGATAAAGTGGGGCACATTTACTTACCCGGTCCTGCGAGTTCACGAAAGTGCATTGTCCAACGATAATGCACTGTGACACGATTCACTAAAATCGCGTACCTGATATTCTGCATGTGTCGCTTCCCTGTTCAGGTCTGACGGAGTTCACCTTCTTCTTCCTAGTGCATGTAAGTGCATTGTCTTGCGACACAATTTGAATCTTAAATCCCATGCTGAGTCACTGTCTGTTACACTGTTTCAACCTGCCCCTCTGCTCCTGTTCGGCACTACCCTTTCTTCTCCCTGATGCAATTTCACTGCAGCACAGAAAGTATCAGGGGGGGAAGTGCTTCTGTACATTGCAACAGCCTGTGAATCTGCATCATGGGGGGGCTGTAGGGACTGCCTCAGTAGCTCTTCAGGCTTATAAGTGTAATTTTAAAAGTTGATTTTAGAAGAAAGGAGTCCATTGATAACAAATATAAGAAGATTACCACTGTCAAAGTGCCTGGATCTATGTCCCTGGTTTGTCATGCTTAATTTTGACGGAAGATTTTCTTTAAAGGGGTTTTGCAATCCAGAAAGGTATGGTGCTGCACATGTGGGGCACCGTAACACACCCGTACGGCATTGTGCGCCCATTGACATCTATGTGGGACGTATTTACGGCGTATATATGTAGGCCATATATATGTCCCACATATGGCAGTGTGACTCAGTTTTAATGCTGTTTTTGTTCCTATCATTTAGTGATGGTCAGTGTAAGATTCCACAGTTAGGACAGGGACTCTCTAAGCAGACACATCATGATCCCTCTAGTGCTATGTGAGATGCTGTGGGCTGATAATGTGCTTATAGATTATCAGGGATATGGTTTATCTACACTTTTATTGAGCTTCTGAACTTTGTACTACTATCAGACACAAACTTATTGAAACATATAAAACACAATGACTCTCAGCTCTGCTTACTCACCTAATCAATAAAACACACAGTCAGCAATGCATTTCTTTCCTGTATCTGGTATTCATAAGAATCTGACCATAGTCAGAAGATTTACGGTATTATCCAGGGATAACCAAAATTGTGTGCACCAGGTTGGAATTATATCAATGAAATGCTGTATTTATGTTAATTACAGTGAATAAGAGAATGTGTTATTTTGTTATCCTGAGTACATATAAGAAACTTGTCTTTGTGGGAATACCTATTTAAGTAGAAACCTGCTCCTTCTGCAATGGGATAATAGAGAACATATTTGCTACATATTTGCCTTTTTAGTTCCCCTTCCACATTGCAGATAAAAATACCCAGAAGTAAGGAATGCAGATACAATAAGTATATTTTGTTCCCCACTACATTTTATATAAACATCCATATAGATAGATCCTCAAAAGATTTGGTAAGTGCTCTCTGTAACTAAATGAGTTCATAAATTCCACAGCACAAGGAAAGTATATTAAGTTTAATGCCAGAATAAAAGTTGTACAGTCTTCTACTTTATACGGTGTTCAATTTAACTCTACAAGTGCATCAACTTCCAAGTAATTCACATTTTACAGTTGTTAGATGGGGCTGTAATTTCTGCTAAATGTTCTGAATTATTCAGGCATGCCACTTAGAAAATACATTTCGTACGTGCCAGTGTTGTCCATGCTTAGCGTCTAGTTAGTAATATTTAAAACTCAATTCTGGAAAAATGTGGTGTGTGTAATATCCCATTACAGGAGGGCAACTTCCAAATCTTTTCAGCAGAGCTGGGAATTCAAGTGTTGTGTTTCTTCAATTCTCTTTGCAGCGTAATGATGACTTCTCCTGCAGAGTCTCGGTGGTGCTGCATAAATTTATGAATACTATTATGAGCGCATCCGCAGCGCTGTATGTCTGTATTATCTAGAACAAGATGGAGAGGAACATTAATCCAATACGCAGCTATCTTGTCAAATCAACCCACATGCATTAGCACTGGAGGGTGATGAGCATAACTACGCTCCCCATACTATATATTTGTGCTTTTTAACCCTTACCCTCCAAAATTCTGAAATCATACACACCCTTATACCATAATATGCCTCAGCCTATGACTTACACCTGTCACTGAGGCAATGCATGTCCCTGTAGGAAGCTAGTTATCCTCATGCAGTGCTATGACAGCTACTACAGGTACAGCTACTGATTTACACAGTGTAGCTCCATGACAAGAGTACGGAGAAATAGTTCTTAATTTTGCAATATGTTTTCATGTACTGAGTTTGTCAAATGCAGTTGACTCTTCAATGTATTCCTTAATTTGGAGTGGGGGGAGAAAAATTACAGTTGATAATATTATCCTTCTCTTTCATGGAATCCCAGCAACATTCCTTTTCTTTCCTATTTTGGTTTGTTTTATAAGGCAGTTCTTCATATAGAGTACTGTATATCTCAGAAAGCATAAGGAGTATTGTTCTTAATAATTTGGGCTCTTGTTATCATTCTTAATATCTGGAGCTACCTGGCTACATTTGATTGTCTACTCTCTCTATATTTATTGTACCTCCATAAGATACTTACCTGTATTTAAGTGCCAGAAAGACTCAATGAAATTATAGGAAATTTCCTTTTTTTAATATTTCTAACAAATCGATAATTTGTTTGTTGGTTACATTTTTAGTCGTGAACAAGATTACATTTTCTATTGTTTTCTTTGTTTACAAAACTACGTGAAGTGAAGTGAAAATAGAGCTAGTTAAAATAATCAGATCAATTTTCATGTTCTCCTTAATATTAAATGTGTTTCAATTCAATCAGCAGATTCTCCAGTTAATCAGATTTTTTCCTCTTTCTCTTGATTGTATGAGTACATAATGATCAATTTAGTTCATGCCATTAGGAGACTTGTTCAGAGGCTGAGATAAAAAAAAAGAGCCTAACAAGGTCTGGCAGTGCCCTTGGAGCTACAAGCAGCTGTTCTAACAATGCTTGCTTGAGCTTGTACACAATGTTAGATGATTCACCCTTTTAATGTATACAAAACGCAAAAACAGGGAATGTTATAAAAATGCATTTCTACAGAACCAGCAGACAATATCTGTTCTGTAAGTATTTTTACGACTTTATGGGCTTCAACAAGTTTCTGGTTGGCTTTCTCAAGCCATAGAAGTTACATGGAATGTATAAGTAAATATGGGCTTGTAGACTGAAGCTTTTTGATCTAAGATGCAATGTGATAGTATTATTGGACAGATAGAGGACTAGCTCAAATGTTTCTTGACCTTCTTGACTGGCTTTACAAGAGCAGAAAACATGGCATGTAGAATGATGGGGTAGGATAGACACAATTATGGAAACAGTGTTCTGGGCTATAATTATTAATAACCTAGCCGTAAGAATGGTCCATAATATCAGATCAGTGGGGGGCACAACACCTGACACCCCATCTATTTATGAGAGAAAGAATGGAAGGGTGTATGGATGTAGATATGAGTGTGGTAAAATGTAGCTTACATTAACCCCTTTCTGCACCTTGACGTGATACTACATCATAGGATGTGGGTCGTTCCCGCACCTTGACGTAGTATCACGTCATGGCGATCACCTGGGCTGAGAAGCTGAGCCCGTGCGATAGCCTCGGGATCCCGGCGGTACGCGGTAGCCGGGATCCCACAGTAACAGCCAGGATTGCAACTATCGGAGATCCTGGCTGTTACCGATCGTTGCCATGGCAACCCTGAAGCCCGATAAGGACCCCAGGGTTGCCTTGACTAGAAGCCTGTTAGGATCATGCTTACAGCATGATCTAACAGTGCTGATGTCAGCCTATGCAGAATGCATAGGCTGATTATGTAATATGCTGCAATACATTAGTATTGCAGTATATTACAATGAACAAGTGATCAAATGATCACTTGTTCATGTCCCACCCTGGGACAAAATAAAACAGTAACAAAAAGTTTTAAAAAAAAGTGCAATTAAAAAAAAATTATTAAAAAAGAATAGAAGTCCCTTGAAGTCCCATCCCATGCAATAATCCAATAAAACATAAAAAAGTGAAAATCACCAAAAAAAACACAACATATTGGGCAATAAAACCTGTACAATAAAATAAAATTGTCACTGAACCCGTACGGTGAACGGCGTAAAAAAAAACACAAAAAAACTTTGCAAAAATTATGAAATTTTCACATCTGACCTCATAAAAAGCGCATAAAAAGTAATTAAAAAGTAACATTTACCCCGACATGATACCAAGAAAAAGTACAGCTTGTCCTGCAAAAAATAAGATACAAACCAGCTCTGTAAACAAAAAAATATAAATGTTCTGCCCATTGTTACATGGCGATACAAAAACAAGCAATTTCTCACAAAATGAGTTCTATATTCCGCAAAACAAGTTAACCATAAAAAAGCCATATAAGTGGGATATCGCCGTAATCGTGATGACCCAAAGAATAATGATAATACATTATTTTTATGGTACGGTGAACGTCAGGCGAAAAAAATGCTAAAAACCATAAACAAGAATTAATTATTTTTTTAACCACCACCAAGAAAGAGTTAATAAAATCTGATTATTAGCTATTGAGCCCCCCATAAATGATGTACCTGAAAAGTGGATCTCATCCACAAAAAAAAATAATCTCCCATATGTCCAAATTACAAAACATTTTATAGCCTGTAAAATGTGACATTGCAGATCTGCTCCGAATGGCGCCGCTTCGCTTCTATGCGCGGCCATGCACCCATACAGCAGTCAAAACCACATATGGGGCATCCTCATACTTGGGAGAAATTGGGTATCAAACTTTGTGGAGTTTTTTGTCATTTAATACTTTGTAACGGTTTAATTTTTGGCCAAAATTAATATATTGTCTAAAAAAATTACAGTTTGTAAATTACACCTCCATATTGTTTTAACCCATGTGAAGCATCTAAAGGGTTAACACACTTCTTAAAGTTGATTTTTTTACACATTGAGGGGTGTAGTTTCTAAAATTGCATAAATTTATGTGGTTTTACTGCTGTTTAGGCCTTTTAAAGTCAGTTAAAGCTGAGCAGCTGCCTCTGAATAAGGGTTTTGGAGATTTTCATAAAAATGAGAAAGATTGCACCCAAAATTCTGAACCTCCTAACAACCTAGAAAAGAGAGAGGATGCATAAAACCCTATGCCGATAGAAAGCAGACATTCCGGAAATGTTAGTTATAAAGTTACTTGGGTGCTATGACTATCTGCCTGAAAAGCAGAATATTTTGAACTTTGAAAATGAATAATTTTAAGAAATTTTTGCCAAATTTCAATTTTTTTCATAACTAAATACAAAAGATATCATCAAAATTTTTCTATTACTTTGAAGTACAATGTGTGATGGGAAAACAATCTCAAAATCCCCTGGTTAAGTTAAAGCGTCACAAAGTTATTACTACCTATAATGACACATGGCAAATTTTAAAAATCAGGCCTGGTCCTAAAGGTCTAAAATGGCTTAGACACAAAGGGGTTAACATCATTTTTAACAAATAAAACCCTGCCTGGTTTTGTATTCATAATAACATAGAAAAAATTATGTTAGCCTTCATAACACCCCTGATACAGAGAGCCTTATTGTATCCCACTACAAAACAACGTTAAGACATAAGGCACTCTCTGTAAAATGCAATCTAAGACTCCCACACAATGTAAATTCCCCTGTGTTTGGTGAGGGGTCAACAGAATCTCTATAGTGCCCAGGTGTTGGAAATTTTTAAAGGGGTATTCCAGGAATATGAACGTCTGATGCAAAAACCCATGATGCTATAAATGAATGCATATAACAAAACTCAATCTCATTAGTTACAAAATGGAGCTTAAATAGTTTAATTTTATGATTCACAAAATTTTATGGCCTCTCTAAAGTAGGTGAAGTTATAACCAAGATGGCCACCACTGAAAATGACAAGTCCCTTAATCCTTTAGTTCTCAGTAACTCCTCTTCCATCTTATTTTCTGCTCCCAGTGATGATGTATCTTTCTGTCTTCCTCTATTACCATAGTAATGATGTATAACTGCTATCATGGCACATCACCAAAACACTGGCCATACTGGATGCACTGCAACCAACTAACTACAGCCAAACATAGTGATGATCACATAATCTGCCCAGGCAGGCTCAGGCCATGTGATGTGGACATGTGACCAGCGGCCATCTTCTGTCCTGTGTCTGCACGGAGGAAATTAACAGACCTGCTCTGTGTGAGCACAATCTCACGTCTCTGTGATGGACAGAGGTGGCCAGAATTGATGCCACAGATTCTGGGTCTCTGCCTGGCCTAGAAAAAGATGTCTGTCTCTACTCCCAAACACCCTTTTCTTATGACTAAATGTATTCCAGTGGTGGTTAACAAACTGTGAGAAACTTTAGATCAATATTACAACAGGTAGCACTGGAAGACTCCAAACAAACCCTTCTATCCCAGGATCATGGATGGGAGTGAATGGATTAAGGGCGCATTGCCTGTTGTTAGGGCAGCTGAGTGATGATCAACAATAGAACATTGATTGCATCAACCACTTTTGCTAAATAAGTAAATATAAGCTAAAGAAGACAGGTGAATTTCAGTAATGCAGAAATTGGTATTGTAATACAGATACATAATTCTTGCAGGAAAATTTCTGTGACATTTCTTTAAGCAGGTACAGTGACATTATTTTCAGCAATTAATTATTCTGAAACTTTGTCGCTTTGTTAGAGGATAAAATGGCTGCTCTTTAAAAGGTCTCAGAGGTTCCATGTGGAAACAACTGATAAACAAAAACAGAGGATTAAAAAAGTAGAAAATTATTTGGAAATGAATATGTTTGAAAATATGTCGCCCGGAGCAGATATAATACGTACTTTGGAATATAAATAATTGGTACTTTTCTCTTCAGTCTACCCAGCCACATGTCTGGCTTCATAACTGTTAATGTTTGCAATCATATGAAGAGAAAAAAAACAAGGACTTGTGGAAAGAATGGGCAAATACTGTTAACTCCAATGTTATCTAAAATATTCATAGAGTATATGTTAAAAACATTTAAAACATATGATCACTCACTAAATCTTGTGTGTGAACTACAAGGACAAGTGAGAATAAACACAATCTAATCTCCCCTTTAGTGACAAAACATGCAACCATGATACCTATGTCTAATATACAACCTACAGCTCGATAAAATGCTATATAAGTGGTGTAAAAAGGTCAGTAATCAGGAAAGTGCAAGAAAGGTGCACATCAAATTACCAAAAAGGCAATTCAGAATCGAGAGAGAAAATAAATACTATGTTCATGCACCACCAGTATCTGGTATGGGGGAGGGAAGCTGCACCAATCTCATTAAAAACAACCAACCCATTAAACTGCATGCAATGTGTAAGTTAGATTCAAACTTTAATAACTGTATATATGTATTTCATCATGTACACAAAATTATAAACAGTCTAAATATCTAATGAAAAATAGCCATAATCCAGACCCAGTAAAGAATTAAAATAAATAAAGTTGCCTTGGATTTATGATTTGACATGTATATTATGTATTCATATTTATAATGGGGTCATATTCTTTGTGACACCAGACTTGCATCATACAATTTTACTATTCTCATGGGCTATTTTTTACTTTATATCAGAAAAGATAAGGCACTGACAGAGGCGATGGACCAGGGATACAATTACTCCTTTTGCGGAGTAGCAGACATAAAACTTGAATTTGTTCCAGTGGAATCTACAAAACTGTTTTGTCATCAGTATCCAAGCACCAGGGTGATTCTTCTGACAAATGAGTATATCAGATAGAAAATGGTATCACTATAGATTGCAGTTAATGGTCATTTTGACTTAAAAGACGACCGGAAAAAGAAGGTATGCAGTTTGTTTGGTGCAGTCAGTTACTGGAGCTGTGCAGTCTGTAATGACTGCGTATTACACTATGACAAGTCTCGGGATGAGATGATATGATAGCATACGGGAAAAGGCTTGACAATTTCATATTGTGTTCTGTATTGGAGGTGGACAGCATACTATTGTTTTTAATGAACGGCTGAATAGATACAGAGTGTTCATTCACTGTGCTTAATACTGTAAAGCTCAAGAAGGAGAGGAGGCAGGGGAATTTACCAGGTCTATGCTAGATACATTCTTTGTTATAGATATTCAAAAAGTTAGGCTTTAGTTCACTTCCAGCTCTGCACTGTTTGTACATGTAATACAACCGAGTGCATGATACCTTTGTAATTTTCCATCTTTCTTATTCTCCAAAGTGATATCATATTAAGCAATAAGCATTTTGTTTTTTTATAGGGTACCTGAAGTCCATGAAGCGAAATAAGTCGAAAGCTACATCTACAGCATTCAAGAGTGGTCCAAGTGCATCATGGCTTCTTACATTCAAGTATCTGGGGGTCATTTACTAAGGGCCCGAATCGTGTTTTTCTGACGTGTTTCCCGAATATTACCGGTTTTCCCTGAATTGCCCCAGGTTTTTGGCGCACATGATTGGATTGTGGCGCATCGGCACCGGCATGCACGCAACAGAAATCGGGGTCGTGGCCATCAGAAAACCCGACGGATTTGGAAAAATCGCCGTATTAAAAAAAAAAAAATGTGTCGCTTGACACGCACTTACTTGCACCCAGCCTAGGTTGGTGAACTCCGGCGGACCTCAGCGGACTTCAGCACAGCATCGACACCTTGTGGAAATTGGGCGCACTACCTTAGTGAATTGCCGGAAGACCCGAATCAGCGTTGGATAACCCGCTGCTGGAACGCGAATGGACCGAGTAAGTAAATCTGCCCCTCTGTGTTTTAATAGTGCTGAAAAGGGTTTTTAAAAATTGTTATATGGAAGAATTTCATTAAACATAATCAAGTCAGCTTTTGAAAGAGTGGAAACACAGTTCATCATTGCCCCTGTTGTGGTTTGCCCAATTTAAATTTAGAACCTGTGTCCCCTGGGTGCTTCTCTAGTTATCTTTTTGACCACCAAAAAATGGTTCAAAGCCGTGAGATGCTAAAGGAGTGTTTGAAGACTGCAGCACAAACATCCTAGTGAAGGATATATGTAGTCTGAATAGAATACGTTTGGCAGAGGAATGTGCACCCGCCTCCCCAAGCATAATCTACTTGGGTTTCCTTTATAATTAAGCTTATAAGATTATGTTATATCTAAATTTTAGGAAGAGCTATCGTGGATTATAAGTGCTGCAGAAAGTCAATTTGCTCCCCATTGTACAAGTTTAATATTAGCCTCCAATCCCTCTGGTACTGGGAAGAGAGTGGAAAGAAGATTATCAGCACTAAGAGGATATAGCAAAAGTTCAAGCCATAAATTAATAAAGCACAATAAATGCTCATCAAATACAGGTTAGGCCAGATTAATTAACGTTGCCAGCCACAAAAATAAAAGGCCTCTTTAGTTATATGGATTTTTACGTCTAATCCCAACACGATCTCGGCTTCTTTAGCACTAGAGTCACTTGTCACAATCATGCTGAATAGTTTATGCCATTTTATGTTGAAATTAGATACAAAGTTAAAATGAAGAAGCATCAAGACTAGAATGTCATTTATTTCTCCCTTATCTACATGAAATTATTTATTCTGCTATGCAGTCAGTAGCATTGGTCCTTGGAGCTGCAGAAATTGTATCACCCAAAAGACTCATATTATCTATGAGCAGAATTAAAGAAGAACTCACATCAGTCAATTCCTGGAAAACTTCCTCTCTAATGGCAAAATATGTTAAACCCTGTGAAAGGGTTCACCCTTGAACGTCATGGACAGATAGCAAATCCCTCAGTTCCGGAAACCATTTGCAAATAGGTATTTATGATCCAGTACCTAAGGCAGAGGTTATGAAAAGTGATAGCAAAAATATAATAAAGTGCCGTAACCCCACTCTCAGGTCATGGCAGGGGTGCACCTACCTTAGGAAGCCTGTCAATTCACCACATAAACTCCACCCCCCATATTTCCCACATGACGTATTTATGCTAAATTTATCCCCTACTATGTCGAGCGCCAATTTACTACTAAACTTGATGGTGGTTTACCAAGGATTGAGGCTGCTATGCAATTCTGGGGAGTCCATGATGGGCACGCCCTAAAAATTACAAGGGTGAAAGAGCTGACCCCCCTGACCCTACCCCGGTAGTAAGTGGTCATAGGTATAGATTATGTCCATGATATTTGGAATTATGTTCCTTATAAACTATATTCTTTGTTTGATTTTCCCTCCAAAACTCAAGAAAACCTCCTCACATGATTAGCATATAAACCTATCATCCTGTGTTCAGAATGAACCTACCTGTCAGGTGTAAAAAGCTTCATTTGCATGTAAACAGACTCTGTTGGCTCTTGACTGCAATGACTTGCAGGTTTATTGTCCTGGTTCGACATTTTGAAGAACTTCAAACAATGAAAATTGACAATATTTCTTTAATACTTCCAAATTTTCCATTGTTTCATTACTACATCCTTGGCCTCTAGTATGGTAAAACTGATGTCACATTGGCAGGGGATGGTGGTGTGAGTGGGTTTTGCTACTTTTTCTCTAGTGTGAAGTTGTTAGTGGAGTAGCAGTCAGCATCTCTGCCCTGTCTATGCAGTGAGGACCACAAAGTATCTGAGCAATCAGCTTTAATAATGTTATATAATGTTTAAGTTTAATTTACTTAATTCTGGGGGAAGTAGGCAAAATTACTGACTTGTGTAAGTGTTTGGCATCCTATTGAAATAATTTTTATAAGATGCTTACTTTGAATGACTCTGTATGTGATCATCTGTAGTTTATCATTTTAATCATATACCCTGGTGACCTATGCTATTCATCTATTTGTATTCTTTTTGGCATCAGTGTGGGTGTTCCTCTGTTCCTGTCCATGGTTTAAGTGGTGAGAGTACCGTCCATCCAATAACCTTTATTTTCTTTGATATTTTGCTGAACATTTTGGAGAGCATGCTCTCTTATCGATTGTTTCTTAAAGCAGCGAACTTCAGAGACTCTATGATATCAATAATAAGAACACTATAGGGGCCGATAGGAGGAAACAGTTAAAATGGGTTTTCCCACAAACAACATCAGGCTAGGTTGTAGATGCCTCATTGGTTGGGGGCTGGTGGAGGATCCCATTGTAGGGACTTGCAAATTGAATAGAGGACCCTTTAGCCGCACCACTAAGTTTAGATTTTAGCAGGTTTCAAAGAACAGGACAGATAAAGGAGAATTCCTAGAATTCCTGCAGTCAGGTCTCCATGTGTCCTCATCCAGTGTATAGGAGATCAATATAACTTTTGGGGAAATCCCACAGAGAAAACCCGTAATCCATTGTGTGTTGTTCTAAGAGGACAATAACAATTTATCCCATGTTATTATAACACAGCCTGCATCGCATGTAAAGATACAGGAGCTCTGATAATGCCAACCATAGCACTTCTGGCTCATTAGAATAATTTGAAACTATTTGGTAGGAGGGAGGCCATGGATAACAAATATAAGAAGATTACCACAGTCATAGTGACTGGATCTATGAGTAAGTATCCCTGGTTTATCATTCCTTCATAGGGCCAAAGCTACTTTGATAAATCTTTGATGATGGGTAACAGTGCTCCTAAGCCATTCTAAAACTTTTGTAAGTAGCCAGCTTCTCAGTGAGTATTTGAATAGTTAAATTACTTTACATAATGGTAATATTGCATCTTACATAGAGACATTATTAAAGTAGTTATATTGTATATAGAGAGAGTGGGGCATATTTATCAGGGCCTCTGCACTAGCACTTGCGATTATTTTGTCCTTTCTGCCACCAGTGGGTGCGAGGGGGGAGGGGGGGCACGGCCGGCCAAGCGCACAGCCGGGAGTGGGCTGGTGCAGGACGTTACTGTACCCGGGTCTGTGCACTCGCTGCTGCTGGTGACTTTTCACATGTGAAAAGTCGCCAGCTGAGTTTATTTCTATGCCAGGCAGGGCTCGGGGTAGGATAAACGCTGTACAGCACCTTGCCCGGTACATTAAGAAGCCTTTTGCCGCATCGCGCTGCAAAAATATAGTCCTCTCAGTGCTCTCTACACTTTATTGATCAAACAATGCAAATAAATGAGCAAAATGTAATTTTTTTTCATATAACACTCACGAAAATGACTGACTTTAGCAATGGGGTTCCATGTTTTCTATGTAGCCCCTTGCTATTTTGCAAATAAGTAGCTTCATACAATTCTGCAGAGTGCTAGTTTGATTTATACTGATGCTATTCCCCAGAACTAATATAGTGTAAGAAGAAATTATATTTATATGCTCCAATTTATTTTGTACTGTAAATTTTGTTTCTGATTGACTAAGGTAAACTATTTACAGGTTTCATGAGCTTTTAGATAGCAATGAATCATACCATTCCAATATCAGCAAATGTTAATAATGTTACAAAGCAAATCAGAATTGTATGTTCTGTTCTTCCGATTGTGGTCATGCTGAATAGACCTCATGTACAGTGCTCTGACCAGTGGACATAGTCATCATGTGTCATCATTATCTCTATTATCTATATTATTAAAATATTTGTGTGAGTATGGTGTATAGTTATATTTCCGTATAAGTCATATTTTGGTATTTAAAGCAAACCTGTCACCGGGAATGTCACTTTTAGCTGGTGACAGGTTTTAAAAGCCCATGCTATTCTGATTGTAAGCATAGTTACATTTTTATTAAATATATCCAGCTATATTTGAATACATAGGGGTAGGATAATAGTATTTTTGTGTGTATTTGAGTAAAGTGATGTACTTCCTGCTAATTTTACATAAGTGATATTGTTGTACATAGAGACAGTAGGCAATATTAAAGCCGCTTTCTTGCATGTATTGTTGCAGTATTATATCAGACCTCATGCACATAAATGTATGCTACAGGCCGGGCAAGCATACAGTCGGGTGAAGGAGGAAGGAGTGCTCCTTACCCTCTCCATAGAAAACCGATTGGCTGTGTCTTAAAAACAGCAACATATAGGAAATGTCTTGTATTATGCAGTGCAGCTGACTGGCCTGGTCACCACACTATGACCGGGTGCCATAGACCTCCATTTTGTTGGTCGTGTGCATGGGGCCTTCATAATATTGCAGGAGTTTGATTATTGTATGTAAGAGGCAGTGCTTTAGAAAGATTGTCAGCTGAGATTATAGCTTGGCTTGTGCTTTTTAATATTTGATATCTAGTTGATATTTTGAGTCATTATGTGAAGTCACAGGGGTGCAGGGATGTTCTGGGGTAATGTAAATATTGCGCCTGTCAGGTTTGGCCTGGCCATTTGCATTCAGCCAGCTCCTAGCTGGAGTTACACTCTAGCACGCTACTGCATGCCTGCCAGGATTAGATTGCACTATAAATTGTTCTGGAAAGCACTTAGCCTGTGTAGTCATTATCATCATTGTCTCTATTAGAAAGTTAATCTGCATACATCAGAATACACTGCATGTTTGTACAATAAAATCTTCAATTTTTTCAATTAAGCTATATTTTAAGCATGTAATTGTCCTAGTACTGTGGGTAATAAAAATGCAAAATTTGGTGAACAAATTAAAGGGCCTGTTTCAGTTGACTGAAGTACAAACTTTGCTCATTTTCTTTTCAAATACAAACTTTGGTATAAGTGATAGATGTGGGCTGTCATTTGTCCGTAATGGAAAACTCCTCACTAACTGACATAACAATTTACACTTGCATTGTTTTTAATTTACTATTATTGATAAGTAATATTTTCTGTTACTATCTCCTGGCAGGTCAGCAGCATAATAATAGTGGTAGCAGCCATAAGTTTGGAGGATGTGCATTACATTGTACAGCCTTATATGTATACAGGAAGTGCCCAGGTTGCATACAAGATTCTGTAGGTTTGTTCTTAAGTTGAATTTGTATGTAAGTCGGAACTGTATATTTTATGATTGTAACCCGAGCCAAAATTGTTTTGGTCTCTGTGACAATTGGATTTTGAAAATGTTGGGTTGTCACAAGAACCAGGTTTAACATTAAAGCTTCATTACAGACACATCTGATAAATGTTACAGCTGTTTTTTGTAGCCTAAGGCAAAAGTACAGTAAATTATCAACATCCAGAGTTCCGTTTGTAACTAGGTGTTGTCTGTAAGTCGGGTGTCCTTAAGTAAAGGACCGCCTGTATAACAAATCTTCCGTAGGGCACAGCTGAGCTCAGATGAGAAATTGTAGGGAGGCAAAGTGGATAACAGGACTAGGAATGTCTCATCTCTTCTTCTTTAGAGGATTTCTAAATACCCCACTGGCCTTACTGACCAACCCATTGCCATTTCTCTCTGTAGACAATAATCAAATGGCCAAATCACCCACCAAACACATCTTTATAACAACACAATTACTAGTAATACTAAATGGTAAATGTGCGCCTTTAAAGTTACATTAAAAATGAAAGTGATGAAAACTTCAGTTCTTGTTATTTGGTCATCCTTTTCATGTGGTAAAATGAGATGATCGCTCTCAGATGACTTTGAAATAATATGGTATTATTAATAGAAATTCATTCCTGGCTTTGAACTGCTGTTACCATATTTTGAACATAAGAATTATTTTCATCTACTTGATTGCAATTATTCTCAATACAATTTTTGTCAAAATCTTTTAGCGAGTACTTGATAAAATGCTTCCCTGTGTCTGCCCTAATTAAGATGCGTGAACAAAATGCTTTGCTTGATTATTTGTCAAAATGTATTTGATGACAGGCCTGCCGAACCTTCGAAGGGTTGTCCAGTCAAGTGTATAAGTGATATCAGACAGCAGTTTGGCTCATTACTATATGACATAACGTCTCTGCCAGATGTCTAATACTGTTCTGCCAAACCCCTCTGACAGGGGTAATGCAGAGAGGAAACCTGTACAGGGAGAATGGTGGAGACCTCACTGGCTCGCTGTCACATACTCTCCCTACTGTATCACCTCCTCTGAATCCAAGGGCCTCAGTATTGATATCACTGGATGCAATACTGGTGGTCTATAGAAAGTCTTTTCACCTTTGCTTTAGTATTAGTTACTGCACATGCACCCATTCTCTGCATGGATACTTGATTAATAACCTGATATTCTTTGACAGCTTTTGTCCTGCAACTAGAAATTCCAATTTGTTCCATGTGTCCAAATTGCAAATAGTATAACAGAATGAGCTACACTTTCCACCCAACTCCGACCACCTAGGCATGGCAGCTTCAAGGCTATTTTCAATGCAGCCGTGAACAGTAGAGAAGAAAATACGCCTTGAAGTGAAAAATGTTCTCCAACAATCTAGAAGCTGGATAAAACAGAAAATAGCAGATAAATGATACTAATTATCAAAACACAATAAAGAACTCAAAAATTAACTGGAAACAGCCAATAAACACATGAATATGTCAAGATAATTTACATCTTCTATGATCCTTGAAAAAGTAACACCTAATCAGATGACGATACATAAACTATATTTTTATAGATAGAGAATTCAGAATAATATATCAGAGGACAAGAGGTGCACCAAGGGATCTTCATTCAAACAAAGCAAAAGCAGAATTTATATGAGTTTTATTCAGCAGGGAAAGCCCAAGGCAATTCTTTCCAGGATGTCATGAAACTTCCATTTTCATAAGGAGTTACATACTATTAGTTTTATTTATAGTGACTGATAAGATTTCATTTCTTGCTCAAAAATTCTAGAGGAAAATAAACACCTTTATCATCTGAGATTAAATAAAAATAGTCCAAGGATTTTTGACCACTGTTGTTGTACAAGCATGGAGACTTTCGGGTGAAATTATCCAGTAGAGCAGTTATCATTCAACCCATAAAAGAATAAGAAGTGTCACTGAGAACTAGCCAGTAATGATCAAATAATAATCAAAGTTTAAAAGTTATTAAAAACATGAAAGTGCACCCAGTTACAGAATACTGTAGCATTGCAGCATATGTATGTATGTATGTATGTATGTGTGAACAGAGCCGAGTGGTTAAAGGACCAGATGTAAACTTTTGTTCAACGTTTAGCTGAACTCTGTGAACCCCAAACCTGAACAGGACAGCTCATCACTAATATTAAGATGATAAAGAATGATTAGTGGTATGAATAATAATTGATAATAGTTCTTCTCTGCTTTCTAGATACGTAAAGTGACGCCTCCATCTTTTACCTCATCAGCCAGAGATTCCAGTCCATAAAATGGCTGAAGATGGAGGGTCATTTTATCTGCATGAAAAATCGTCAGTTAGAGATCACATGACCCTCCATCTGCAGCCATTTTATGTACAGGACTGTCTGGCTGACGAAATAAAAGACAGGAGGCTTCACTTTACATATCAAGAAAGCAGAGAAAAACTGTTAATACATGTATATTGGTAAATTATCTGATATCCTTGCCGCCCCCCCCTCCCAAATTTACACACACATTACAAAAAACATGAGGTAAAGTGGCCAACCCCTTCAGTTATCACCAATCTGTGGCTATCAAACAATTGCTAATAGAAGTCTTTGCTTCTTACTCAGGAAAGTAAAGTAACAGAAAACCAACGTGACTTGAGATTACTTCTACAGGTGAGTGAGATAACAGAATCAGCCAGCATGCTGGGAAGATCAATACACATTTATCAATAAGTACATTAGCCTTATGGATTCAAGTCCATCTTGCATATCTCCAATTAGATAAACTTCAAGAGATTTGTTCTTTGTGTTACACTAAGTATCTCCTGAAGAATCAATCCCAACTTCTACAAGTTTTCTTATAAAAAATGCTCATGAACTCCACTGCTGTGACTGTATCCGTATCATAAGTTACGATGTCTACTCTCAATAAGAGTGTCAGTTGCCTAGCAACATCTTCACTTCCTGTTTCAGTGACCCCTATTTAAATCCAGGGAGAAAACCCATATCATCCAGCATACTTCAGAAAATGTCACCCTTAATCGAAATCCATCCACAGCAAATAACAAATACAGTCTTGTGCTATGTGCTACAAACTGGATAATCTTTTCCTCAGCAGTGGGATTTTGTACAAAGAATATGTCTACAATATACCCTCATTGCTTCAGACATTACCAAGACCAATGACCAAGAGCAGTATAATAACTGCAGTATTAATAAGGGGCAATATATAACATACTGTACATGCTCCAAGCAAAGGTGAAGTCAGCACAGCGATATCGGTAGCCTCTCAACAATACTAATATAAGCTTGTAGCATCCTAATATGTTCTTCAGACTAAGAACATTTTAACTGACCAAGTGCTACCATTAGGAGCCACTTCTGATATCGTACTGCCCAGAAGGATTTGCTGTTCTCTCATCCTGGAAAATATCTAGCTGCAGAAAGCAGAACGGCAAGTATAACAAGTGCAGAAATAGTTTTGCAGGCTGGAAAAAGATTTCACAGCGGGAAATAAAACTGGTTTTCTCGATAGCCGACGTTCAGAGCTGGAAATGGATTTGATAAACAGATTGAGTATCTCAATGTTAAGTTCTAAATAGATAGGTCGGAATCAATCTATTGGCTCCCCCTGCAATCATTCCTAGTAATGGAGCTGACGTTCTCCTACTGATGAATGCCACTGGAGCTGTCTTTGTTCCCTGAAAGCTTTCGCTACAGACACTGCACAATTTTATTTAGGGCTGTTTCACTACCCCATCCCCCTATTCTCTGTGGTTACAGTCTGCGTTTATACACCAACATTTCACTGTCTCCGCTAGAGAGCAGATATGACATTTCACAATTTCACTTGGTGGCGAAAGTCTCTACACTGTGATAACATCAGTTAATAGCATCAGACAGAGATAAAGAGTGAAAATGAGAAAGTTGTTCCTTTTAATTTGTAGAATAATAAATAATTAAACCAATTATAAATTAAATTATCAATACTGTTTTCCTTGGAAAGGTGCAAGAAGACGGTAGGAAGACAAAAGTCAACACTCACTAGTAATAAATATGCAAAAAAGATGGTTCTCTCTGCAGTGCCATGTACAGGTTAGTCAAAGCATTGCCTTTAGCAGAGTTTTCAAGGGATTATTGATCCACTTCTACCCAGTCTATATTTTCTATTAGGACACATATGGGCTTATTTACTAAGGGTCCGCGGACTCACTTTTGTCGGATTTTCCGAGGTTTGGCACTGCTGTGAAAGGTATTTAATAGGGGATTGTGTCGCACGCGATTTGATTGCGACACAGCTGCGCTGGCTTTCATGTGACAGAAATCGGGGGGGGCAGTCCATTGGACAATCCAACTGATTCGGACAGAGCACAGGATTTAACTTTCAAATTGTGTGGCAAGACCAAGCACTTACATGCACCAGGAAGAAGAAGATGAACTCTGTCGGACCTGAATGGGGAAGCGACACATGCAGGATATTGGGTGCACAATCTTAGTGAATCGCGGCATGAATTAGCGTTGGACAATGCACTTTCGGTGAACTCCTCTGGACGGGTAAGTAAATGTGCCCCATAGATACAATTGAAAGGAAACCTTCCTAATAATCCTCTGTTAGTGAGAGGAAAGATGTGCTACATAGCTTCTGGACTGGCATTCAATAATAGTCTCTTCTTTAAACCAACACTTTACAGTTCTTGCACCTTTAATGAGATCTATCATCATATCCCCAAGTCACATATTGTCAAGGTTCTGGATCAATGGACCCCCTGGACCATGGCGGGAGATGGTACTAGCCGACACCTGGGACCGGAATCTAAGTGGCACCTGGTCTTCACCAGAGCCTGCCGCAAAGCGGGATGGTCTTGTTGCAGTGGGGTGCCATCAGATCGATCCACAGGTGCAACTAGCCCGCGGTTGCAGCCGACGTTGCGGTACAGAATCGGAATCCAGGCTCAAGGTCAGAAACAGGCACAAAGTCAAGGCAGGCGGCAAAGATGCAGAGGTTGGGTCCAAGGTCGCAAAAGGGAAACAGGCAAGGCAGGCAGGACAACAGGTACAGGAACACAAGGGAAGCTTTCTCTTAGGCAATAGTGCTCAAAGATCCGTCTGGGAACAGCCCGGCCTTTAAGGAAACCCCCAAGTGCCACCACCAATCAGCAATGCGCTGGCCCTTTAAATCCTAGAGTGCTGGTGCGCGCGCCCTAGGGAGCAGGGGCGGGCATGCGGACCAGATTGGATGGAAGCAGGAGCGGGAGAGGTAAGTCTTATGTCAGGGGCAGGGGTGTGCCTGCGATCCGAGACATAGATTGTGGGGGCACCCGTGACACATATAGAGCAGCTTTCAAATCTTCACAGCTTTCTAGAGCTGCATCTTAAATTTTAGAAGTGTTTAGAAGCATAGGATACAATAGGTTGAGGGACGTAATTTGATTGGGTGCAAAGGGTGTGGTCGTAATCGGGCCCGAGAGGCCTAGGGGGCCCATAAGGTGTACTTTTCTTATGAGAAGGCTAGTACTATAAACAATACATTAAAATTGGGGGCCTGGTAGCAAAGAGTTACACCACTGAATAGTGGTATTACTCATTAAAGATGCAGGCAATTTGGGCCATAAACAGGCTTTCTACTTCTGCAGAAGCCCTAGTACCAGCATGCTGAGGGGTGAATAGAGAGCTAGTTGTCTGTTTGTCTGCTTGTATCTTTCTCTGCTTTCTCCTCCTGCTGGTCTGCAAACCTTAGTCTCTGTACGGTATCTTACCTGGGTGTGCAAAACCTGAGCAGATGGTGTGCTGGGGTTATATAGCATGCACCTTATTAATGCCAGCTGTGATCATGCTATACGTGTTTGCGTTCTTTATGATTTAGTTACTTGTGTAGATTGTAAGTTCCTCTTTATTTCAAAAGTAGACAGACTCTATTGTGATGTATAATACGTTGTTTATTTGTTTTGAAAGTTGGATCCTAAGGGTGAATCCCTTTAAGACTCTAGGATCTTGGGAATAGTTGGATATATAATGACACCTTTGTGTCTGAGTGTCTGAGCAGACCATAGGGGAGGTGCTTGTTCAAAGGTAACCACAAATGGACCTCTGAATTTTCAGCATATTTTTTTTTATATATATTTTGTTTATCACCGTCACCATGAGCTCTCTATGCTCCTGCTCCCAACAGGCCATCATTTTCCCACACATAATCTCTGGGCCCATCCCTGGCCTCAACTGTGACGTATTTTATCCCAAAGCTGAACTAAAGCAGATGTGTGCTTTAACCCTACAAATAAAAGGCGCATATGGATGAAGAGAGGAAGAGCTGGAGTGTAGTGATAACTTCTCATTGGATCCTTTGCCCCTAGCATAGCATAGGGGAGGAAGAAACATAGCGCAGGCTTCAAGTGTACTTGACCATAAGATGATTAAAGCCAAGAATAAGGTTCACCTTATATTGGTCTTAAGCTGAGGCATATAGGGCGGTAAGAAGGGCAGCCCAGGTGTCCAGAGAGGAGAGACGCCAGGGTCCAGAATTTAGGGCCCAAAAGTGCACAAAATGTTTGGAAAGCAGGTGCTACTTCTGAAAGAAAAAACGCATTTCAGATGTGTACAGAAGCCTTCAGCAGGTTAGAACAACTTACAAACAACAGCATTGATAAAACATTGCTGCCCATAAAATGGCTGCAGATAGAGGGTCATGTGATCTCTGTAAGTGAACAATCACCCTGCCAGGACTTTATGACATTATTCATGAATAAAAGATCAAGGTCATTGCAGGGTAGTTGTTCATAGACAGATTACATGACCCTCCATTTGCACACATTTTGTGTACAGAAATCTCTGGCTGATGAGGTAAAGGACAAGAGGCTTCGATTTCCATATCAAGAAACTGGTACAGAACTATTAATAGACGTATATTGGTAAATTACCTGATATCCTGCCCCTCACACCTTCACAAATTACAAAAAACATGATGTTACGTGGCCAACTGCTATAATGTGGTTATAAAGCAGATTAGTTTTATTTTTAGGGGGTGTCAATAAGAAAAAAATGAAGGGACAGTTTCTTTCTTTTTCAGAGTGTATTCTGTACATGAAAACCTGTCACGATTAAAGATCATTTACAGCGAATTATATACGTGGCAGCCATCGAGCTATTAATCAAGTCTAACATGTAAGGAGTCGCTGGAGCAATATCTGGTGGATGTTGATCTGTCTCCTAGTATTTCTACGCGTCTTGTGAAAAATGATATTTTTCTAACAATGATTGATCTTGCCTCGTTCAGGCCCATGCAGGTCTGGTGTTCGTTCACATTCAGGTGGGGTTGACGCATCTCTGTTTGCTCAGTAGAGGGCACTCTACACCTATATTTTTTCCATTCGTCCTCTGCTTATTCCCATTCTCCTGTTTCATTGCCATAGATCCACAAAAATAAATCATGTGAGGTATGATTTTGTACTTGGTATGCTGTAAAGACACCATGACTGACATTGCAATTATAGGTTTTTGCATTGTTTATACCCCTCCGAAAGCATATCTGAGTGCTATAGAACACAGGCTCTGGAGATCTCCGAGAGGTTTCATTACAATACATAATTGTATTCCTCTTTTCAGGCCTAAAGGAGTGTTTATGTGTTTCACACATTTTAACACAATGCACTTTATTCATGATTAAATAACTAATAGAAAAATCATGATTTGGCATTTCAACCCCCCGATAGCAAATGGCAAGATGGAGTTTTGGCAAGAGGCTAGAAGAGGGAACGGGCAGGACCTCCATTGTTCAGGACTCATTGAAAATCATAAAGCAATAGAATAGATGTAGTCAAGGACATACATACACACACCATACAAGTGGCTGAGTAGACATCTAAAAACAATAGAACTGTTGCAATACTCCTGTCATTGTAAGTAATGCAAACAGTTTTTGCTTTTGAACTGTTGATCTTGCCCTTATATTACATATATATCTACATAAAAAATGTATTATCTGTGAGGTCACATGTATAGTTTTCATGTCAGAAAGAAGTATGAAGTGATGTCCCAACAGTCCACTGTTTTGGTTATTCCATTTTTTATCTAAGGGTTTTTGGAATAGGGGCTCCCTCTGAAACTACCACATTTGCCCCAGCAGTGACCTTACAATGCAGCTGAGAGACCCTTTTATTGTAGTAACTTATCTGAACAGCAATTTCAAGCTAAATGTAAGGACGCTAAATGCTTCAATGCCCAACTAACAACCCTTTATCAGTTTATGACAATGGCTGCTATCTGGAGTAAAGGTAACATCGGCACTTAGGAACCATTAGTTATAAGATTGGAAAAACACAACTACATATATTCTGAAGCATTATCTGTGTGCTCTGTGTCTGGAATTAGAAACACCTCCACATTTAGGGGTACGTCTTTGACAAAAAATGTTATTGAGCTCCTAAAAAGGAAGAAATCTTTATCCCTAATTATGTAACCTACAACCTTCAAGAACTGATAGTTTGGTAAAAACTTCACATGTGATACAAATAACTTTAAAATTAGATTCATTAATTGACACAAATACACCTACGAGGAGTTGCTGGAATCACATAAAACAAGTGATAACATACTAGAGCGATAGGATAAGTTTGTTGGGGACAACTGTACAATTAAAAGGAGGCTCTAGTACAGTGGTGGCTAACCTATGGCACTGGTGCCAGAGGTGGCACTCAGAGCCCTTTCTGTGGGCACTCAGGCCATCACCACAATGGATTATCATTGTAGCTCCTGCTCCGGCCTTGACTATTCTTCCTGTTTTTGGGACCCATGAGCAAAGCTACAATGATGATCCAACTTTTTTTCTATTTTCTGCTTTATTGGTGTACTCAGGGTGCTGGTTTCAATTAAAGCTGTGACAGAGAAGGGAGTATAAATCACAAATGAAATTTCTGTGTTGGCACTTGGCGATAAATTAGTGGGTCTTGGTTGTAGTTTGGGCACTCGGTCTCTAAAAGGTTTGCCATCACTGCTCTAGTACAATGTTGGATCATCTCGGGATAAAGAAGGGATATGGTTACTGGCATTGAAGCATAAGGTTTATGTATAGTAGCTGGAAGGAAATTCACTCAAATATGTTGCAGCCAAGTCTATGGATCATAGGGTGACTAAGCTGGCACCCCAGCTTGCTCCATAAATGCCTGATTGGATATAAATCTGGTTACTGGGGAAAACAAGGAAGTGTTGCAATCTGATGGAGACATTTCTTGGAAACTACAGCTGTTTGTGAATGAACATGAGGGTGAGGTCACATGTTGCGTTTTGGTTTGTTTTCATTGCGTTTTGAAACATTACAACAGCTGAGGAGAGATGATTTGCCTAATTACATTACTGTTAACATTTGTGTTTACAAAATACAATGTTGACATAATGTTAACACATGCGTTAGTAACAGTAATGTAATTAGGCAAATCCCCTCTCCTCAATGAAAACGCAACCAAAATGCAACTTATACTTCTAAATGCCAGTTGAAAGCCGTGCCATAAGAGGCAACACATGTACCTACAGGATGCTCTGCACACAAGCACATATATTGAGCTGCTCGCTCCCCTGGTATCACTAATAGTGGTTGGAGCAGTGGAAAAAGGATGACTGCATCCCAGAGCTGCATTTTTAAAGAAAAGTATCAAGGTCCAAACAGAATTTGGACTCATCACTTCTATGGTTCCAGACTGTAGATAGATGTCAAAAGAAGGGCATGTGATGGTACTGTGACACCAAATTATCCCACAACATTTGGCCATTTTTCAGAAAAGTCTCATCAATTGCAAAGAGTTGCAAGTCCATGTGCAACACCACATTTGTCAAGATTTATCAATCTGTGCACCCATTGCCGCCCTATGGGGGACATATGTACAGCCGCAAAATTTGCGCCTGTATATACGTTTCCTACGGTCGTGTGAATGCAGCCTAAGTTTCCCCACCCTGATGGTGTTTCAGAGGGTCCTTCATGTTCTAGAGACATGAGAAGATGACGTAGCAAGGTAAATCAGAAGTTACTTTACTGAAGCAGTGATGACAGAAATCGTCCATACAATAAAAAGGCATTTACCTTAGATTACGTGGCTGGCTGGCTGGCTGACCTGGATTAAGGTGGAGGTGGTTTTGTTGCTTTTTCCTTGACTTAGTCTTCTTCTTGAAGCTGGCTTGAATGAATCTCACTCTCCTGCATTATTCTTCTAGCTGTATTTACAACATTCTATCCACAATTCAAAATATGTTGGGGAATTCTGTTCATATATACAAATAACTGTTCATTATACAAACAATAATATTTATTTGGTGAAATGGGACAACCCCTTTAAATCTGGTTGACTTTATATATCTTATGCAGATTCTCCCCTTTCCAAACTTCATTGAAGGGTACCCCTTCCTTCCAACCCTGAGTGCAGTGCATAACATTAATAAACAGCCCCTAGGGGTCAGTATTAAATCCTAGGGTAAAATAACATTATAATTACAAACATATATTAACAGTAAATAGTAAATTAGATATGCTCTCTGGCTCATTGCACAGTCTTATGGGGTCATAGTTTGCACTCGCTTCTTCTGCAACCACAATGACAATTATTAAATGCATTATTGTAATTCTGCATTGTGATCTTCATGTAATACAACCAAAGCCAGAATTTAGAACTCGCTTAACTATTAAGAGTGGACATCTGAGGTTGCTCTGGCAATATCCTTTAATTGCCCTTTAAAATCACATTAACGGCAGATATAGGAGGCCACTAGTAACTGCTATTTTTTTTATTCTTTTCTAATCTAAAGAATTTCATTGCACAGACAGGAGCAAAATTACATTTGCTGTTTGTGAAAACAGTTTAGGAATTTGTAAGCAGTTTGTGTAATAACTTTACCCAATTAAGTACACTATTACACCCCCCGCTCACACACACCCCCTGCCACCTTCAGCTCTTAGTACGTGCGCCTTTAATAGAATATTTCATGAATATTCAAAGATTGTATTAAAAGTGGCTAAACTGCAGCCATTATCTCTCTGTTATAGATCAAGTCCCCACTGAGGCTACAGCACAAGTTCAGGACAAAATGAGAGGACGTCTGAGAAGGTCCTTTGAGGCATAAAATACTAGAAAAACAACAAACAAGAAATGCAATGTCTCATATTAGTATCTTAATATGTTACATACAGTATGACTTCCTGTTAACTAAAATGGCCCCTTAACAATATGCTAATCATATAACGTTCTTTAAAGTGACTCATGGATCAGCAGTATTCTGTCAATGATCCCTACAGCAAGTGTTCCGTTTTCCCACAACACACAATGCAGGAGAAATAGAGCATTTCTCAATGTTTATTATTAAAATCACATGGTTGTCACTGTTTGAGACTGTTAAGCTTACAGAGGGTCTGGAAAGTATTCAGACTAGAGATGGGCGAATCGATTCTAACGATTCGAAGTTCGTTTAGTATTTCAGGAAAACTTCGGCACGCAGTTTACGGTGATTCGTCTGAATGAGTTTCAAATCCCCCTCCTTTATTAGCAAAATGGCCGCAAACACAACATGTTACATGGGGAAGAGAACTCCAGGAAGAAGAAAGGAACATGGCGGTACTGTTCCTCACTGTATGGGGGTAGTGTTCCTCACTGTATGAGGGTAGTGTCCCTCACTGTATGGAGGTAGTGTTCCTCACTGTATGGGGGTAGTGTTCCTCACTGTATGGGGGTAGTGTCCCTCACTGTATGGCGGTAGTGTTCCTCACTGTATGGGATGTGGTAGGTTTCCTCACTGGAGGGTGTAGTGTTCCTCATGTATGGCTGTATTCTTCACTGTATAGATTAGTGTCCCTCACTGTATGGGGGGTAGTGTTCTGTACACTTATGGGTAGTGTCCCTCACTGTATGGGGGGTATTGACCTCACTGTATGGTGACGTAGTGTTCCTCACTGTGTGGCGGTAGTGTTCCTCACGTATGGCTGTATCTTCACTGTATGGAGGTAGTGTTCCCTCATTGTATGGGGTAGTGTTCCCTCACTGTATGGGGTATTGTCCTCACTGTATGGGGTATGTCCTCACTGTATGGGGTAGTGACCCACTTATGGCGTAGTGTCCCACTGTCTGCGGTAGTTTATCACTGTATGGCTTGTTCTCCACACTGTATGGCCATGTTAGTGTTCATCATGTATGGCGTAGTGTTCCTCAGTGACCTCAGTAGGTTTTCTTACTTTACGGGGGTGTGTCCCTCACTGTATGGGGGTAGTGTCCCTCACTGTTTGGGGGTAGCGAACCTCACTGATGCCGTTGTTCCTCACTTGTGGCGGTAGTGTCTCACTTTATGGCTGTATCTTCACTGTATAGCAGGGTGTTCCTCACTGTATGGCTGTATTCCACACTGTATGATGGTAGTGTCATCACTGTATGGCTTATTCCACACTTTATGATGTAGTGGTCATCACTGTATGGCGGTAGTGTTCCTCAGTGAATGGCGTAGTGTTCCTTACTTATGGGGGGTAATGTCCCTCACTGTATGGGGTAGTGTCCCTCACGTATGGCGGTATTGTCCCTCACTGTATGGGGGTAGTGGTTCCTACTGCATGGCCAGTGTTCCCACTGTATGAGCTTATTATCACTGTATGGAGGTAGTGTTCCCCACTGTATGGCTGTATTTCTCATTGTATGGCGGTAGTCTCCTCACTGATGGAGTAGTAGTTCCACACTGTATGGGGGTAGTGTCCCTCACTGTATGGTGGTATTGCCCTCCTGTATGGGGTAGTGTCCCTCATGTATAGCAGTAGTGTTCCTCACTTGTAGGGCTGTATTCTTCACTGTAGGTGAGGTAGTGTTCCTCCACTGTATGGCTGTATTCCACACTGTATAGGGGAGTGTCCCTCCTGTATGGCTGTATTCTTCACTGCATGCGTAGGGCCCTCACTGTATGGCTGTATTACTCACTGTATGGCTGTATTCTTTCAACCCTAGGTTCGCTGATCGATCCTATCATATACTGCCATACTACAGTATGGCAGTATATGGGGATTTCCCTAATTTATTACAAGGTGCTGATCGCACATTGTAATGAAGGTTAAATCAAGGCAGCCTTAGGGTCTTGGAAGACCTGAGGCTGTCATGGCGACGGATTGCAGCTACCCGATGATGTCAGGGAACAACGATCCTCGGCAAGATGGCGCCGCCATCTATTAACCCTGCGGGTTAGCCCTATGATCGGGCTAGCACCGACCTCAGTGTTACGTGTAGCGCTTTGCTCAATATGCATAAGACTTACCAGCTATGGAGAGGGCTCATCTCATCCTCCATGCACCGGCATGTGATCACCGTTGCCATGATTCTTAGGATACAATTTGGTTTGAAATAAATTGTTCTCAGAAATTTTGGCGAAATGGGTTGAATTGAATTTACATAAATTCGTCCATCTCTAATTCAGACCCTTCACATTTATTGCAGCCAATGGTAAATATACAAGTTTTTTTTTTTTTGCTCATTAATGTACTTACAGACACGACAGCCAGTTGCATTGTGAAAAGAATTGCCATGAATGTTTCCTAGAAGGAACTTGTCTTACTGCATCATAGTAATCTATTTTACCCAGATAAGTATTTCACCAGCAAAATGAGCTATAGCAATGAGAGAGCAGTAATGTATGAACTTATAAGAAACCTACCAGCATAAAAATCAAGCATAAAAAACCAGGGACACTTACTCTAGCTCCAGATAAAATGGGGACATTTACTTACAGGTCCTGCGAGTCCACGAAAGTGCTTGTCCAACGCTAATGCACTTGACACGATTCACTAAAATCGCCGTACCTGATTATTCTGCATGTGTACCTCCCTGTTTCAGGTCTGACGGAGGTTAACTTCTTCTTCATAGGGTATGTAAGTGCATTGTCTTGCCGACACAATTGAATCCGTAATCCCATGGTGTTGAGCACTGTCTGTTACATGTTTTCAAACTGCCTTCGATCTGTTCGCCCTACCCGTTCTTCCCTGATGCAATTCACTGCAGCACAGAAGAAAGTACAGGGGGGGGAAGTGACTTCTGTACATCGCAACCAAGCCTGTGAATCTGGCATCCTGGGGGGGCAATGTAGGGACTGGCTCAGTAGCTCTTAGGCTTAAAATGTTGTAATTTTAAAAGATGATCTTAGAAGAAAGAGCCTTGATAACAAATATAAGAAGATTACACTGTCAAAGTGCCTGGATCTAGTCCCTGGTTTGTCATGCTTAATTTGACGGAAGATTTTCTTTAAGGGGTTTTGGTTGTGCAATCAAGGAAGGTATGGACGTGCTGCACATGTGGGGCTCGTACCAACCCCGTACGGCATTGTGCCCCATTGACATTATGTGGAAGTATTTAAGGCGTATATATGTCGGCCTTATAGTCACAATATGGCAGTGTGGACTCAGTTTTAATGCTGTTTTGTTCCTATCATCTAGTGATGGCAGTGTACGATTCCCCCCCCCCCGTTAGGACAGGGACTCTCTAAGCCGACCAATCATGCATCCTCTAGTGCTATGAGAGATGCTGTGGGTGTGAAATGTGCTTATAGATAGATTATCAGGGATCGGTTAATCTACACTTTGATTGAGCTTCTGGAACTTTGTACTAGTATCAGACACAATAGTGACCACATTATAACACCAATGCTTCCCGCTCTGCTTACTCCACCTAATCAATAATAACACAACAGTCAGACAATGGTTTTCTTTCCTGTTCTGGTATTATAAGAATCTGACCAATAGTCAGAAGTTACGGTATTATCCAGGTAACCAAAATTTGTGTGCCACAGGTGGGAATTATATCCTGAAATGCTGTCTTTATGTTAATTACGTGATAAGAGAATGTGTATTTTGTTATCCGGAAGTACATATAAGAAATTTGTCTTGTGGAAACTTATTTAAGTAGAAACCTGCTCCTTCTGCAATGGGATATAGAGAAACATATTTGCTACATATTTGCCTTTTTAGTTCCCCTTCACATTGCAGATACTTAATCTCCCCAGAAGTAAGGAATGCAGCTACAATACGTATTATTGTTTCCCCACTACCTTTTATATAAACATCCTATAGATAGATCCCAAAAGTTTGGTAAGTGCTATCGTAACTAAAGGAGTCATAAATTCCACAGCACAAGGAAAGTATATAAAGTTTAATGCCAGAATAAAAGTGTCCAGTCTTCTACTTCATACGGTGCTCACTTTAACTCTACAGGCAGCAACTTCCAAGTAATTCACATTTTACAGCTGTTAGATGGGCTGTATTTTGGCTAAAATGTTCTGAATTATCAGGCAGGCATTAGAAATACATTTCGTACGTGCAGTTGTTGTCATGCTTAGCGTCTTCTAGTTAGTAATATTTAAAATCAATTATGGAAAAAGTGGGTGTGTGTAATATCAATTACAGAGGGCAACTCCAAATCTTTCCGCCGCGTGGGCTTCACGTGTTGCGTTTTTCAATTTCTTTGCAGGAAATGATGACTTCTCTGCAGAGTCTCGGTGGTTGTGCATTAAATTATTGACATAACGATTATGAGCCGCATCCGCAGCGCGTATGTCTGTATTATCTAGAACAAGATGGAGAGGAAACATTGACCAATACGCAGCTATTTGTCAAATCAACCCACCCGCTAGCAATGGAGGGTTGACGCGCATAACTACGCCCCATACTATATATTGTGAATTTTTAACCATACCCTCCAAATTCTGAAATCATACACACCTTATACCATAATATGACTCAGCCTGATTACACTGTAACTGAGCAATGCATGTCCCGTAGGAGTAGTTATCCTCATGCAGTGCTAGAAGTACTAAAGTACAGCTACGATTTCACAGTGTCGCTCCCAACCAAGAGTACGGAGAACTAGTTCTTCATTTTTGCATATGTTTTCATGTACTGAGTTTGTCAAAATGCAGTCGACTCTTCAATATATCCTTAATTTGGAGTGGGGGGGAGGAGAAAAATTACGTGATAAAATTATCCTGCGCTATTATGGATTCCAACAACATTCCTCTTCTTTTCCTATTTTGGTTTGTTTATAAGGAGTTCTCATATCGGTATGCATATCTCGAACGCATACGGAGATTGTTCTAATAATTTGGGGCTTGTTATCATTCTTAATATCGGGAGCTACCTAGGCTACATTTGAATTGTATGACACTCTCATATTTATTGTACCTACATAAGATACTGACCTGTGTTAAGTGCCAGAAAGACTCAATGAAATTATAGGGAAATTTCCTTTTTGAATATTCTAACAAACGATTAATTTGTTGTGGTCATTTTTAGTCGTGCATGAGAATTACATTTTCTATTGTTTTCCTTTGTTTTACAAAACTAGTGAAGTGAAGTGAAAATAGAGCTAGTGTTAAATAATCAGATTCAATTTTCATGTTCCCTTAATATTAAAAGGTTTTCAAGTCATCAGAGATTTCCATGTTAATCAGATTTTTTCATCTCCGTTATCCTGATGTATGACAGTACGAATGATCAATTTATTTCATGCCATTAGGAGGACTTGTTCAGAGGCCGAGATAAAAAAAGAGCTAACAAGGTCTGGCAGTGCCCTTGAGACTACAAGCGCTGTTCTAACAATGCTTGCAGGTGAGCTTGTACACAATGTTAGATGATTCACCCTTAAGTTATACAAAGCAACAAAAACAAGGAAGCTTTATAAACTGCCAATTTCTACAGAACCAGCAGATATATCTGATCTGTAAGTATTTAGACTTTAGGGCTTCAACAAGTTTCTGGTTGGCTTCTCACATAGAAGTTACACGGAACGTCTAAGTAAATATGGCTTGTAGAACTGAAGGCTTTTTGATATAAGATGCACTGTGCTAGTATTTTGGACAACGAGGACCACTCAGACCTTTTCTTGCCTCTTGACTGGCCTTTACAAGAGCCGAACACACGGCATGTAGAATGATGGGGTAGGATAGGACACAATTAGGAAACAGTGTTCTGGGCTATATATTACATAACCTGCAGTAAGAAGGTCAATAATATAAGATCATGGGGGGCACAAAACCTGACACCCCATTATTATTGAGAGAAAGAAGGAAGGGTGTATGGCTGTAGATATGAGAGTGGTAAATGTAGCACATTAACCCCTTTCTGCACCTTGACGTGACTACATCATAGGATGTGGTCGTTCCCGCACTGAGTAGTATCACGTCATGGCGATCACCTGGGCTGGAAGCTGAGCCGTTGCGATAGCTCGGGATCAAGGAGAGTCGCGGTAGCGGGATCCCACAGTAAACAGCCGGATTGAAAACTACGGAGATCTGGCTGTTAACGACGTTGCCATGCAACCTAAGCCCGATAGGACCCAGGGTTGCTGACTCCGAGCCTGTTGGATATGCTAAGCATGATTAACCAGTGCTGATGTCAGCCTATGCAGAGTGCTAGGCTGATATGTAATATGCTGCAATACATTAGTATTGCAGTATATTACAATGAACAAGTGATCAAATGATCACTTGTTCATGTCCCACCCGGGAACAAATTAAAACAGTAACAAAGTTTTACAAAAAGTGCAATTAAAAAAAATTTATTAAAAGAATAGAAGTCCTTGGAAGATCCATCCATTGCAATAATCCAATTAAAACATAAAAAAAAAGGGAAACACCAAAAAAAACACAACATTTTGGGCAATTAAAACCTGTACAATAAAAGTAAAAATTGTCATGAACCCGTCCGGTGGCACGGCGTTAAAAAAAAAACACAAACACATTTGCAAAACTTATGCAATTTCACACCTGACCTCCTACAAAGCGCATACAAGTTAATAAAAAGTAACATTTACCCCGACATGATACCAAGAAAAAGTACAGATGTCTGCCAAAAAATAAGATACAAACAGCTTATGTAAACAAAAAATATAAATTTTGCCCATTGTTACATGGCGATACAAAACCAAGCAATTTCTCACCAACTGAATTCTATATTCCGCAATAAACCAGTTACCCATCAAAAGCCATATAATGGGGTATCGCCTTCTTATCATGAGACCCAAAGAATAATGATTAATACATTATTTTATATGGTAATGTGACGTCAGGCGAAAAATTGCTAACAACCATAAACAAGGGAATTAATTATTTTTAACCACCCAAGAACGCGTTAATAAAATCTGATTATTAGTTTGAGCCCCCCCATACAATGATTGTACCTGAAAGCGGCACTAGCCAAAAAAAAAAGTAATTCATCCATAGTCCAAATTACAAACATTTTAGAGCGTAAAATGTGACAGTGCAGAGATCGCTCCGCATGCGCCGCTTGCCTCTTAATGCGCGGCCATGCAACCCATACAGCGTCAAAAACCACATATGGGGCATCTATACTTGGGAGAAACTGGGTATCAAACTTGTGGAGTGTTTTTTTGTCAGTTATTTAATACTTGGTAACGGTTTTAATTTTTGGCAAATTAACATATGTCTCAAATTACAGTTTGTCACTTACCACCTCATATTGTTTTAACCATGTGAAGCCTCTCAAGGGTTCACCCCTTCTTAAAGTTGATTCTTACCATTGTGGGTTTAGTTGTGTAGTTCTAAGAATTGCATAAAATTATGTGGTTTTCTGCGTTAGGCTTTAAGTCAGTTTAAAGCTGAGCAGCTGCCAATGAATAAGGGTTTGGAGATTTCATAAAATGCGAAAGCTTGCACCCAAACTTTGACCCTCCTCACACCACCCTAGACAAGAGAGAGGATGCATTAAAACCCTATGCAGATAGAGAAGCAGGACATTCCGGAAATGTTAGCCTTATAAAGGTACTTGGGTGCTATGACTATCTGCCCGCAAAGCAGAATATTTTGAACTTTTGAAAAGTGACATAATTTTAAGAAAACTTTTTGCCAAATTTGCAATATTTTTTCTCATAATAAATTACAACAGATATCTCTCAAACTTTTTTTCATTACGTTGACAGTACAAGTGTGTGGGAAAACAATTCAAAAAATCCCCTGGTTAAGGAAAGCGTCTCACAAAGTTATTACTATTAACGACACATGGCAACTTTTAAACATAGGCTGGTCCTAAAGGTCTAAAATGGGGCTTAGACAACAAATGGGGTAACATCATTTTAACAATAACACCCTGCCCTGGTTGTGTATTCATGGAATAACATAGAAAAAAATTATGTTAGCCGTCATAAAAACCCGATACAGAGGAGCCTTTGTATCCACTACCACAACACAATGTTTCGACATAAGGCAATTCTGTAAATGCAATGAAGACTCCCACACAATGTAAATCCCGCGTTGGTGTGAGGGTCAAACAGAATCTCTTAGTGCCCAGGTGTTTGGAAATTTTTAACGGGGTATTCAGGAATATGAACGTCTGATACACACAACCCAGATGCTATAAATGAATGCATCTAACAAAATCAATCTCATAGTTACCAAAATGGAGCTTAAATAGTTTCCTTTTATGATCACAAAATTTAGGCCTCTCTAAAGTAGGTGAAGTTATAACAAGATGGCCACCACTGAAAATGACAAGTCCCTTACTCTTTAGTTCTCAGTTAACCCTCTCCATCTTATTTTCTGCTCCCCAGTGATGAGTCTCTTTGTCTTCCTCTATTACCCTAGAATGATGTCTAACAGCTATCATGGCAATCACCAAAACCATGGGCCATACTGATGCACTGCAACAACAAAACTACAGCCAAAACATAGTGATGATCACATAATTCTGCCCAGAGCAGATCAGGCATGTGATGTGGACATGTGACCAGGCCATCTTCTGTCCTGTTGTCTGCACGGAGGAAATTAACAGACTGTTGTGTGCAGCAACAATCTCACGCTAGTGAGGGACAGAGGTGCCCAGAATTGATGCACAGATCGGGGCTTGCCTGACTAGAAAAGATGTCTGTCCCTACTCCCAAACACCCTTTCTCTGACCTAATTATTCGTGGTGGTTAACACACTGTGCAGAAACCTTTAGATCAATCGTACAAAACACAGGTAGCACTGGAAGCTCCAAACACCCTTCTATCCTGACTCATGGATGGGAGTGAATGGATTAAGGGACGCATTGCTGTGTTAGGGCGTGAGTGATGATCCACCAATAGAACATTGATTGCATCCCCCATTTGCTAAACAAGTAAATACAGGCGGGTCCCAGACTTAAGAACACTCGACTTACATACGACCCCTAGTTACAAAAGGACTCTGGATATTGGTAATTATGAACTTAGCCTAGGCAAATAACAGCTATACCAGTTTCAAGGTGTCAGAAATGAAGCTTTGTGTTACTATGATTCTTATGACAACCCAAAATTTTGAAAAATCAATGGTCACAGAGACCAAAAAGTTATGCGCTGGGATTACAATGATAAATATACAGTTCCGAAGTACATAACAAACTAATTAAGAAACAAACCTACAGACCCCTATTTGTTATGAAACCCGGTGACGTGCCTGTATAAGCTAACGAAGACCGGTGAATCCGCTATGCCGAAAAATTGGTTATGTAATACAGATACATAATTCTGCAGGAAAATTTCTGTGACCCATTCTTAACAAGTACATGACATTATTTCAGCAATTAATGATTCTGAACCTTTGTCGCTTGTTCGAGATGACAACTGGCTGCTCTTTAAAAGGTTCCGAGGTTCCATGTGGAACCCACTGATATACCCAAAAACAGAGGATTAAAAAAGTTAGAACATTATTTGGAAATGAATATGTTGTGAAATAGTCGCCCCGGAGCCAGATATAATAGTACTTTGGAATATAAATAATTGGTACTTTTCTTTCCGTCTACCCAGCCACTGTTCGGCTATAAGTACTGTTTGCAATCATATGAAGAGAAAAAACACAAGGCCCTGTGGGAAAGAATGGGCAAAATACTGTTAACTCCATGGTATCTAAATATTCATAGAGGTATATGTTAAAACATTTAAAACAAGTGATCACTCACTAAACTTGTGTGTGAACTAAATGGACAATGAGAATCCCACAATCCTAATCCCCTTTAGTGACACAACTGCACACCCATGATACTATGTCTAATATACAACCTGACAGCCGATAAAAATGCTATATAAGTGTTGTAAAAGGTCAGTAATCAGGAAAGTTGCAAAAAGAAAGGCGCACATCAAATTACCAAAAAAGGCAATTCAGAATCGCGAGCGAACCTAACTCTATGTTCATGCCCCAACAGTATCTGGTATGGGGGAGGGAAAGCTGCCCCATCTCATTAAACCAACCCAACCATTAAACTGCAGCAATGGTAAGTTAGATTCAAACTTTAATAATGTATATGTATTTCATCATGTACACAAAATATAAACGTCTAAATATTAATGCAAACTAGCCACCAATCCCAGGACCCCGTAAAGAATTTAAAATAACTAAAATAAATAAGTGGCCTGGATCATGGAAGATTACATCTTATGTATTTATGTAGTGTCATATTTATAATGGTCATTATTCTTGTAGCACCAGACATGCATCATACAATTTTACTATTTCATGCGCTATTTTTTACTTATATCAGAAAAGATAATCGCACGACAGAGGGATGGACCAGGGACACAATACTCCTTTGCGGAAGTAGCAGACATAAACCTTGAATTTGTTCCGTGGGATCTACAAAAGTTTTGTCTCAGTATACAAGCACCAGGGTGATTTCTTCTGACAAAGAGTATATCAGATAGAAAAATGGTATCCTATAGATTGCCGTTAATGGTCATTGACTTAAAAGACGACGGAAACGAAGGTCCGCCAGTTCGTGGATGCAGTCAGTTACTGGAGATGTGCAGTATGTTAATGACTGCGTATTACACTATGGACAAGTCTCCGGGATTGAGATGATATGATAGCCACGGGAAAAAGGATGACAATGCATATTGTGTTCTGTATGGAGGGGACGCATACTATTTGTTTGAATGAACGGATTGGATGAATAGATACAGAGTGTTCATTCACTGTGCTTAATTACGTAAAGTCAAGAAGGAGAGGAGGAAGGGGAATGTACAAGTCTATCTAATACATTCTTGTTATCGATATTCAAAAAGTTAGGCTTTAGTTCAAGCACTCCCAGCTCGCACTGTTTGTCAATGTCCTCCAACCGAGTGCCATGATACCTTGTAATTTTCATGTATCTTCTTCTCCCAAGTCAGTGAATCATATTAAGCAAAAGCATGTGTTTTTTTAAGGGTTACCTGAAGTCCCTGAAGCGATATAAGTCAAAAGCTTACATCTACAGCATTCAAGAGTGGTCCAAGGCCATTCATGGATTCTTACATTCCAAGTATTTGGGGGTCCTTTACTCCGGCCGCATCGTGTTTTTCTGACGGTTTCCGAATATTCCGGTTTTCCCTGATTGCCCCAGTTTTGCGCCAAATGATTGGATTGGGCGCCATCGGCACCGGCATGCACGAAAAGAAATCGGGTCGTGGCCATCAGAAAACCCGCCGGATTTGGCCACACTCGCCGTTTTCCCCCACAAACATGTGTGTCGACACGCCTAATGCACCCAGCCTAGGTGGTGAACTCGCGGACCTCAGCAGGAATTCAGCACAGCATCGACACCTTGTGGAAATGGGAGCACTACCTTAGTGAATTGCCGGGAGACCGAATCAGCGTTGGATACCCAGCTGCTGGAAGCCGATGGACCGCGTAAGTAAATCTGTCCCTTCTGTGTTTTAATAGGCTGACTGAAAAGGTTTTTCTTTTTTTAAAAATTGTTATATGGAAGAATTTCATCAAACATAACAAGTAAGCTTTTGAAAGAGTGGAAAAACAGTTATCATTGCCCCTGTTGTGGTTTGCCCAATTTAAATTAGAACCTGTGTCCCGGGGGTACTTCTCTAGTTATCTTTTTGACCACCAAAAATGGGTCAAAGCCAAGAGCTGCTAAAGGAGTGTTTGAAGCGGCAGCCCCGACATCCTGGGAAGTATATGTAGTCTGAATAGAATCGAATACGTTTGGAAGAGGAATATGCACCGACTCCCAAGCATAATCTACTTGGGTTTCCATATAATTCAGCTTATCGATTATGTTATATCCTAAATTTTCTAAGAGCTCTCGTGGATTATACGTGCTGCCAGAAAGTAATGTGCTTCCCCATTGTACAAGTTTAACTTAGCCTCAATCCCTCTGGTACTGGGAACGAGAGGGGAAAGAAGAGTATCAGCACTAAGAGATATAGCAAAAGTCAAGCCATATAAATAATAAAGCACAATAAATGCTCACAAAATACAGGTTTGGCCCGATTAATAACGTTGCCAGCCACAAAAAGAAAAGGCCCTTTAGTTATAGGATTTTACGTTCTAATCCAAACACGCTCAGCGTTTTTAGCACTAGAGTCAATAGTCACATTTCTGCGGAATAGTTTATGCCATCATTTATGTTGAAAAGATATTAGATACAAGTCCAACTGAAGAAGCATCAAGCACTCGAATTTCATTATTTCTCCCCTTATCTACATGAAATTCTATTTGCTTGCAGTCCCCGTAGCATTGGTCTGGAGCTGCAGAAAACGAAATTGTATCACCCAAAGATCAATAGTATCTATGAGCAGACTTAAGAAAACTCACTTCAGTCAATTCCTGGAAAACTCCTCTCTAATGGCCAAAATATGTTACACCCCTGTGAAAGGCTCACCTTGACGTCATGGACAGATAGCAATCCCTCAGTTCGGAAACCATTTGCAAATAGGTATTTATGATCAGCTAAATAAGGCAGATGGTTATGAAGTGAAGTGATAGCAAAAATATAATAATAGAGCAGTAAACCCAACTATCAGGTCAGGGCAGGGGATGACACCTACCCTTAGGAAACGTCAATTCACCACATAAAACTCCACCCCCATATTTCCCAATGAAGTATTTATGCAAATTACCCACTACTATGTAGAGCGCCAATTTACTACTAATTGAGGTGCTTCCTTGTTACAAGGATTCGACGCTGCTTCTGCAATTCTGGGGAGTCCATGATGGCTTGCCCTAAAATTACAAGGGTGGAAGAGTGACCCCCTGACCCGACCCGGTAGTAAGTGGGGATAGAGTATAGATTATGTCATGATATTTGGAATTATGGTCCTTATCTAAACTATATTCTTTGTTTGCTTTTCCTCAAAACTCAAGAAAACCTCCCTCATGATTAGAATTAACCTTTATCCTGTCGAATGAATCTACCTGTCAGGTGTTAAAAAAGCTTCATTGATGTAAACAAGACTTGGTGGCCCTTGACTGCAATGAATTGCAGGTTATTGTCTGGTTCGACATTGAAGAACTTCAAACAATGAAAATTGACAATATTCTGTAATACTTCAACTTTTCCATTGTTCATTAACTATACCTTGGCCTCTGTATGGTAAACATGATGTCACTTGGCAGGGGATGGTGTGAGAGGGGGTTTGCTACTTTTTCTCGTAGTGTGAATGTTGTGAGGGAGTAGCAGTCAGATCTTGCCCTGCTAAGCAGTGAGACAACAAAAGTATGAGAACAAGTCAGATTTAAAAGTTATATAGGTTAAGTTTAATTTACTAATTCTGGGGGCAAGTAGGCCCAAACTACGACTTGTGTAGTGTTGGCCTCTATTGAAAATTTATATAAGATGCCTTACTTTGAATGACTCTGTATGTGATCATCTGTAGTATCATTTTTAATCATAACCTGTGACCCATGCTATTCATTATTTGTATTCTTTTGGCATCAGTGTGGGGTTCCTCTGTCCTGTCCATGGTTAAGTGGTGAGAGTACTATCCATCCAATAACCTTTATTTTATTTGATATTTCGCTGACCATCTGGAGCGCATGCTCTCTTCTCGATTGTTTCTTACCCTAAAGCCAGCGAATTCAGAGATCTATGATATCAATAATAAGAACACTGTAGGGGCCGATAGGAGGAAACAGTTAAAAATGGGTTTCCCCAAACAAAATCCGGCTAGGTGGATGCATCTTGGTTGGGGGCTGGTGGGGATCCATGGTAGGGACTTGCAAATCGAAAACAGGGACCCTTTAGCCGCCACCACTAGTTTCAGATTTTTAGCAGGGTTTAAAAGAACAGGAAGATAAAGGAGAATTACTAGAATCCTTGACAGTCAGGTCCTCATGTGCCTATCCCCAGTGTATAGGAGATCACTACCTTTTGGGAAATACCAAGAGAAACCCGTAATATGCTGGGTTGTTCTAAGAGGACAATAATCAATTTTCCCATGTTATATAACAACAGACTGCATCGCATGTAAGATACAGGAGCTCTGAATGCAAAACCATAGCACTTCTGGCTCATTAGAAACTTTGAAACTATTTGGTAGGAGGGAGGCAATGGATAACAAATAGAAGAGATTACCACAGTCATAGTGCTGGATCTTGAGTAAGTACCCTGGTTTATCATTCTTCTAGGGCCACAGCTACTTTGATAATCTTTTCGAGGATGGGTACAGAGCTCCCACGCCCCTTCTAAAACACTTTTGTAATAGCAGCTTCTCAGGTGAGTATTGGAATAGTTAAATTCCTTACATAATGGTAATATTGGCAATCTACATAGAGACATAACTTAACGTAGGTTTTTAATTTATTAACGAGAGTGGGCATATTATCAGGGCCTTGGCACTAGCACTTGCGATTATTTTGTCCCTTTATGCCCCCAGTGGGGCGAGGGGGGCGGGGGGGAAGGCCGCAAGCGCACAGCCGGGGACGTGGTTGGTGCAGGACGGTACGTACCCGGGTCTGGCACTCGCTGCTGCTGGTGCCTTTTAAATGTGAACGTCGCCAGCTGAGTTTATTTCTATGCAGGCAGAGCGGCTTCGGAGGTATGAATATATTAAACGCTGTACTTATGTACAGCGACCTTGCCCGGGACATTTAAGAAGACTTTTGCCGATCGCGATTGCAAAAACATAGTCTCCGTGCTCTCCTACACTTTATTGATCCAAACAATGCAACTATAAATGAGCAAACGTGAATTTTTTTATATAAAACTCACAAAATGACTGACTTAGCAATGGGTTCCATGTTTTCTATGTAGCCCCTGCTATTTTTTTTTTTTTGCAAAATAAGTAGTTTCAGACCTTCTGCAGGAGTGTAGTTTGGTTTTATATTTTAGCTATTCCCCGACTAATATAGTGTAAGAAGAAATTAGATTTATATGCTCCAATTTATTTTGTACGTAAATTTTGTTTCTGATTGACTAAGGTAAACTATGTTAAAGGTTCACAAGAGCTTTAGATAGCAATGAATCATACCATTCCAATATCAGCCACAATGTTCAAATGTTACAAAAGCCCAACTCAGAATTTTAGGTTCGTTCTTCCGATTGGTGGTCATGTGAATAGACCTCTGTACGTCTATGACCAGGGGACATAGTCATCATGTGGTCATCATTATCTCTATGATATATATTTATAAAATATTTTGTGTGAGTTGTGTGATGGTTATAGTTCTGTTAGCGTCATATTTGTATTACAGCAAAACCTGTCACCCGGGAACTCCCACTTTAGCTGGTGACGGTTTTACAAAGCCGCCCATGTCTAATTTGATCGTAGTCCATAGTTACATTTCTTACATTAATATTCCAGCTATATTTGAATACCATGAGGGGTAGGGAATAATAGTATATTTTGGTGGGTATTTGACCTAAAGTGTATGTACTGTCCTGCTACATTTTACATAAGTGATATGTGTGTACATAGGCAGACAGTAGGCAATATTAAAGCGCTTCCTGCAGTATTGTTGCAGTATTTATCCAGACCTCATTGCTACCTAAAATTATGCTACAGTGCCGGGCAGCATACAGTCGGGTGAAGAGAGGAAGAGTGTCTCCTTACCCTCTCATAGAAAACCTATTGGCTTGGCTTAAAACAGCAAAATATGGAAATGTCGTTCGTTTATGCAGTTGGCAGCGGATGGCTGGTCCACCACCTATCCGGGTGCCATAGACCCTCCTTCTGTTGGTCGGTGCATGGGCCTCATAATATTGCAGGAGTTTGATTATTGTATGTAGAGGCAGTGCTTCAGAAAGTGTCATGACTGAGATAATAGCTGTGGTTGTGCTTTTTTAATATTGAATCGTTGAAATTTTGAGTCATTCTAGTGAAGTCAACAGGGTGCAGGATTGGTCTGTGGGTAATGTAGATCTATTGCGCCTGTCAGGTTTGGCTGGCCTCTTTGCATTCCGCCAGTCCATCTATCGTGATTACACTCTAGCACGCACTGCATGCCTGCCAGGATTAGATATTCACTATAATGTTATGGAAGCACTTAGCTGTGTATCCATTATTCATATTGTCTCATAGAAGTTACTCTGCATTACATCAGAATACACTGCATGTTGCTACTCAAAATCTTCAATTTTTTCCAATAGCTATATTTAAGCATGGTCAATTGGTCCTACGTACTGTGGGGTAATAAAATGCAAAACTTGTGTGAACAAATAAAGGATTTTAGTGACTGCAGACAAATCTTTGGTCATTTCGTTTAATGACAAACTTTGGTATAAGATAGATGTGGGCTGTCATTTGCCGTAGGGAAACACTCCTCACTAAACTAATCCATTTACAACTTCATTGTTTTTAATTAATATAATGATAAGTTAATATTTTCTGTTACTATCTCATTGGCAGGTCAGCAGCAATACTATATGGTAGCAGCCATAAGATTGGAGGATTTGCATTACATTGTACAGCTTATGGATTACAGCAGTGCCCAGGTTATACAAGTTCGACCCGGTTGTTCTTATTGAATTCCCCGTCACTGTTAGCGTACCCTTACCAGCCTTTTTATCCGATTCACCCCCCATACAACTATTGTAGTTTGGTCTCTGTGACAAGTGGATTGAATTTGTATTGTAAAGTAACGGTTCGAACTGTTTGATATTTAACCACAAATGTTGTTGACATGTGATGTTTGCCAGACAGGTTAACATCGCTTTTGACTTATAAATGTTACAGCTGGTTTATTGTAGCCCCTAAGGCAAAGTACAGTAAATTATCAACATCCAGAGTTCCGTTTTGTAACTAGGTGTGTCTGTAAGGTGGGTCCTAAGTAAAGGACCGCCTGCATAACCAAATCTTCGTGGCACGCTGACTCAGCATTAGAAATGTTAGGGAAGGCAATGGCAAAGTGAATTAGGAATGTCTCATCTCTTCTCTCTTAGAGGATTCTAAATACCCCACTGGCCTACTAGCCAACCATGCCATTCCTCTGTAGACAATAATCAAATGGCCAAACACCACGCAAACACATCTTATAACAACACACAATACTAGTAATACTAAATGGTAACGTGTGCGTTTTAAAGTTACTAAAAAGTGGAGGGAAAACTTCAGTTCTGGTTATTTATAATGTTCATCCCTTTCATGTGGTAAAATGAGATGATCGCCTCCAGATGACTTGAAAATATGGTATATTAAAAATTCATTTCTGGCTTTGTGCCTGTTACCATATTTTAACTAAGAACTGTTCAATCACTTGAATTGCCCATTATTCTCAACTACAATTGTTTGTCAAAATCTTTTAGTCGAGTACTTGATAAAAGCTTCCCTGTGTTGCCCTAATTAAGATGCGTGAAACAAAATTGTTTGGTCCTTGTTTATTTTGTCAAAAATGTTTTATGACAGTGCCTGCCGACCTTTGAAGGTTGTCCAGTCAGTGTATAAGTGATATCGAGACAGCATTTTGGCTCATTACATAATGACAATAAGTCTCTGCCAGATGTCAATAATGTTTCATGCTCAACCCGTGGCTGACAGGGGTAATGAAGAGGGAAACTTACAGGGAGGGACAGGTGGAGACCTCACTGCTCTCTCTGTCCCTACTCTCCCTATTACACCTCCTCTGAATCCAAGGCCTCAGTATGATATCACTGGATCATACTGGTGGTCTATAGAAAGTCTTTTCACCTTGTTTAGTATTAGTTAGCACATGCACCCATTCTCTGCCATGGATAACTGATTAATAACCGATATTCTTGACCTTTTTCCTGCAAACAGAAATTCCCCATTGTTCCATGGTGTCAAATTGCAAATAGTATAAACAGATGAGCAAAACACTTCCACCCAACTCTGACCACCTAGGCATGGCAGCTTCAAGGTATTTTTCAATGCAGCCGGAACTAGACGAAGAAAATACTCTGAGTGTAAAATGGTTCTCCCACATCTAGAAGTCTGCATCCAACGACATAGCCGATCAATCATACCAATTCTCACAACACCATACAAGAACTGAACAAATTAACTGAGAACAGCAATCAAAACACAGTGAATATGTCAGATTTTCTCATGCATCCTAGGAAAAAGCAGCACTAATCAGATGACAATACATAAACTATATTTTTATAGGAACGAATAATATATCAGAGGACAGAGTGCCCCCCAGGGATCTTCATGTCAAACAAGCAAAGCAGATTTCATATGATTTTTATTCAGCCGAAAGCCCAAGGCATCTTTCCGAGGTCATGAACTTCCATTTTCATAAGGTTTACATACTATTAGTTTTATTTATAGTGACTGATAAAGATTTCATTTCTTGCTCAAATTCTATGAGGAAAATAAACAAGCTTCTATCATCTTACTACATCCAAACGTCCCCCAGGTTTTTTGACCACTGTTTGTTTACAAGCGTTAGACTTTCGGTGGAAATTCTCCAGTTAGAGCAGTTTATCAGTGCAACCCCTTAAAAGAAATAAGACGTGTCACTGAGAACTAAGCCAGTAATGTCAAGATTAACTATCAAATTTTAAAATTTTAGTCAACTGAATGCACCCATCTCCGAATTACTGAGTCATGCCGAGCATATGTTGTCGTCATGTATGTCTTTGTGTGAACCGAGCCGGTGGTTATACAGGACCAGATTTAAACTTTGTTCACGTTTTTGCTGAACTCTGGAACCCCAAACCTGAACAGGACAGCTCATCACTAATATTAAGATGATAAAGAATGATTGTGGTATGAATATATTTGATAATAGTTCTTCTCTTGCTTCTCTAGATCCGTTAAGTGAGCCTACTTTTACCTCATCGCCAGAGATTCCAGCCATAAATGGCTGAAGATTGGAGGCGGGGGGGTTCATTTTTCTGCTGAAAATCGTCATGAGAGATCACCATGTTACCCCTCCATCTCCAGCCATTTTAGGTCACAGCTGTTGGCATGACGACAATATAAAAGCCAGGAGGCTTCACTTCTTTGACATATCAAAAGCAGAGAAAAACCTGTTAAACTGGTTATTGGTAATATATCTGATATCCTTGTCCGCCCCCCCCTCCCAACTTTACACACACAGTACAAAAAAACATGAGTAAGTGGCCAACCACCCCTTCAGTTATGCACCAATCTGTGGCATCAACAATTGCAATAGAAGTCCTTGGCTTCTTCCTCAGGAAAGTAAATGTAACAGAAAAACCAACGTGACTTGAGATTACTCTACGGTGAGTGCAGATCAGAATCAGCCAGCATGCTGGAAATCACATACACATTTATCAATACGTACTTAGCCTTAGGATTCCAGTCCACTCATTGACATATCTCAATATGATAAACTCAAGATTTGTTCTTTGTGGTACACTAAGTATCTCCTGAAGAACAAATCCCACTTCTACAAGTTTTCTTTAAAAAAATGCTCATGACTCCCCACTGCTGTGACTGATATCCGCCATAAGTTACGAGTCTACTCTCAATAAGAGTGTTCAGTGCTAGCAACATCTTCATTCCTGTTTCAGTGACCCTTATTTAAATCCAGCGAGAAACCCATATCACCAGCATACTTCAGAATAATGTTCACCCTTATAGAATCCCATCCACAGCAAATACAAAATACAGTCTTTTGGCTATGTCTAACAACTGGGTATCTTTACTCGCAGTGGGAATTTGTATCAAAGAATGTCTACATATACCCTCATTGTTCAGACATTACCAAGACCATGACCAAGAGCATATAAAAACTGCAGTATTAATAAAGGGCATATATAAAATACTGTACATGCTCAAGCCAGAGGTAGTCAGCACAGCTATTGTAGCCTCTCAACAACCGAATATTAAGCTTGTAGCATGCCATAATATGTTCTTCAACTTAAGAAACATTTTGAACGACCAAGTGCTACACATTAAGGAGCCACTTCTTATATGTACGATCCAGAAGGCTTTTGCTGTTTCTCTCATTCCTGGAAAATATCTAGCTGCGAAAGCCGATAACGGCAAAGTAAACAAGGCGGAAATAGTTTGGCAGGTGGAAAAAGATTTCACAGACGGGAAATACAACTGGTTTCTGATAGCCGACGTTCAGACTGGAAATGGGATTTGAATACAGATTGAGTATCTCAATGTTTAAGTTCTAAATAGACTAGGTCGGATCACCTCTATTGGCTCCCCTGAATCATTCCTAGTAATGGAGCGACGTTTCCTACTGATTGAATGCCACTGGAGCTGTCTTTGGTTCCCTGAATGCTTTCGTCTACAACACTGCACAATTTATTTGTGCGGTTTACACAATACCCCATCCCCCTATTCTCTGGTTACTTGCTGCGTTTATACACCACTCACCTAGCAGTTACATTCTAGTGAGACTAATACATTCACATTTCACTTGTGGCGAAAGGTTCTACCTGTGATAACAATCAGTTATAGCATCAGGCAGAGATTAAAGAAGTGAAAAGAGAAAGTTGTTCCTTTAATTGTAGAAATAAATAAATTCAACCAATTATAAATTAAATTATCCTCATCTGTTTTCTTGGAAAGGGCAAGAGCCGGTAGGAAGACAAAAAGTCAACACTCACAGCTAACTAAAATATGCAAAAAGATGGTTCTCCCTGCAGTGCCATTTACAGCGTTAGTCAAAGCATTGCCTTTAGCAGTTTTCAAGGATTAGTGATCCACATCTACCCAGTCCATATTTTCTATTATGACACATATGGGCTTCAGTTACTAGGTCGCGGACTCACTTTTGTATCGGATTTTCCGAGGTTTGGCACGTGGCTTGAAAGGTATTTAATAGGGGATTGTGTCGTCAAACGCGATTTGATTGCCGACACGCTGCGCCGGCTTTTCATGTGCCAGAAATCGGGGGGGGGCAGCCGTTGGACCAACAATGTATTCGGACAGTCAGGATTACTTTTCAACTTGTGTGGGCAAGAGACCAAGCCTTACATGAACCCAGGAAGAAACAGAAGTGACTCGCCGGACCTGAATGGGGAAGCGACCATGCAGGATATCGTGGTGCACAATCTTAGTGAATCGCGGCCATGAATTAGCGTGGACAATGCACTTTCGGTGAAACTCCCGGAGGGAAGTAAATGGAACCCATAGATCAATTGAAAGTGAACCTTCCATAAAATAATCCTGTTAGTGAGAGGATAGATGTGGCTCTCGCTTCTGGCTGGCATTCCAATAAATAGTCCTCTTTTTAAATCAACACTTTACGCCTAAGTTCTTGATCACCTTTAATGAGATCTAGCATCAAAATATCCCAAGTCCATATGTTCAAGTTCTGGATCAATGACCCCCTGGACAATGGGGAGATGGTACTACCGACACCTGCGGACCGGAATCTAGTGGACCATGGTCTCACAGTGAGCTGCGTAAAAAGTCGGGATTGTCTTGTTGCAGTGGGTTGCCATCCTATCGATCACAGGTGCGCGACTAGCCCGCGGTTGCAGCCGACGTTCGCGGTACGATAATCGGAATCCCGGCTCAAGGTCAGAAAACAGGCACAACAGTCAAGTGCAGGCGGCAAGATCAGAGGTTGGTTGGGTCCAATGGTCGCCAAAAGGAAGGAAGAAAGGACGGAGAAGGGCGGATAGGGGTTAAAGGTAGCAGGTGAACAGGGGTTAGGAGTGGGGGGATAGGCGAGGGGTGATTTCAGGAGACAGGAAGACAAGGAAGCTTTCTATTAGGCAATAGTGCTCAAAGATACGTGGGAACAGCCCGGCCTATTAAGGAAAACCCCCACAAGTGCACCGCCACCAATCACAATGCGCGCTGAGCCCTTTGAACTATTCTAGAGTGGCTGGTGCGCGCACCCTACGACAGTGGGCGGTGCTGCGGACCGCTTTGGTGGAAGCAGGAGCGGAAGAGGGGTAAGTCTTATGTCGGGGCAGGGGTGTGCTGCGAGCAGACGAGACATAGATGTGGGGGCACCCGTGACACATATAGACGCAGCTTTCATAATTCACTTCACAGCTTTCTAGGGCTGCATTCTTATTTTAGAAGTGTTAGACGGCAATGGATACAATAGGTTGAAGGACGTAATTGATGGGTGCAAGGTTGTGCGTCGTAAATCGGCCGAGAGGCCTTAGGGGGCCTAGGTGTCACTTTCTTTATGAGAAGGCTGAGTCTATAAACAAACATTCAAATTGGGGGCCTGGGTTAGCCAAAGAGTACACCACTGAATATGGTATTACTCATTAAAAGATGCAGGCAATTGTGGTGGGGCCATGTAAACAGCTTCTACTTATGCAGAAGCCTAGTACCACTGCTGAGGGTGAATAGGAGCTAGTTGTCTGTTGTCTGCTTGTATCTTTCTTGCTTTTTCTCCTCCTGCTGGTCTGCTCAAACCTTAGTCTCTGTACGGTACGTTACCTGGGTTGCAAAACCTGGGAGCAAGATAGAGGAGTGGTGTGCTAAGGGGTGAAAGTATAATAGTCATAAAGGGCAAAAGGGGACCGATATTATTGAATAGACCAGGCAGTGATGTGAATAGGTAGCTCCTAACATCAAAAACATGTTTGCAGTTCTTGATTATTGATTAGTTACTTTGTAGATGTAAGTCCCTCTTATATGAATTGGTCTCAAAAGTAGACAGTACCTATTTTGTGATTTTACTACGTGTTTTTATTTGTTTTGACAGTTGGATCCTAACGGGTGACTCCCTTTAGACTAGGATCTTGGGATAGTGGATATATAATGACACCTTTGTTTCTGAGTGTCTGTAGCAGGACCATAGGGGAGGTGCTTGTTCAAAGGTTGACACCAACATGGACCTCTGAATTATCAGCATATTTTTCTTTATAATTATTGTTGTTTATCACAGTCCACCTCAGCTAGCTACGTCCTGCTCCAAATAGGCCAGATTTTGCCCACACAAATTCTGGGCCCATCCCTGGCCTCAACTGTGAGTATTTTATCCCAAAGCTGAACAAGCAGATGTGTGTTTACCCTACAATAAAAGCGCATATGGAATAAGAGGAGAAGCAGCTGGGTGGAGTGAATAATTCTCATTGGCTCCTTTGCCCCGCTAGAATCGCATAGGAGGAAAGAACATAGCGCAGGCTTCAAGTGCACTTGACCCATAAGATGATTAAGCCACGAATAAGGTTCACCTTATATGGTACTTAAGCTGAGGAATCAGGGCGGTTAAAAGCGGAGCCCAGGTGTCCAGAGAAGAGAGGCCAGGGTCCCTAATTTAGGGGCCCACAAAGTGCACGAAATGTTTAGGAAAGCAGGTTCTACTTCTGTAAGAAAAAACGCATTTCAGATGTGTACAGAAGGCCTCAAGTTAGAACGACTTCAAACACCAGCATTGATAAACCATTGCTGCCCATACAATGGCTGCAGATAGAGGGTTGATCTCTGTAAGTGAACAATCCCCCTGCAGACTTTATGACATTATGTAAACCGATAAAAGATCAAGGTCATTGCCGGGTAGGGTAGTGTAATAGACAGATGTTACGACCCTCCATTGTTCACACTTTTGTGTACAGAAATCTGGCTGTGAGGGTAAAGGAAAGAGGCTCGAATTTCCATATCAAGAAATGGGTTACAGACTATTAATAGACGTATATTGGTAATTACCTGATATCCGGCCCCTCACGCACTTCAACAAATAACAAAAAACATGATGGTTACGTGGCAACTGCTATTAATTGGGTTATTAGCAGTTGATTAGTTTTATTTTTCAGGGGGTGGGTCAATAGAAAAAATTAAGGGACAGTTTCTTTCTTTTTCAGAGTTGTATTCTGTACATGAAAACTGTCACATATAAAGCCTCCATTTCACAGCGATTATCCGTTGCAGCCTCGATGCTATTAATCCAGTTCTAACAGTAGGATCGATGGAGCACTAGCTGGTGGATGTTGACTGTCTCCTAGTATTTCTCGCGTCTTGTGAAAAATGTATTTTTCTAACCAATGATTGTCTTTGCCTCGTTCATGCCCATGCAGGTCTGGGTGTTCACATCAGATGCAGTGTGTGTTGATGCATTCTCTGGTTGCTCGTAGAGGGCACTTACACCTATATTTTTTCCGATGTCGCTCTGCCTTATTCCCATATTCTACGCTGTTTCATTGCCATAGATCCACAAAATAAATCATGTAGGTTATGATTTTGTAACTTTTGTGTATGCTGTAAGACACCAGACTGGACATTGCAATTATAGTGTGTTTGCATTTGAGTTTTAACCCTCCCGATAGCATATACTAGTGGCTATAGAACACAGGCTCTGGAGATCTCGACTGAGGTTTCATTTAAATACATTGATTGAGTCCCCTTTTCAGGCCTAAAGGAGTGTTTATGTGTTTCACACATTTAAAACAATGCACTGTTATTAACTGAGTAACTAACATGAATCGAAAAATCATGATTTGGCATTTCAAACCCCCCCCGTAGCTCAAATGGCAAGTGGAGTTTTGGAAAGGCTGAGTAGAAAGATGGAACGGGCCAGGCTCCCATGTTTAGGACTCATTGAAAATCATAAAGCAATAGAATAGATGTAGTCAAGGACATACATACACACACCATACAAGTGGCTGAGTAGACATCTAAAAACAATAGAACTGTTGCAATACTCTTGTCATTGTAAAGTTGCAAACAGTTTTTGCTTTTGCTGTTGATCTTGCCCTTATATTACACATATTCTACCATAAAAATGTATTATCTGTCGAGGTGTCACATGTATAGTTTTCATGTCAGAAAGAAGAGAAGTGAGTCCCAACAGTCCACTGTTTTGGTTATTCCATTTTTATCTAAGGGTTTTTGGAATAGTGCTCCCTCTGAAACTCATTGCACACTGTAACCACATTTGCCCCAGCAGTGACTTACAATACATGAGAGACCCTTTTTAGTGTAGTAACTATCTGACAGCCATTCAAGCTAAATGTAAGGACGCAAATGCTTCCATGCCCAACTAACAACCCTTTATCAGTTTATGACATGGCTGCTATCTGGAGTAAGTAGTAACATCGGCACTAGGACCATTAGTTATAAGATTGGAAAAACACAACTACATATATTCTGAAGCATTTCTGTGTGCTCTGTGTCTGAATTAGAAACACCCTCCACATTAGGGGTACGTTTGACAAAAAATTTATTGAGCTCCTAAAAAGAAGAAGAAATCTTTATCCTAATTATGTACCCTACAACCTTCAAGAACTGACTAGTTTGGTAAAAACTTCACATGTGATACAATAACTTTAAAATTAATGTCATTAATTGACACAAATACACCTACGAGGATTGCTGGAATACATAAACAAGTGATAACATACTAGAGCGATAGGATACGTTGTTGGGGACAACTGTACATTAAAAGGAGGCTCTAGTACAGTGGTGGCTAACCTATGGCACTGGTGCCAGAAGGTGGCACTCAGCCCTTTCTGTGGGCACTCAGGCCATCACCACAATGGATTATCATTGTAGCTCCTGCTCCGCCTTGACTATTCTTCCTGTTTTTGGGACCATAGAGCAAGCTACAATGATGATCCAACTTTTTTCTATTTTCTGCTTTATGGTGTACTCAGGGCGTGGTTTCAATTAAGCTGTGACAGAGAGGAGTTAAATCACAAATGAATTTCTGTGTTGGCACGCGATAAATTAGTGGGTCTTGGTTGTAGTTTGGGCCCCTACGGTCTCAAAAGGTTTGCCCATCCCTGCTCTAGACACATGTGCGTCTCTGGGATAAGAAGGGATATGGTTACTGGCATTGAAGCATAAGGTGTATGTATAGTGACTGGAAGAAATTCACTCAAATAGTTGCAGCCAAGTCTATGGATCATAGGGTGACTAAGCTGGCACCCCAGCTTGCTCCATAAATGCCTGATTGGAATAAATCTGGTTACTGGGAAACAAGGAAGTGTTGCAATCTGATGGAGACATTTCTTGGAAACTACAGCTGTTTGTGATGAGACATGAGGGTGACGTCACATGTTGCGTTTTGGTTTGTTTTCATTGCGTTTTGAAACATTACAACAGCTGAGGAGATGATTTGCTAATTACATACTGTTAACATTTGTGTTTACAAATCAATGTTGACATAATGTTACACATGCGTTAGTAACATAGTAATTAGGCAAATCCCTCTCCTCATGAAACGCAACCAAATGCAACTTATACTTCTAAATGCCAGTTGAAAGCCGTGCCATAAGAGCAACACATGTACCTACAGGATGCTCTGCCACACAAGCACATATATGAGCTGCTCGCTCCTGGTATCACTAATAGTGGTTGGAGCAGTGGAAAAAGGAGATGCGATCCCAGAGCTGCATGTTAAAGAAAAGTATCAAGGTCCAAACAGAATTTGGACTCATCACTTCTATGGTCCAGACTGTAGATAGATGTCAAAGAAGGGCATGTGATGGTACTGTGACACCAAATTATCCCACAACATTTGGCCATTTTTCAGAAAAGTCTCATCATTGCAAAGAGTTGCAAGTCATGTGCAACACCACATTTGTCAAGATTATCAATCTGTGTACCCATTGCCGCCCTCATGAGGGACATATGTACAGCCGCAAAATTTGCGCCTGCATATATACGTTTCCTACGGTCGTGTGAATGCAAGCTAAGTTTCCCCACTGATGGTGTTTCAGAGGGTCCTTCATTTCTAGAGACATGAGAAGATGACGTCACAAGGTAAATCGAAGTTACTTTACTGAGCAGTGATGACAGAAATCGTCCATACAATAAAAAGGCATTTCCTTAGATTTACGTGCTGGCTGGCTGCTGACTGGATTAAGGTGGAGGTGGTTTTGTTGCTTTTTTCTTGACGTTAGTCTTCTTCTTGAAGCTGGCTTGAAATGAATCTCACTCTCCTGCACTATTTCTTCTAGCTGTATTTACAACATTCTATCCCCAATTCAAAATATGTTGGGGAATTCTGTTCATATATACAAATACTGTTCATTATACAAACAATATATTTATTTGGTGAAGTGGGACACCCCTTTAAATCTGTGTTGACTTTATATATCTTATGCAGATCTCCCCTTTCCAACTTCATTGAAGGGTACCCCTTCCTTCCAACCCTGAGTGCGTGCTAACAATAAATAAACAGCCCCTAGGGGTCAGTATTAATCCTAGGGTAAAATAACATTATAATTACAAACATATATTAACAGTAAATAGTAATTAGATATGCTCTTGGCTCATTGCACAGTCTTATGGGTCAAGTTTTGCACTCGCTTACTTCTGCAACCACAATGACAATTATTAAATGCATTATTGTAATTGACATTGTGATTCTTCATGTATCAACCCAAGCCAGAATTAGAACCGCTTAACTATGCACTAGAGTGGACATCTGAGGTTGCTCTGGCAATATCCTTTAATGCCCTTTAAAATCACATTACGGCAGATATCTAGGAGGCCACTAGTAACTGCTATTTTTTTTATTCTTTTCTAATTAAGAATTTCATTGCACAGACAGGAGCAAAATTACATTTGTTGTTTGTGTAAACATTTAGAATTTGTAAGCAGTTTGTGTAATAACTTTACCCAATTAAGTAACACTATTACACCCCCCGCTCACACAGCACCCCTGCCACCTTCAGCTCTAGTACTGTGCGCCTTTAATAGAATATTTCATGAATATTCAAAGATTGATTAAAAGTGGCGAACTGCAGCCATCTCTCTGTTATAGATCAAAGCTCCCACTGAGGCTACAGCACAAGTTCAGGACAAAATAGAGAGGACGTCTGAGAGGTCCTTTGGGCAAAATACTAGAAAAAACAACAAACAAGAAATGCAATGTCTTAAATTAGTATCTTAATATGGTACATACAGTATGACTTCTCGTTAACTACAAATGGCCCTTAACAAATGCAATCATATAACGTTCTTTTAAAGTGACTCATGGATCAGCAGTATTCTGTCAATGATCCCTACAGCAAGTGTTTCCGTTTTCCCAACACACAATGCAGGAGAAATAGAGCATTTCTCAATGTTTATTATTAGAATCACATGGTTGCACTGTTGAGACGTTTAAGCTACAGAGGGTCTGGAAAGTATCGACTAGAGAGGGCGAATAATTTCTAACGATTGAATTCGTTTTAGAATTTCAGGAAACTTCGGCGCGCATCCGAAGTTAGTTTACGGTTGATTCGTCTGAATGAGTTTCAAATCCCCCCCTCCTTTATTAGCAAAATGCCGCAAACACAACATGTTACCATGGAGAAGAGAACTCCAGGAAGAAGAAAGGAACATGGCGGTACTGTTCCTCACTGTGGGGTAGTGTTCTCTCACTGTATGGGGGGTAGTGTTCCTCACTCTATGGGGGTGTGTTCCTCACTGGATGCAGGTTAGTGTTCCTCACGTGATGGCGGTGGTGGGTAGTCCTCACGTATGGAGGTAGTTGTCCCTCACTGTATGGAGTAGTGTCGCTCACTGTATGAGGTAGTGTCCTCATGTATGAGGTAGTGTCCCTCACTGTATGGGGGTAGTGTTCCTACTGTGATGGGGGTAGTGTTCCTCACTATATTGAGGTAGTGTTCCTCACTATATGAAGGTGTGTCGTCACTGTAGGGGTAGTGTTCCTCACTTTAGGGGGTTGCGTCTCCTCACTGTATGGTGGTAGTGTTCCTCACTGGAGGGTGGTAGTGTCCTCACTGTATGGCTGTATTCTTCACTGTATAGATATAGTGTCCCTCACTGTATGGGGGTAGTGTTCTTCACTGTATGGGGGTAGTGTCCCTCACTGTATGGGGGTATTGAACCTCACTGTATGGACGTAGTGTTCCTCACTGTGTGGCGGTAGTGTACTGCATGTATGGCTGTATCTTCAGTATGGAGGGTAGTGTTCCTCATGTATGGGGGTAGTGTCCCTCACTGTATGGGGGTAGTGTTCCTCACTGTATGGGTGCCTCACTGTATGGGTGTCCTACTGTAGTGAACCACTGATGGCCGTAGTGTTCCCACTGTCTGGCGGTAGTTTTCATCACTGTATGGCTGTCATTCCACACTGTATGATGGTAGTGTTCATCAATACGTAGTAGGGCGGTAGTGTTCCTCAGTGAATGGCAGTAGTGTTTCTTACTTAACGGGGGTAGTGTCCCTCATGTATGGGGGTAGTGTCCCTCACTGTTTGGGGGTAGCGAACCTCACTGTATGGCCGTGTGTTCCTCACTGTGTGGCGGTAGTGTCTACTTTATGGCTGTATTTACTTCACTGTATGCAGGTAGTGTTCCTCACTGTATGGCTGTATTCCACACTGTATGATGGTAGTGGTCATCACTGTATGGCTGTATTCCACACTTTATGATGTAGGTTGTGTTCATCACTGTATGGCGGGTAGGTTCTCAGTGATGGCTAGTGGTGTTAGTGTTCCTACTAGTATGGGGGGTAATGTCCCTCAACTGTATGGGGTAGTGTCCCTCACGTATGCGGGGTAGTGTCCCTCATGTAGGGGGTAGTGGTTCCCTAACTGCATGGCCTAGTGTTCCTCACTGTATTAGCTTATTATTCATGTATGGAGTAGATGTTCCCCACTGTATGGCTGTATGTCCATTGAGGGGTAGGGCCGGTAGTCTCCACATGGATGGAGTAGTATTCCACTGTATGGGGGTAGTCTGTCCCTCACTGTATGGGGTAGGGTTATGTCCTCTGTGGGGGTAGGTCCCTCACTGTATAGCAGTAGTGTTCCTCACTGTATGGCTGTATTCTTCACTGTATGGAGGGTAGTGTTCCTCACTGTATGGCTGTATCAACTGTCTGGGGACGTGTCGCGCTGTATGCTGTATTTTCACTTGATTGCTAGTAGGGCCCCTCACTGTATGGCCTGCATTAATCAATGTATGGCTGTAATTTAACCCTAGGTGTGATCGTCCTATTATCTGCCATACTACCGTATGGCAGTATATGGGGATTTCCCTAATTTTTACAAGGTGCTGATCGCCGCACTTGGAATACGGGGTTAAATCAAGGCAGCCTTGGGTCTTTGGAAGACTGAGGCTGTCATGGCGGCGGATTGCACTACCCGATGATGTCATGGGAACAACGATCTCGGCGTTGGCCCGCCCATTCTTTAACCCTGCGGGGTTAGACCTATGATCGGGCTAGCACCGACCTCAGGTGTTACGGGTAAGCTTTGCTGCAAATGCCTAAAGACTTACCAGCTATGGAGAGTCAGGGTCCGTCATCTCCCAGCAACGGATGTGATCACCGTTGCCATGATTCGTTAGGATACATTTGGTTTGAATAGAATATTTTCTCAGAAAATTTGGCGAATGGGGTTGAATTGAATTTACATAAATTCGTCCATCTCTAATTCAGACCCATTCAACTTTATTGCAGCCAACTGGTAACATATAAAAGTTTTTTTTTTGCTATTCTTAATGTACACTCTGAACCAACACTTGACCGAAGAAAACTAAAAAATGTAGATATATTTATATAAAAAAAAATAAAAAAAATCACATGTTCATAAGTATTTAGCCCCATGCCTGTGACACTTATATTAACTCACTGCTGCCCATTTCCTTCTACTCCTTCATTGGGGACTAACTGTGTTTATTAGCGTTTAGCCTTGATTCGGAGAGGCAGACATTGTCTATATTGACTCTATGCTGTCAAGCAAACTGAGAACCAATGAGGTCTAAGGAACATGCCCAAGTAGTTCAGACTTTGAGATGTTAATTCTAAGCGGAATGTGTAGAGAAAACGGGACACTACTCCATGACTCATGTAAACTGCCAGATACAAATCCCAACGTTGAAACATGGTGGTGTTAACATCATATATGGTGGAGTTTTTCTTCAGCCTGCACAAAGAACAACAGCTTGTTTGAAGGAAGGAAAGTGTGTGTACTTAACCTTCAATTAAAAGTAAAAGCAGGGCTTCAGATAACTCTGTGACCATTCTTAACTGGCCACTCTAGAACCCTGACCTATACAACCCATTGAGCATTTGAGAACAATCAAAATGGCTTTCCACCAACGTTCACCATCCAACCTGAGGAAACTGGAGAGGATGCACGGGGAGAATGGCAGAGGATACCCACAATCCAGGTGTGAAAAACGTTTAGCAACGCCTAAGAAGACTCATGATTTACTAGCTCAGAAGCTGCTTCTACTCATAAACTAGCCAAAGGGTCTGAATACTTCTGACCATCTTTTACTTCAATTTTTCTATAAAATAAGTAAAAATATCTACATTTATTTTTTTTCTCTAAGATGGGGTGCACAGTGCAATCAAAGGGAACTGTCACCAGGGACCCCCATCATTTTCAGTAAAGACAGATTGTAAAAGCCCATGACAGGGCAGTGCAAAAAATAGCACTCCCTGCCTTTTTAACATTTGCATACAATATCATTGTGTGTTATACTTACCTTGCACCTGACAAAATCATGGGGTAGTCACAGTGGCTGGGCTTGGTTGGGGCTTTGTGTTTGGATTGTCTGAGCTGCAGGCTGCCTCCATCTTTGTGCTCCTGTACAGCTGCCCCCCCCCCCACTGATCAGCCTGACCAGCTGTGACTCTGCAGAAGGAGCATGAGGTGGAGCTTACAGGAGCACCAAAGGTGGGGTCAGCGGAGGAGTTTTGTCAGGGTGCCGAAAAGTAAGTTATTACAGACAATTGTATTGTAATGCAAATGCTTAGAAAAGGCAGAAGGCAGGTGGATTTGCATGACAGAAGAAATACGCTTCTGAAACTCTTCTTTGTGAAATGTGGTTTCGGTGCCCTTTATCTTTAATCTACCAATAACTGCAATGAACAAAGAGTGAAAAAGTAAAAGGGTCTGATTACTTTCTGTACAAACTGTAATTATGTTGTGTTTGCTGGTATGTTTACCTTGTGGTGTCACCTTAAACCCCTAGGCGCCACCACACGTTATACTACTGTCCCGGGTGCTAAGATGCTTACACGCACCGGGACGTATGTAGTACAACGTCTAAGCTTTGGGACAGGCTCAGAAACGGCTTAGCGCCGTACAGAAGCAGCGGCTGTCAGGTGTCTATCAAGCTGACACCGCGATGTGTGTAAACCCGCGATCGGCGGCGGCTTCCGATCGGGGTGGTTAACCCCTTACACGCGCGGTCAAGTTGACGCGGAGTGTAAGGTGTTCGTGGTGGATCGGATCCCCCGTGCCGCTTACCGGGGGATCCGATCCTCTTCCGGGCAGCTGAGGACTGGCATGTGCCCCGGAGTGCACGGCCCATGGCAGCCAGACACCCTTCGGGATCTTGGACTGCAAAACTGTCTGACATGCGCTAGCTTGTCAGACAGTTTTACAGCTACATTCAATCGTATTGTAGGCCAGTGTATGGAACTTAAACCGTGATCAGAGCATCATGAGTTTAGTTCAAGTATGTATAAGTAAAAAAAAAATGCACAAAAAAACAGTAACACTACACATTATAATTAAATAAAAAATAAAACCTAAAAATAAGCCCCATATATCTAAAATGTCACTTTCCATATAAAAACTTAATAAAGTATAAAAAACATTTTAAAACACAAAAAAAACCTGCATATTGGTATTGCCGCGTCCGTAACAATCTGCATAATAAAAAAGAATTGTTATGGACCCGCACCGGTTGAAACGCCGGAGGAAAAAGGACAAAAAAACGCAAAAACTCGTTCCGAAAAAGATACTTTTTAATAATACCCTAAAAAATGCTCTAAAAAGTGATTTAAAAATTTATTCCCTCTAAAATAAGCCACTTAAAAAGAACAACTGTCTCGCAAAAAATAAGCCCTAACCAATATATTGGTCTGCCAAAAAATAAAAAAAGTTATGCATATGAAGAAGATTGGTGATGTACTTAAAATGAATAAGATTTTCTCCAAATTCGTTTTTATCAGTACAATTGAATAAAATACACAAAACACCCCCACATATTTGGTATCCCTGACGTCCGATAACAATCTGTATAATAAAACAGAATTGTATTAGATCCGCAACGTTGAACCCCCGTCAAAAACAACCTTAAAAAAAACTCTCTCGAAAAAGATGATTTTTTATTATGCCCTTGTAAAAATGCTTTAAAACAAGTGATTTTAAAAAGTTACGCAATTCTAAAATAAGACCACTAAAAAGAGCGATCATTCTGCCAAAATAAGCCCTTAAACAGATTTGTGAGGTGAAAAATAAAAGATATACATAGAAAGACGGTGATGCTAAAATTAACACCCAATGTGCCAAATTCCTTTTTTATTCAGTAAAAAAATGGTATATTTCCACCTCCAAAATATATAACTGATAGTATTTTCATATCGTGGCGACCCATAGAATAAAAAATAATATACTATTGTTTGGTAGGTTAATGGCCAAATAAAATAACACATAAAAATTTTTCTAAAATTGATGATTTCATTTCCCCACCACAAAGCGTTATTAAATCCACCAATTAGCTGTAGATGCCACAAAAATTACATAACAAGAAAAGTGCACTCATGTGGCAAAAGAAATAAGCCCTATAGTCTATAAAAACCCACGAAAAAATTATAGCCTGTACACTGTGGACCATAGCAAATCTGATGGATGACGCCTCCTTCCCTTCGATGCCCGGCACGTGCGCCCATACGAAGTACCAACACATATAGCGTATACGTTTGTGTACACGGGGAGCAAGGGTATCAACTTTGTGGCGCCTTTTTTAATTCAATCCATTTTAAATGTTTAATTTTCCACCCAAATGAGTGTATGTGAAAAAAATATTACAATGGCAGACTGCACCTCCATTTTGTTTTAACCCATATACACAGTTTAAGGGTTAACAACTTTCTTAAAAGTAGTTTTCATACGTTTGAGGGTGTAGTTCCACAATGGGTGGTAATTTCGAGGTCTTGATTTATCGGCCTTCAGTGCAATTAGAAGTTTCTCAGTCCATCTAAGTAAGGTTTTGGCGATTTACAAAAAAATGTGAAAAAATGGCACCCAACAATTGGCCTCATCCCATTCTAGTAAAAATAGTAGAATCTTAACAAACCATGCCAACATCAAATGTGAGACATTTGGGAAATGTACGTTAGAATTTTATTTGGGAGCATGATGTCGCATCACCAGTAAGGAGGACTTTAGACCGTTTGAAAATAAGAATTTTTCAAAAAATTTTGCCAAATTTTGTCTTTTCATAACTAAAGCAAAGATTTCATCAAATTTCTGCAACTATTTTGAAAGTACAATGTGTCACGGAGAAAAACAATCCCAAAATCCCGGGAATCTCATTAGGTTCCCCTCCCAAAGCTATCAACCACTTACTAGTGACACAGGTCAGATTTGAAACATGGGACGCGTCCTTAAGGCCAAATAGGCTGTTCCCCTAGGGGGTTTTAGCAGGGGTCGAGAACCTATGGCTCGCAGGTCAGATGTGGTCTCAGATGGCTTCATCCTGGCATACAGACATGTGATTACTATTTTTGTTTTGCCTGTGACTCCCTTCCTATGGGGGCAGCCGCTGTGGACACCTGTTACCGGGAGGGGGGGGGGGGGGCAGGGGGGGGGGCATGAGGGGGGGGGCATTATATTTGGCTGCCTATCATGGGGGGGCATGTCTGTTTGTTGCGACCGGTCTGCTAGGGGGACATGTGCTTGGGCTATTATTACTGGGGGGGGGGGCCTGGCTGGGCCACTGCAAATGGGGGCAATGTCGTTGTACCTAATTACTGAGGGGAGGGGGGGCATGTTCTGTGGCTACCTATATACTGGGGGATATTCTGTGGCTTCCTATCTACTGGGGGCATGTTCTGTGGCTTCCTATATACTGAGGGGTTATGCTGTGGTTACATTTCTATTAGGGGGCATGTGCTCTGGCTACCTATCTACTGGGGACATGTGCTCTGGCTACTTATCTACTTGGGGCATGTGCTGTGACTACCTATCTACCGGGGGCATGGGCATATTGTATGGCTCTTGTGGAATTTCATATTAAAATATGGGGCATTCATGGCTCCATCAGCCAGTAAATACCCTTTACTGTATCTTAAAGGAAACCTACCACTTGTAGTGGCAGGTTTCCGATGGAAATACCGGGCACCAGCCAGGTGAGCTGGTGCGGAGCTTATTTTAGTTGTGTTTTAAAACCGCGGTAATCGCGGTTTTAAAAACACTTTTTAAACGTTATAGCCGGCGCAGGCAGGTACGCGCTCGGCGCTTACCGTGCACGCGGCTCTCATTCACTTCCTATGTAGCCGTGTGCACGGTAAGCGCCGAGCGCGTACCTGCCTGCGCCGGCTATAACGTTTAAAAGTGTGTTTAAACCGCGATACGCGTGTTTAAACACAACTAAAATAAGCTCCGGCACCAGCTCACCCTGAGCTTTGCCCGGTAATGGCTATCGGAAACCTGCCACTAACAGTGGTAGGGTATTTCCTTTAATCTTCTGTACAGATTACTTGGTGACTGGTCATGTGACCTCTACCATCTGTGTTTTTGTGTCGTCCTGTGATGGAATGTCCATGGCCATCCCCTGTGATGTACAGAAGCTGGAAGTAGTAGAGAAGAGCAGAAGAATAAGTTAGTTCCTCCGTTCACTGACATGATATTGTTGCAGGCATTAAAGGCTGGGCAGGGATAGACTGTGGCAAGAGGCATGGCAGATGATCACTATGCCTCCGCACATGATGAACTATACTACAACATGCTGTTGAGGTTTGAAAAATGAAGGAGTTTAAATAATCTACTTCCAGGGCAGTCTGATCTGCAAGAAGGGTGAAGAATGGAGGATGAACAGCTACTGTTAGTACAGTGGAGGCTGTTATGATATTGTGCTGACAGACAGAGGAAGAAACTAAACAGGGAGTGAGTGTGATGTGGTAGGAAAAATGCTGTTCCCAGATTTTCCACCTCTGCAGACGTGTTTTTTAATTACTTTATGACTGAGATGCACTGCAAGAGCTGAGAGAGAGGAGAAGGAGAGATGATGATATCACTACACACAGCCTGCTGTGCAAGGGCTTATGGAAAGTATATTCTCAGCATGTAAAATGCAGGAAATAAAGTGTGTGCTGGGATTGTAGGAACAGGTAAATAACATTTTTCTTTCCAGAAGGGATACAAACATGTGTAATAGTCTTGGTGACTTGTAGTGACTCTAAAACCTCTTTTCACTGAATGTTTTCTTTAAAATATGGTTATATTAATTGCATTGGTCTTATTTGGGATTCCCAGTAGCCAAAAGCTCCACGACTGGAAGTGTCCTTATGGAATGTCCAAGTGGTTTTGATCACTTTGTGTTAAAGGGCCTGTATGTAACCCTAGAAATACTCCACAGACAGGAGGCTCTGCAGTGTTTGTAGAGTTTGTATTAAGTATATCTGTTTTATGTATGGATTTTAAGAAATAAGGCGGTCGGATGTGTTAGAGAAACACTGTAGTGCGATGGAAAATACCGCCAAGACAGCATGTTCCTGGGAAAAAGCTATGACAATGAATCATCTGACAAGATATGTGAAAGCAAGAAACTAAAGAGCCATTATGGAGTAAAGAATTAAATGCTGCACTCATCTGACACAGGCTGTGAGCTCCGCATATACCGAGCAGAGCCCCTCTATGATATGATAATACTCTATCTAAGCATATAATCGCAGCCCTGAGCTTCCAGGGATGGCATTTTCCAGTGGATGTCTTGTATAAGGGTGCCAGCTCCCATTATCTGCACTAGAGTAAATAGATATTGCAACATCCCATCCTGCCGAGAAGAAGTATGTGCAATGTTATATATCACAACGAACAGCTTGTGCGTGTGTCTATCCGCAGGTCTGCTGCCTCCCTCTCTGTAGATTTTACATTTGTTTCAATGTGTACTCCCAACATTTACAATCTGGCGTCATAATAACATGTGGGAGCTGTGCCATACACTAAACAGGCTTATAGGCTGCCAACTCCAGAGGTTTCTATATAAATCTACAGACGGAAGCAATGTAGTAATAACATGGCATAAGCCACAATGCTGCAAAATCCTATATTTCTAAAGGTGACCCAGCAGCTTCCATATGGTATATTCCAATGATGGATGCTGCCTTACTTGTGATCATATTATAATCAGATATTACAGTATGTAATTACTGAGTCGCCGTATACGGTACATTCATCATTTATCATTCTCCTGGTAAACTGTATATGTGTATTACAGTAAAAGTCTTATCTTATATCCATCGTGTTATTCTGTGCATCTACAGGTGGTCCCCTACTTAAGACACCTGACTTACAGACGACCCCTAGTTAAGGACAGACCTCTCTGTCCACTGTGACCTCAGGTGAACCACTCTGGATGCTTTACTATAGTCATAAAGGAGGACATTTATCAGGGTTTATATGCTAGTTTACTGTGGCTGCGGACCAGAACCACAAAGTTCTAATTTGTACCAAACACTGCTGGTTTCACGCTCCCCCTTCATTAGAAGTTTTGGGCCTGGTCCTTTTAATTATGGTACGCCGTAACCTCTCCTTTTTCCTCCTGAAATGAAATTTTGAATATATGGGCTTTTGTGCTAGTACATCTTAGTTAGTACTTAGTGCTAGTAAATGTGTTACATTAGTCTTGTTACTTACTCTAGTGATCATTTGCTATGGCCTTATAAATAAGTATCTTTCTTATATTTTGTCTCATTGTATACAATCCAATTCCTTTGAATACTTTTTGTCCGTTGTAGCACCGCACATTTAATGCACTTTATTACAGATGTATAGATGTATGTATACGTCCTACTTTGTGTCCGTTGGTAAATATTTATGGACAGGTAGTAGGCTTTAAAGCATTTTTACTTTATTGACAAATATTCACTTAATATATGATGATTCTTTAGTGTATATACCTTTTCTTATTGATAATTTGTCACATGCACAACAAAAGTAATAACGATAATAAAAAAATCTTTAAAAGAAAATATATATATTTTTATATCGCCGTCTATGTTTTGATCTGATCCTTTCATTGTTTGCATCTATTCCTCTTCTTTGTGATTTGAGCAAAACTAGCTGTACACTTTGATTGAATTACCCTCTCACTGGGGATTCTATACTATATCACTTTGTTAGTGGATAGGTATAGCACTGCAGAGTATTCATTTGCAATCAGATATGTTTTTTTGTTTATATTTTTTCTCTGGTTGTGTTATAACACCACTATATATATCGTCTTGCGACAGGAGATCCACTATGTACACTAGATACAAACACTTGCTTCATTTATTTGTTATATTTTTACAAATTTGTTATGTACCTATTGGGGAGATTTGCTATTATTCAGATACGAGGTTGAGTTATATGTTTTTTGCGTCTTATGTATATCCGACCATGACCTGTGACACTATTTAGAGAACTCCGATTCTTAGCACTATACGATCGCTCTAGCCCAGTTACTTGTATTACATACAATTATGTTTTCCTGTAATTCTATCATTAATACTGCAAATACTCATATTCAGATCCTTAACTAATCAATGATCAGAGGGTGGAACATTCAGTAGGTGTTTTGTATATGCAGCGCTTAGCAACAGAAACATCGCAATATTTACCACGTCTCTACTCTGGAGCACGTCA